>CAXAJV010000732.1:857400-1368400 GCA_963969225.1 Xylocopa violacea
GGTTATATTACGATATAGACGTATATAATGTTCCCACCGAGAAGTAGCGGCCGCCCCGCCAGGAATGTTGGAAAATACTACATCCGAGATGTTAGGTTGTCTTTGGTTAGGATATATAACGTTATAGACGTATATAATGTCCGCACCGAGACGTACGGGACGACACGACCGGGATTCTGTAAAACATTACAAGCGAGGGTCTAGATGGGTTAGGTTAAGTTATACTTCGTTATAAACGTATATAATGTTCCCACCGAGAAGTGGGGCCGACCAGCCAGGAATGTTGTGAAATACTACATCCGAGATGTTAGGTTCGCTTAGGTTAGGATATATAACGTTATAGACGTATATAATGTCCGCACCGAGACGTACGGGCCGACACGACCGGGATTCTGCAAAACATTACAAGCGAGGGGCTGGATGGGTTAGGTTAGGTTATATTACGATATAAACGTATATAATGTGCCCACCGAGAAGTAGGGGCCGACCCGCCAGGAATGTTGGAAAATACTACATCGGAGATGTTAAGTTGCCTTAGGTTAGGATATATAACGATATAGACGTATATAATGTCCCCACGGAGAAGTACGGGCCGACACGACCGGGATTTTGTAAAACATTACCAGCGAGGGTCTAGATGGGTTAGGTTTGGTTATATTACGATATAGACGTAAATAATGCTCCCACCGAGAAGTGGGGCCGACCCGCCAGGAATGTTGTGAAATACTACATTCGAGATGTTAGGTTCCCTTAGGTTAAGATATATAACGTTATAGACGTAAATAATGTCCCCACCGAGAAGTACGGGCCGACACGACCGGCATTTTGTAAAACATTACCAGCGAGGGTCTAGCTGGGTTAGGTTAGGTTATATTACGATATAGACGTATATAATGTTCCCACCGAGAAGTAGCGGCCGCCCCGCCAGGAATGTTGGAAAATACTACATCCGAGATGTTAGGTTGCCTTTGGTTAGGATATATAACGTTATAGACGTATATAATGTCCGCACCGAGACGTACGGGCCGACACGACCGGGATTCTGCAAAACATTACAAGCGAGGGGCTGGATGGGTTAGGTTAGGTTATATTACGATATAAACGTATATAATGTGCCCACCGAGAAGTAGCGGCCGCCCCGCCAGGAATGTTGGAAAATACTACATCCGAGATGTTAGGTTGCCTTTGGTTAGGATATATAACGTTATAGACGTATATAATGTCCGCACCGAGACGTACGGGCCGACACGACCGGGATTCTGCAAAACATTACAAGCGAGGGGCTGGATGGGTTAGGTTAGGTTATATTACGATATAAACGTATATAATGTGCCCACCGAGAAGTAGCGGCCGACCCGCCAGGAATGTTGGAAAATACTACATCGGAGACGTTAAGTTGCCTTAGGTTAGGATATATAACGATATGGACGTATATAATGTCCCCACGGAGAAGTACGGGCCGACACGACCGGGATTTTGTAAAACATTACCAGCGAGGGTCTAGATGGGTTAGGTTTGGTTATATTACGATATAGACGTAAATAATGTTCCCACCGAGAAGTGGGGCCGACCCGCCAGGAATGTTGTGAAATACTACATCCGAGATGTTAGGTTCCCCTAGATTAGGATATATAACGTTATAGACGTATATAATGTCCGCACCGAGACGTACGAGACGACACGACCGGGATTCTGTAAAACATTGCCAGCGAGGGTCTAGATGGGTTAGGTTAGGTTATATTACGATATAGACGTATATAATGTGCCCACCGAGAAGTAGGGGCCGACCCGCCAGGAATGTTGGAAAATACTACAATCGAGATGTTAAGTTGCCTTAGGTTAGGATATATAAAATTATAGACCTATAAAATGTCCCCACGGAAAAGTACGGCCCGACATGACCGGGACTTTGGAAAACATTACAAGCGAGGGTCTAGATGGGTTAGTTTAGGTTATATTACGATATAGACGTATATAATGTGCCCACCGAGAAGTAGGGTCCGACCCGCCAGGAATGTTGCAAAATACTACATCCGAGATGTTAAGTTGCCTTAGGTTAGGATATATAAAATTATAGACGTATAAAATGTCCCCACGGAAAAGTACGGCCCGACATGACCGGGATTTTGGAAAACATTACAAGCGAGGGTCTAGATGGGTTAGTTTAGGTTATATTACGATATAGACGTATATAATGTGCCCACCGAGAAGTAGGGTCCGACCCGCCAGGAATGTTGGAAAATACTACATCGGAGATGTTAAGGTGCCTTAGGTTAGGATATATAACGATATAGACGTATATAATGTCCCCACGGAGAAGTACGGGCCGACACGACCGGGATTTTGTAAAACATTACCAGCGAGGGTATAGATGGGTTAGGTTTGGTTATTAGACGATATAGACGTAAATAATGTGCCCACCGAGAAGTAGGGGCCGACCCGCCAGGAATGTTGGAAAATACTACATCCGAGATGTTAGGTTGCCTTAGGTTAGGATATATAACGATATAGACGTATATAATGTCCCCACGGAGAAGTACGGGCCGACACGACCGGGATTTTGTAAAACATTACCAGCGAGGGTCTAGATGGATTAGGTTAGGTTATATTACGTTATAGACGTAAATAATATTCCCACCGAGAAGTGGGGCCGACCCGCCAGGAATGTTGTGAAATACTACATTCGAGATGTTAGGTTGCCTTTGGTTAGGATATAAAACGTTATAGACGTATATAATGTCCGCGCCGAGACGTACGGGCCGACACGACCGGGATTCTGCAAAACATTACAAGCGAGTGGCTAGATGGGTTAGGTTAGGTTATACTACGTTATAAACGTATATAATTTTCCCACCGAGAAGTGGGGCCGACCAGCCAGGAATGTTGTGAAATACTACATCCGTGATGTTAGGTTACCTTAGGTTAGGATATATAGCGTTATAGACGTATATAATGTCCCCACGGAGAAGTACGGGCCGACACGACCGGCATTTTGTAAAACATTACCAGCGAGGGTCTAGCTGGGTTAGGTTAGGTTATATTACGATATAGACGTATATAATGTTCCCACCGAGAAGTAGCGGCCGCCCCGCCAGGAATGTTGGAAAATACTACATCCGAGATGTTAGGTTGTCTTTGGTTAGGATATATAACGTTATAGACGTATATAATGTCCGCACCGAGACGTACGGGACGACACGACCGGGATTCTGTAAAACATTACAAGCGAGGGTCTAGATGGGTTAGGTTAAGTTATACTTCGTTATAAACGTATATAATGTTCCCACCGAGAAGTGGGGCCGACCAGCCAGGAATGTTGTGAAATACTACATCCGAGATGTTAGGTTCGCTTAGGTTAGGATATATAACGTTATAGACGTATATAATGTCCGCACCGAGACGTACGGGCCGACACGACCGGGATTCTGCAAAACATTACAAGCGAGGGGCTGGATGGGTTAGGTTAGGTTATATTACGATATAAACGTATATAATGTGCCCACCGAGAAGTAGGGGCCGACCCGCCAGGAATGTTGGAAAATACTACATCGGAGATGTTAAGTTGCCTTAGGTTAGGATATATAACGATATAGACGTATATAATGTCCCCACGGAGAAGTACGGGCCGACACGACCGGGATTTTGTAAAACATTACCAGCGAGGGTCTAGATGGGTTAGGTTTGGTTATATTACGATATAGACGTAAATAATGCTCCCACCGAGAAGTGGGGCCGACCCGCCAGGAATGTTGTGAAATACTACATTCGAGATGTTAGGTTCCCTTAGGTTAAGATATATAACGTTATAGACGTAAATAATGTCCCCACCGAGAAGTACGGGCCGACACGACCGGCATTTTGTAAAACATTACCAGCGAGGGTCTAGCTGGGTTAGGTTAGGTTATATTACGATATAGACGTATATAATGTTCCCACCGAGAAGTAGCGGCCGCCCCGCCAGGAATGTTGGAAAATACTACATCCGAGATGTTAGGTTGCCTTTGGTTAGGATATATAACGTTATAGACGTATATAATGTCCGCACCGAGACGTACGGGCCGACACGACCGGGATTCTGCAAAACATTACAAGCGAGGGGCTGGATGGGTTAGGTTAGGTTATATTACGATATAAACGTATATAATGTGCCCACCGAGAAGTAGCGGCCGACCCGCCAGGAATGTTGGAAAATACTACATCGGAGACGTTAAGTTGCCTTAGGTTAGGATATATAACGATATGGACGTATATAATGTCCCCACGGAGAAGTACGGGCCGACACGACCGGGATTTTGTAAAACATTACCAGCGAGGGTCTAGATGGGTTAGGTTTGGTTATATTACGATATAGACGTAAATAATGTTCCCACCGAGAAGTGGGGCCGACCCGCCAGGAATGTTGTGAAATACTACATCCGAGATGTTAGGTTCCCCTAGATTAGGATATATAACGTTATAGACGTATATAATGTCCGCACCGAGACGTACGAGACGACACGACCGGGATTCTGTAAAACATTGCCAGCGAGGGTCTAGATGGGTTAGGTTAGGTTATATTACGATATAGACGTATATAATGTGCCCACCGAGAAGTAGGGGCCGACCCGCCAGGAATGTTGGAAAATACTACAATCGAGATGTTAAGTTGCCTTAGGTTAGGATATATAAAATTATAGACCTATAAAATGTCCCCACGGAAAAGTACGGCCCGACATGACCGGGACTTTGGAAAACATTACAAGCGAGGGTCTAGATGGGTTAGTTTAGGTTATATTACGATATAGACGTATATAATGTGCCCACCGAGAAGTAGGGTCCGACCCGCCAGGAATGTTGCAAAATACTACATCCGAGATGTTAAGTTGCCTTAGGTTAGGATATATAAAATTATAGACGTATAAAATGTCCCCACGGAAAAGTACGGCCCGACATGACCGGGATTTTGGAAAACATTACAAGCGAGGGTCTAGATGGGTTAGTTTAGGTTATATTACGATATAGACGTATATAATGTGCCCACCGAGAAGTAGGGTCCGACCCGCCAGGAATGTTGGAAAATACTACATCCGAGATGTTAAGTTGCCTTAGGTTAGGATATATAAAATTATAGACGTATATAATGTACCCACGGAAAAGTACGGGCCGACACGACTGGGATTTTGTAAAACATAACCAGCGAGGGGCTAGATGGGTTAGGTTAGGTTATATTACGATATAGACGTATATAATGTGCCCACCGAGAAGTAGGGACTGACCCGCCAGGAATGTTGGAAAATACTACATCCGAGATGTTAAGTTGCCTTAGGTTAGGATATATAAAATTATAGACGTATATAATGTCCCCACGGAAAAGTACGGGCCGACACGACTGGGATTTTGTAAAACATTACCAGCGAGGGGCTAGATGGGTTAGGTTAGGTTATATTACGATATAGACGTATATAATGTTCCCACCGAGAAGTAGGGGCCGACCCGCCAGATATGTTGGAAAATACTACATTCGATATGTTATGTTGCCTTAGGTTAGGATATATAAAATTATAGACGTATATAATGTCCCCACGGAAAAGTACCGGCCGACACGACCGGGATTTTGTAAAACATTAACAGCGAGGGTCTAGATGGGTTGGGTTAGGTTATATTACGATATAGAAGTATATATTGTGCCCACCGAGAAGTAGGGTCCGACCCGCCAAGACTGTTGGAAAATACTACATCCGGGAGGTTAAGTTGCCTTAGGTTAGGATATATAAAGTTATAGACGTATATAATGTCCGCACCGAGACGTACGGGACGACACGACCGGGATTCTGTAAAACATTCCCAGCTGGGGGCTAGATGGGTTAGGTTAGGTTATATTACGTTGTAGACGTATATAATGTTCCCACCGAGAATTGGCGCCGCCCCGCCAGGAATGTTGTGAACTACTACATCCGAGATGTTAGGTTCCCTTAGGTTAGGATATATAAAATTATAGACGTATATAATATCCGCACCGAGACGTACGAGACGACACGACCGGGATTCTGTAAAACATTACCAGCGAGGGTCTAGATGGGTTAGGTTAGGTTATATTACGATATAGACGTATATAATGTGCCCACCGAGAAGTAGGGACTGACCCGCCAGGAATGTTGGAAAATACTACATCCGAGATGTTAAGTTGCCTTAGGTTAGGATATATAAAATTATAGACGTATATAATGTCCCCACGGAAAAGTACGGGCCGACACGACTGGGATTTTGTAAAACATTACCAGCGAGGGGCTAGATGGGTTAGGTTAGGTTATATTACGATATAGACGTATATAATGTTCCCACCGAGAAGTAGGGGCCGACCCGCCAGATATGTTGGAAAATACTACATTCGATATGTTATGTTGCCTTAGGTTAGGATATATAAAATTATAGACGTATATAATGTCCCCACGGAAAAGTACCGGCCGACACGACCGGGATTTTGTAAAACATTAACAGCGAGGGTCTAGATGGGTTGGGTTAGGTTATATTACGATATAGAAGTATATATTGTGCCCACCGAGAAGTAGGGTCCGACCCGCCAAGACTGTTGGAAAATACTACATCCGGGAGGTTAAGTTGCCTTAGGTTAGGATATATAAAGTTATAGACGTATATAATGTCCACACCGAGACGTACGGGACGACACGACCGGGATTCTGTAAAACATTCCCAGCTGGGGGCTAGATGGGTTAGGTTAGGTTATATTACGTTGTAGACGTATATAATGTTCCCACCGAGAATTGGCGCCGCCCCGCCAGGAATGTTGTGAACTACTACATCCGAGATGTTAGGTTCCCTTAGGTTAGGATATATAAAGTTATAGACGTAAATAATGTCCCCACCGAGAAGTACGAGCCGACACGACCGGGATTTTGTAAAACATTACCAGCGAGGGTCTAGATGGGTTAGGTTAGGTTATATTACGATATAGACGTATATAATGTGCCCACCGAGAAGTAGGGGCCGACCCGCCAGGAATGTTGGAAAATACTACATCCGAGATGTTAGGTTGCCTTAGGTTAGGATATATAACGATATAGACGTGTATAATGTCCCCACGGAGAAGTACGGGCCGACACGACCGGGATTTTGTAAAACATTACCTGCGAGGGTCTAGATGGGTTAGGTTAGGTTATATTACGATATAGACGTATGTAATGTGCCCACCGAGAAGTAGGGGCCGACCCGCCAGGAATGTTGGAAAATACTACATCCGAGCTGTCAGGTTGCCTTAGGTTAGGATATATAACGATATAGACGTATATAATGTCCCCACAGAGAAGTACGGGCCGACACGACTGGGATTTTGTGAAACATTACCAGCGAGGGTCTAGATGGATTAGGTTAGGTTATATTACGTTATAGACGTAAATAATGTTCCCACCGAGAAGTGGGGCCGACCCGCCAGGAATGTTGTGAAATACTACATTCGAGATGTTAGGTTGCCTTTGGTTAGGATATATAACTTTATAGACGTATATAATGTCCGGCTTCGAGACGTACGGGAAGACACGAACGGGATTCTGTGAAACATTACAAGCGAGGGTGTAGGTGGCTTAGGTTAGGTTATATTACGTTACAGACGTATATAATGTGCCCACAGAGAAGTAGGGGCCGACCCGACAGGAATGTTGTGAAATACTACATCCGAGATGTTAGGTTCCCTTAGGTTAGGATATATAACGTTATAGACGTATATAATATCCGCACCGAGACGTACGAGACGACACGACCGGGATTATGTAAAACATTACCAGCGAGGGTCTAGATGGGTTAGGTTAGGTTATATTACGATATAGACGTATATAATGTGCCCACCGAGAAGTAGGGGCCGACCCGCCAGGAATGTTGTGAAATACTACATCCGAGATGTTAGGTTCCCTCAGGTTAGGATATATAACGTTATAGACGTATATAATGTCCGCACCGAGACGTACGAGACGACACGATCGGGATACTGTAAAACATTACCAGCGAGGGTCTAGATGGGTTAGGTTAGGTTATATTACGATATAGACGTATATAATGTGCCCACCGAGAAGTAGGGTCCGACCCGCCAAGACTGTTGGAAAATGCTACATCCGAGAGGTTAAGTTGCCTTAGGTTAGGATATATAACGTTATAGACGTATATAATGTCCGCACCGAGACGTACGCGACGACTCGACCGGGATTCTGTAAAACATTACCAGCGAGGGTCTAGATGGGTTAGGTTAGGTTATATTACGTTACAGACGTATATAATGTGCCCACCGAGAAGTAGGGGCCGACCCGCCAGGAATGTTGGAAAATACTACATCCGAGATGTTAGGTTCCCTTAGGTTAGGATATATAACGTTATAGACGTATATAATATCCGCACCGAGACGTACGAGACGACACGACCGGGATTCTGTAAAACATTACCAGCGAGGGTCTAGATGGGTTGGGTTAGGTTATATTACGATATAGAAGTATATATTGTGCCCACCGAGAAGTAGGGGCCGACCCGCCAGGAATGTTGTGAAATACTACATCCGAGATGTTAAGTTCCCTTAGGTTAGGATATATAACGTTATAGACGTATATAATGTCCCCACGGAAAAGTACGGGCCGACACGACTGGGATTTTGTAAAACATTACCAGCGAGGGGCTAGATGGGTTAGGTTAGGTTATATTACGATATAGACGTATATAATGTTCCCACCGAGAAGTAGGGGCCGACCCGCCAGATATGTGGGAAAATACTACATTCGATATGTTATGTTGCCTTAGGTTAGGATATATAAAATTATAGACGTATATAATGTCCCCACGGAAAAGTACCGGCCGACACGACCGGGATTTTGTAAAACATTAACAGCGAGGGTCTAGATGGGTTGGGTTAGGTTATATTACGATATAGAAGTATATATTGTGCCCACCGAGAAGTAGGGTCCGACCCGCCAAGACTGTTGGAAAATACTACATCCGGGAGGTTAAGTTGCCTTAGGTTAGGATATATAAAGTTATAGACGTATATAATGTCCGCACCGAGACGTACGGGACGACACGACCGGGATTCTGTAAAACATTCCCAGCTGGGGGCTAGATGGGTTAGGTTAGGTTATATTACGTTGTAGACGTATATAATGTTCCCACCGAGAATTGGCGCCGCCCCGCCAGGAATGTTGTGAACTACTACATCCGAGATGTTAGGTTCCCTTAGGTTAGGATATATAAAATTATAGACGTATATAATATCCGCACCGAGACGTACGAGACGACACGACCGGGATTCTGTAAAACATTACCAGCGAGGGTCTAGATGGGTTAGGTTAGGTTATATTACGATATAGACGTATATAATGTGCCCACCGAGAAGTAGGGACTGACCCGCCAGGAATGTTGGAAAATACTACATCCGAGATGTTAAGTTGCCTTAGGTTAGGATATATAAAATTATAGACGTATATAATGTCCCCACGGAAAAGTACGGGCCGACACGACTGGGATTTTGTAAAACATTACCAGCGAGGGGCTAGATGGGTTAGGTTAGGTTATATTACGATATAGACGTATATAATGTTCCCACCGAGAAGTAGGGGCCGACCCGCCAGATATGTTGGAAAATACTACATTCGATATGTTATGTTGCCTTAGGTTAGGATATATAAAATTATAGACGTATATAATGTCCCCACGGAAAAGTACCGGCCGACAGGACCGGGATTTTGTAAAACATTAACAGCGAGGGTCTAGATGGGTTGGGTTAGGTTATATTACGATATAGAAGTATATATTGTGCCCACCGAGAAGTAGGGTCCGACCCGCCAAGACTGTTGGAAAATACTACATCCGGGAGGTTAAGTTGCCTTAGGTTAGGATATATAAAGTTATAGACGTATATAATGTCCGCACCGAGACGTACGGGACGACACGACCGGGATTCTGTAAAACATTCCCAGCTGGGGGCTAGATGGGTTAGGTTAGGTTATATTACGTTGTAGACGTATATAATGTTCCCACCGAGAATTGGCGCCGCCCCGCCAGGAATGTTGTGAACTACTACATCCGAGATGTTAGGTTCCCTTAGGTTAGGATATATAAAATTATAGACGTATATAATATCCGCACCGAGACGTACGAGACGACACGACCGGGATTCTGTAAAACATTACCAGCGAGGGTCTAGATGGGTTAGGTTAGGTTATATTACGATATAGACGTATATAATGTGCCCACCGAGAAGTAGGGACTGACCCGCCAGGAATGTTGGAAAATACTACATCCGAGATGTTAAGTTGCCTTAGGTTAGGATATATAAAATTATAGACGTATATAATGTCCCCACGGAAAAGTACGGGCCGACACGACTGGGATTTTGTAAAACATTACCAGCGAGGGGCTAGATGGGTTAGGTTAGGTTATATTACGATATAGACGTATATAATGTTCCCACCGAGAAGTAGGGGCCGACCCGCCAGATATGTTGGAAAATACTACATTCGATATGTTATGTTGCCTTAGGTTAGGATATATAAAATTATAGACGTATATAATGTCCCCACGGAAAAGTACCGGCCGACACGACCGGGATTTTGTAAAACATTAACAGCGAGGGTCTAGATGGGTTGGGTTAGGTTATATTACGATATAGAAGTATATATTGTGCCCACCGAGAAGTAGGGTCCGACCCGCCAAGACTGTTGGAAAATACTACATCCGGGAGGTTAAGTTGCCTTAGGTTAGGATATATAAAGTTATAGACGTATATAATGTCCGCACCGAGACGTACGGGACGACACGACCGGGATTCTGTAAAACATTCCCAGCTGGGGGCTAGATGGGTTAGGTTAGGTTATATTACGTTGTAGACGTATATAATGTTCCCACCGAGAATTGGCGCCGCCCCGCCAGGAATGTTGTGAACTACTACATCCGAGATGTTAGGTTCCCTTAGGTTAGGATATATAAAGTTATAGACGTAAATAATGTCCCCACCGAGAAGTACGAGCCGACACGACCGGGATTTTGTAAAACATTACCAGCGAGGGTCTAGATGGGTTAGGTTAGGTTATATTACGATATAGACGTATATAATGTGCCCACCGAGAAGTAGGGGCCGACCCGCCAGGAATGTTGGAAAATACTACATCCGAGATGTTAGGTTGCCTTAGGTTAGGATATATAACGATATAGACGTGTATAATGTCCCCACGGAGAAGTACGGGCCGACACGACCGGGATTTTGTAAAACATTACCTGCGAGGGTCTAGATGGGTTAGGTTAGGTTATATTACGATATAGACGTATGTAATGTGCCCACCGAGAAGTAGGGGCCGACCCGCCAGGAATGTTGGAAAATACTACATCCGAGCTGTCAGGTTGCCTTAGGTTAGGATATATAACGATATAGACGTATATAATGTCCCCACAGAGAAGTACGGGCCGACACGACTGGGATTTTGTGAAACATTACCAGCGAGGGTCTAGATGGATTAGGTTAGGTTATATTACGTTATAGACGTAAATAATGTTCCCACCGAGAAGTGGGGCCGACCCGCCAGGAATGTTGTGAAATACTACATTCGAGATGTTAGGTTGCCTTTGGTTAGGATATATAACTTTATAGACGTATATAATGTCCGGCTTCGAGACGTACGGGAAGACACGAACGGGATTCTGTGAAACATTACAAGCGAGGGTGTAGGTGGCTTAGGTTAGGTTATATTACGTTACAGACGTATATAATGTGCCCACAGAGAAGTAGGGGCCGACCCGACAGGAATGTTGTGAAATACTACATCCGAGATGTTAGGTTCCCTTAGGTTAGGATATATAACGTTATAGACGTATATAATATCCGCACCGAGACGTACGAGACGACACGACCGGGATTATGTAAAACATTACCAGCGAGGGTCTAGATGGGTTAGGTTAGGTTATATTACGATATAGACGTATATAATGTGCCCACCGAGAAGTAGGGGCCGACCCGCCAGGAATGTTGTGAAATACTACATCCGAGATGTTAGGTTCCCTCAGGTTAGGATATATAACGTTATAGACGTATATAATGTCCGCACCGAGACGTACGAGACGACACGATCGGGATACTGTAAAACATTACCAGCGAGGGTCTAGATGGGTTAGGTTAGGTTATATTACGATATAGACGTATATAATGTGCCCACCGAGAAGTAGGGTCCGACCCGCCAAGACTGTTGGAAAATGCTACATCCGAGAGGTTAAGTTGCCTTAGGTTAGGATATATAACGTTATAGACGTATATAATGTCCGCACCGAGACGTACGCGACGACTCGACCGGGATTCTGTAAAACATTACCAGCGAGGGTCTAGATGGGTTAGGTTAGGTTATATTACGTTACAGACGTATATAATGTGCCCACCGAGAAGTAGGGGCCGACCCGCCAGGAATGTTGGAAAATACTACATCCGAGATGTTAGGTTCCCTTAGGTTAGGATATATAACGTTATAGACGTATATAATATCCGCACCGAGACGTACGAGACGACACGACCGGGATTCTGTAAAACATTACCAGCGAGGGTCTAGATGGGTTGGGTTAGGTTATATTACGATATAGAAGTATATATTGTGCCCACCGAGAAGTAGGGGCCGACCCGCCAGATATGTTGGAAAATACTACATTCGATATGTTATGTTGCCTTAGGTTAGGATATATAAAATTATAGACGTATATAATGTCCCCACGGAAAAGTACCGGCCGACACGACCGGGATTTTGTAAAACATTAACAGCGAGGGTCTAGATGGGTTGGGTTAGGTTATATTACGATATAGATGTATATATTGTGCCCACCGAGAAGTAGGGTCCGACCCGCCAAGACTGTTGGAAAATACTACATCCGGGAGGTTAAGTTGCCTTAGGTTAGGATATATAAAGTTATAGACGTATATAATGTCCGCACCGAGACGTACGGGACGACACGACCGGGATTCTGTAAAACATTCCCAGCTGGGGGCTAGATGGGTTAGGTTAGGTTATATTACGTTGTAGACGTATATAATGTTCCCACCGAGAATTGGCGCCGCCCCGCCAGGAATGTTGTGAACTACTACATCCGAGATGTTAGGTTCCCTTAGGTTAGGATATATAAAGTTATAGACGTAAATAATGTCCCCACCGAGAAGTACGAGCCGACACGACCGGGATTTTGTAAAACATTACCAGCGAGGGTCTAGATGGGTTAGGTTAGGTTATATTACGATATAGACGTATATAATGTGCCCACCGAGAAGTAGGGGCCGACCCGCCAGGAATGTTGGAAAATACTACATCCGAGATGTTAGGTTGCCTTAGGTTAGGATATATAACGATATAGACGTGTATAATGTCCCCACGGAGAAGTACGGGCCGACACGACCGGGATTTTGTAAAACATTACCTGCGAGGGTCTAGATGGGTTAGGTTAGGTTATATTACGATATAGACGTATGTAATGTGCCCACCGAGAAGTAGGGGCCGACCCGCCAGGAATGTTGGAAAATACTACATCCGAGCTGTTAGGTTGCCTTAGGTTAGGATATATAACGATATAGACGTATATAATGTCCCCACAGAGAAGTACGGGCCGACACGACTGGGATTTTGTGAAACATTACCAGCGAGGGTCTAGATGGATTAGGTTAGGTTATATTACGTTATAGACGTAAATAATGTTCCCACCGAGAAGTGGGGCCGACCCGCCAGGAATGTTGTGAAATACTACATTCGAGATGTTAGGTTGCCTTTGGTTAGGATATATAACTTTATAGACGTATATAATGTCCGGCTTCGAGACGTACGGGAAGACACGAACGGGATTCTGTGAAACATTACAAGCGAGGGTGTAGGTGGCTTAGGTTAGGTTATATTACGTTACAGACGTATATAATGTGCCCACAGAGAAGTAGGGGCCGACCCGACAGGAATGTTGTGAAATACTACATCCGAGATGTTAGGTTCCCTTAGGTTAGGATATATAACGTTATAGACGTATATAATATCCGCACCGAGACGTACGAGACGACACGACCGGGATTATGTAAAACATTACCAGCGAGGGTCTAGATGGGTTAGGTTAGGTTATATTACGATATAGACGTATATAATGTGCCCACCGAGAAGTAGGGGCCGACCCGCCAGGAATGTTGTGAAATACTACATCCGAGATGTTAGGTTCCCTCAGGTTAGGATATATAACGTTATAGACGTATATAATGTCCGCACCGAGACGTACGAGACGACACGATCGGGATACTGTAAAACATTACCAGCGAGGGTCTAGATGGGTTAGGTTAGGTTATATTACGATATAGACGTATATAATGTGCCCACCGAGAAGTAGGGTCCGACCCGCCAAGACTGTTGGAAAATGCTACATCCGAGAGGTTAAGTTGCCTTAGGTTAGGATATATAACGTTATAGACGTATATAATGTCCGCACCGAGACGTACGCGACGACTCGACCGGGATTCTGTAAAACATTACCAGCGAGGGTCTAGATGGGTTAGGTTAGGTTATATTACGTTACAGACGTATATAATGTGCCCACCGAGAAGTAGGGGCCGACCCGCCAGGAATGTTGGAAAATACTACATCCGAGATGTTAGGTTCCCTTAGGTTAGGATATATAACGTTATAGACGTATATAATATCCGCACCGAGACGTACGAGACGACACGACCGGGATTCTGTAAAACATTACCAGCGAGGTTCTAGATGGGTTAGGTTAGGTTATATTACGATATAGACGTATATAATGTGCCCACCGAGAAGTAGGGGCCGACCCGCCAGGAATGTTGTGAAATACTACATCCGAGATGTTAGGTTCCCTTAGGTTAGGATATATAACGTTATAGACGTAAATAATGTCCCCACCGAGAAGTACGAGCCGACACGACCGGGATTTTGTAAAACATTACCAGCGAGGGTCTAGATGGGTTAGGTTAGGTTATATTACGATATAGACGTTTATAATGTGCCCACCGAGAAGTAGGGGCCGACCCGCCAGGAATGTTGGAAAATACTACATCGGAGATGTTAAGTTGCCTTAGGTTAGGATATATAACGATATAGACGTATATAATGTCCGCACGGAGAAGTACGGGCCGACACGACCGGGATTTTGTAAAACATTACCAGCGACGGTCTAGATGGGTTAGGTTAGGTTATATTACGATATAGACGTATATAATGTGCCCACCGAGAAGTAGGGGCCGACCCGCCAGGAATGTTGGAAAATACTACATCCGAGATGTTAGGTTGCCTTAGGTTAGGATATATAAAATTATAAACGTATAAAATGTCCCCACGGAAAAGTACGGCCCGACATGACCGGGATTCTGTAAAACATTACCAGCGAGGGTCTAGATGGGTTAGGTTAGGTTATATTACGTTACAGACGTATATAATGTGCCCACCGAGAAGTAGGTGCCGACCCGCCAGGAATGTTGGAAAATACTACATCCGAGATGTTAGGTTCCCTTAGGTTAGGATATATAACGTTATAGACGTATATAATATCCGCACCGAGACGTACGAGACGACACGACCGGGATTCTGTAAAACATTACCAGCGAGGGTCTAGATGGGTTAGGTTAGGTTATATTACGATATAGACGTATATAATGTGCCCACCGAGAAGTAGGGGCCGACCCGCCAGGAATGTTGTGAAATACTACATCCGAGATGTTAGGTTCCCTTAGGTTAGGATATATAACGTTATAGACGTAAATAATGTCCCCACCGAGAAGTACGAGCCGACACGACCGGGATTTTGTAAAACATTACCAGCGAGGGTCTAGATGGGTTAGGTTAGGTTATATTACGATATAGACGTATATAATGTGCCCACCGAGAAGTAGGGGCCGACCCGCCAGGAATGTTGGAAAATACTACATCGGAGATGTTAAGTTGCCTTAGGTTAGGATATATAACGATATAGACGTATATAATGTCCGCACGGAGAAGTACGGGCCGACACGACCGGGATTTTGTAAAACATTACCAGCGACGGTCTAGATGGGTTAGGTTAGGTTATATTACGATATAGACGTATATAATGTGCCCACCGAGAAGTAGGGGCCGACCCGCCAGGAATGTTGGAAAATACTACATCCGAGATGTTAGGTTGCCTTAGGTTAGGATATATAAAATTATAGACGTATAAAATGTCCCCACGGAAAAGTACGGCCCGACATGACCGGGATTCTGTAAAACATTACCAGCGAGGGTCTAGATGGGTTAGGTTAGGTTATATTACGTTACAGACGTATATAATGTGCCCACCGAGAAGTAGGGGCCGACCCGCCAGGAATGTTGGAAAATACTACATCCGAGATGTTAGGTTCCCTTAGGTTAGGATATATAACGTTATAGATGTATATAATATCCGCACCGAGACGTACGAGACGACACGACGGGGATTCTGTAAAACATTACCAGCGAGGGTCTATATGGGTTAGGTTAGGTTATATTACGATATAGACGTATATAATGTGCCCACCGAGAAGTAGGGGCCGACCCGCCAGGAATGTTGTGAAATACTACATCCGAGATGTTAGGTTCCCTTAGGTTAGGATATATAACGTTATAGACGTATATAATGTCCGCACCGAGACGTACGAGACGACACGACCGGGATTCTGTAAAACATTACCAGCGAGGGTCTAGATGGGTTAGGTTAGGTTATATTACGATATAGACGTATATAATGTGCCCACCTAGAAGTAGGGGCCGACCCGCCAGGAATGTTGGAAAATACTACATCGGAGATGTTAAGTTGCCTTAGGTTAGGATATATAACGATATAGACGTATATAATGTCCCCACGGAGAAGTACGGGCCGACACGACCGGGATTTTGTAAAACATTACCAGCGAGGGTCTAGATGGACTAGGTTAGGTTATATTACGTTATAGACGTAAATAATGTTCCCACCGAGAAGAGGGGCCGACCCGCCAGGAATGTTGTGAAATACTACATTCGAGATGTTAGGTTGCCTTTGGTTAGGATATATAACGTTATAGACGTATATAATGTCCGCACCGAGGCGTACGAGACGACACGACCGGGATTCTGTAAAACATTACCAGCGAGGGTCTAGATGGGTTAGGTTAGGTTATATTACGTCATAGACGTAAATAATGTTCCCACCGAGAATTGGGGCCGACCCGCCAGGAATGTTGTGAAGTACTACATTCGAGATGTTAGGTTGCCTTTGGTTAGGATATATAACGTTATAGAAGTATATAATATCCGCACCGAGACGTACGGGACGACACGACCGGGATTCTGTAAAACATTACCAGCGAGGGTCTAGATGGGTTAGGTTAGGATATATTACGTTATAGACGTAAATAATTTTCCCACCGAGAAGTGGGGCCGACCAGACAGGAATGTTGTGAAATACTACATCCGAGATGTTAGGTTCCCTTAGGTTAGGATATATAACGTTATAGACGTATATAATGTCCGCACCGAGACGTACGAGACGACACGACCGGGATTCTGTAAAACATTACCAGCGAGGGTCTAGATGGGTTAGGTTAGGTTATATTACGTTATAGACGTAAATAATGTTCCCACCGAGAAGTGGGGCCGACCCGCCAGGAATGTTGTGAAATACTACATTCGAGATGTTAAGTTGCCTTAGGTTAGGATATATAAAATTATAGACGTATATAATGTCCCCACGGAAAAGTACGGGCCGACACGACTGTGATTTTGTAAAACATTACCAGCGAGGGGCTAGATGGGTTAGATTAGGTTATATTATGTTATAAACGTATATAATGTTCCCACCGAGAAGTGGGGCCGACCCGCCAGGAATGTTGTGAAATACTACATCCGAGATGTTAGGTTCCCCTAGGTTAGGATATATAACGTTATAGACGTATATAATGTCCGCACCGAGACGTACGAGACGACACGACCGGGATTATGTAAAACATTACCAGCGAGGGTCTAGATGGGTTAGGTTAGGTTATATTACGATATAGACGTATATAATGTGCCCACCGAGAAGTAGGGGCCGACCCGCCAGGAATGTTGTGAAATACTACATCCGAGATGTTAGGTTCCCTTAGGTTAAGATATATAACGTTATAGACGTATATAATATCCGCACCGAGACGTACGAGACGACACGACCGGGATTCTGTAAAACATTACCAGCGAGGGTCTAGTTGGGTTAGGTTAGGTTATTTTACGATATAGACGTATATAATGTGCCCACCGAGAAGTAGGGGCCGACCCGCCAGGAATGTTGGAAAATACTACATCCGAGATGTTAGGTTGCCTTAGGTTAGGATATATAACGATATAGACGTATATAATGTCCCCACGGAGAAGTACGGGCCGACACGACCGGGATTTTGTAAAACATTACCTGCGAGGTTCTAGATGGGTTAGGTTAGGTTATATTACGTTATAGACGTAAATAATGTTCCCACCGAGAAGTGGGGCCGACCCGCCAGGAATGTTGTGAAATACTACATTCGAGATGTTAGGTTGCCTTTGGTTAGGATATATAACGTTATAGACGTATATAATGTCCGCACCGAGACGTACGGGACGACACGACCGGGATTCTGTAAAACATTACAAGCGAGGGTCTAGATGGGTTAGGTTAGGTTATACTTCGTTATAAACGTATATAATGTTCCCACCGAGAAGTGGGGCCGACCAGCCAGGAATGTTGTAAAATACTACATCCGAGATGTTAGGTTCCCTTAGGTTAGGATATATAACGTTATAGACGTATATAATGTCCGCACCGAGACGTACGGGCCGACACGACCGGGATTCTGTAAAACATTACCAGCGAGGGGCTAGATGGGTTAGGTTAGGTTATATTACGTTATAAACGTATATAATGTTCCCACCGAGAAGTGGGGCCGACCCGCCAGGAATGTTGTGAAATACTACATCCGAGATGTTAGGTTCCCCTAGGTTAGGATATATAACGTTATAGACGTATATAATGTCCGCACCGAGACGTACGAGACGACACGACCGGGATTCTGTAAAACATTACCAGCGAGGGTCTAGATGGGTTAGGTTAGGTTATATTACGATATAGACGTATATAATGTGCCCACCGAGAAGTAGGGGCCGACCCGCCAGGAATGTTGGAAAATACTACATTCGAGATGTTAAGTTGCCTTAGGTTAGGATATAAAAAATTATAGACGTATATAATGTCCCCACGGAAAAGTACGGGCCGACACGACCGGGATTTTGTAAAACATTAACAGCGAGGGTCTAGATGGGTTAGGTTAGGTTATATTACGATATAGACGTATATAATGTGCCCACCGAGAAGTAGGGTCCGACCCGCCAAGACTGTTGGAAAATACTACATCCGAGAGGTTAAGTTGCCTTAGGTTAGGATATATAACGTTATAGACGTACATAATGTCCGCACCGAGACGTACGGGCCGACACGACCGGGATTCTGTAAAACATTACAAGCGAGGGGCTAGGTGGGTTAGGTTAGGTTATATTACGTTATAAACGTATATAATGTTCCCACCGAGAAGTGGGGCCGACCCGCCAGGAATGTTGTGAAATACTACATCCGAGATGTTAGGTTCCCCTAGGTTAGGATATATAACGTTATAGACGTATATAATGTCCGCACCGAGACGTACGAGACGACACGACCGGGATTCTGTAAAACATTACAAGCGAGCGGCTAGATGGGTTAGGTTAGGTTATATTACGTTATAAACGTATATAATGTTCCCACCGAGAAGTGGGGCCGACCAGCCAGGAATGTTGTTAAATACTACATCCGAGATGTTAGGTTCCCTTAGGTTAGGATATATAAAGTTATAGACGTATATAATGCCCCACCGAGAAGTACGGGCCGACAGGACCGGGATTTTGTAAAACATTACCAGCGAGGGTCTAGATGGGTTAGGTTAGGTTATACTTCGTTATAAACGTATATAATGTTCCCACCGAGACGTGGGGCCGACCAGCCAGGAATGTTGTAAAATACTACATCCGAGATGTTAGGTTCCCTTAGGTTAGGATATATAACGTTATAGACGTATATAATGTCCGCACCGAGACGTACGGGCCGACACGACCGGGATTCTGTAAAACATTACCAGCGAGGGGCTAGATGGGTTAGGTTATGTTATATTACGTTATAGACGTATATAATGTGCCCACCGAGAAGTAGGGGCCGACCCGCCAGGAATGTTGGAAAATACTACATCGGAGATGTTAAGTTGCCTTAGGTTAGAATATATAACGTTATAGACGTATATAATATCCGCACCGAGACGTACGAGACGACACGACCGGGATTCTGTAAAACATTACCAGCGAGGGTCTAGTTGGGTTAGGTTAGGTTATTTTACGATATAGACGTATATAATGTGCCCACCGAGAAGTAGGGGCCGACCCGCCAGGAATGTTGGAAAATACTACATCCGAGATGTTAGGTTGCCTTAGGTTAGGATATATAACGATATAGACGTATATAATGTCCCCACGGAGAAGTACGGGCCGACACGACCGGGATTTTGTAAAACATTACCTGCGAGGTTCTAGATGGGTTAGGTTAGGTTATATTACGTTATAGACGTAAATAATGTTCCCACCGAGAAGTGGGGCCGACCCGCCAGGAATGTTGTGAAATACTACATTCGAGATGTTAGGTTGCCTTTGGTTAGGATATATAACGTTATAGACGTATATAATGTCCGCACCGAGACGTACGGGCCGACACGACCGGGATTCTGTAAAACATTACCAGCGAGGGGCTAGATGGGTTAGGTTAGGTTATATTACGTTATAAACGTATATAATGTTCCCACCGAGAAGTGGGGCCGACCCGCCAGGAATGTTGTGAAATACTACATCCGAGATGTTAGGTTCCCCTAGGTTAGGATATATAACGTTATAGACGTATATAATGTCCGCACCGAGACGTACGAGACGACACGACCGGGATTCTGTAAAACATTACCAGCGAGGGTCTAGATGGGTTAGGTTAGGTTATATTACGATATAGACGTATATAATGTGCCCACCGAGAAGTAGGGGCCGACCCGCCAGGAATGTTGGAAAATACTACATTCGAGATGTTAAGTTGCCTTAGGTTAGGATATAAAAAATTATAGACGTATATAATGTCCCCACGGAAAAGTACGGGCCGACACGACCGGGATTTTGTAAAACATTAACAGCGAGGGTCTAGATGGGTTAGGTTAGGTTATATTACGATATAGACGTATATAATGTGCCCACCGAGAAGTAGGGTCCGACCCGCCAAGACTGTTGGAAAATACTACATCCGAGAGGTTAAGTTGCCTTAGGTTAGGATATATAACGTTATAGACGTACATAATGTCCGCACCGAGACGTACGGGCCGACACGACCGGGATTCTGTAAAACATTACAAGCGAGGGGCTAGGTGGGTTAGGTTAGGTTATATTACGTTATAAACGTATATAATGTTCCCACCGAGAAGTGGGGCCGACCCGCCAGGAATGTTGTGAAATACTACATCCGAGATGTTAGGTTCCCCTAGGTTAGGATATATAACGTTATAGACGTATATAATGTCCGCACCGAGACGTACGAGACGACACGACCGGGATTCTGTAAAACATTACAAGCGAGCGGCTAGATGGGTTAGGTTAGGTTATATTACGTTATAAACGTATATAATGTTCCCACCGAGAAGTGGGGCCGACCAGCCAGGAATGTTGTTAAATACTACATCCGAGATGTTAGGTTCCCTTAGGTTAGGATATATAAAGTTATAGACGTATATAATGCCCCACCGAGAAGTACGGGCCGACAGGACCGGGATTTTGTAAAACATTACCAGCGAGGGTCTAGATGGGTTAGGTTAGGTTATACTTCGTTATAAACGTATATAATGTTCCCACCGAGACGTGGGGCCGACCAGCCAGGAATGTTGTAAAATACTACATCCGAGATGTTAGGTTCCCTTAGGTTAGGATATATAACGTTATAGACGTATATAATGTCCGCACCGAGACGTACGGGCCGACACGACCGGGATTCTGTAAAACATTACCAGCGAGGGGCTAGATGGGTTAGGTTATGTTATATTACGTTATAGACGTATATAATGTGCCCACCGAGAAGTAGGGGCCGACCCGCCAGGAATGTTGGAAAATACTACATCGGAGATGTTAAGTTGCCTTAGGTTAGAATATATAACGTTATAGACGTATATAATATCCGCACCGAGACGTACGAGACGACACGACCGGGATTCTGTAAAACATTACCAGCGAGGGTCTAGTTGGGTTAGGTTAGGTTATTTTACGATATAGACGTATATAATGTGCCCACCGAGAAGTAGGGGCCGACCCGCCAGGAATGTTGGAAAATACTACATCCGAGATGTTAGGTTGCCTTAGGTTAGGATATATAACGATATAGACGTATATAATGTCCCCACGGAGAAGTACGGGCCGACACGACCGGGATTTTGTAAAACATTACCTGCGAGGTTCTAGATGGGTTAGGTTAGGTTATATTACGTTATAGACGTAAATAATGTTCCCACCGAGAAGTGGGGCCGACCCGCCAGGAATGTTGTGAAATACTACATTCGAGATGTTAGGTTGCCTTTGGTTAGGATATATAACGTTATAGACGTATATAATGTCCGCACCGAGACGTACGGGACGACACGACCGGGATTCTGTAAAACATTACAAGCGAGGGTCTAGATGGGTTAGGTTAGGTTATACTTCGTTATAAACGTATATAATGTTCCCACCGAGAAGTGGGGCCGACCAGCCAGGAATGTTGTAAAATACTACATCCGAGATGTTAGGTTCCCTTAGGTTAGGATATATAACGTTATAGACGTATATAATGTCCGCACCGAGACGTACGGGCCGACACGACCGGGATTCTGTAAAACATTACCAGCGAGGGGCTAGATGGGTTAGGTTAGGTTATATTACGTTATAAACGTATATAATGTTCCCACCGAGAAGTGGGGCCGACCCGCCAGGAATGTTGTGAAATACTACATCCGAGATGTTAGGTTCCCCTAGGTTAGGATATATAACGTTATAGACGTATATAATGTCCGCACCGAGACGTACGAGACGACACGACCGGGATTCTGTAAAACATTACCAGCGAGGGTCTAGATGGGTTAGGTTAGGTTATATTACGATATAGACGTATATAATGTGCCCACCGAGAAGTAGGGGCCGACCCGCCAGGAATGTTGGAAAATACTACATTCGAGATGTTAAGTTGCCTTAGGTTAGGATATAAAAAATTATAGACGTATATAATGTCCCCACGGAAAAGTACGGGCCGACACGACCGGGATTTTGTAAAACATTAACAGCGAGGGTCTAGATGGGTTAGGTTAGGTTATATTACGATATAGACGTATATAATGTGCCCACCGAGAAGTAGGGTCCGACCCGCCAAGACTGTTGGAAAATACTACATCCGAGAGGTTAAGTTGCCTTAGGTTAGGATATATAACGTTATAGACGTACATAATGTCCGCACCGAGACGTACGGGCCGACACGACCGGGATTCTGTAAAACATTACAAGCGAGGGGCTAGGTGGGTTAGGTTAGGTTATATTACGTTATAAACGTATATAATGTTCCCACCGAGAAGTGGGGCCGACCCGCCAGGAATGTTGTGAAATACTACATCCGAGATGTTAGGTTCCCCTAGGTTAGGATATATAACGTTATAGACGTATATAATGTCCGCACCGAGACGTACGAGACGACACGACCGGGATTCTGTAAAACATTACAAGCGAGCGGCTAGATGGGTTAGGTTAGGTTATATTACGTTATAAACGTATATAATGTTCCCACCGAGAAGTGGGGCCGACCAGCCAGGAATGTTGTTAAATACTACATCCGAGATGTTAGGTTCCCTTAGGTTAGGATATATAAAGTTATAGACGTATATAATGCCCCACCGAGAAGTACGGGCCGACAGGACCGGGATTTTGTAAAACATTACCAGCGAGGGTCTAGATGGGTTAGGTTAGGTTATACTTCGTTATAAACGTATATAATGTTCCCACCGAGACGTGGGGCCGACCAGCCAGGAATGTTGTAAAATACTACATCCGAGATGTTAGGTTCCCTTAGGTTAGGATATATAACGTTATAGACGTATATAATGTCCGCACCGAGACGTACGGGCCGACACGACCGGGATTCTGTAAAACATTACCAGCGAGGGGCTAGATGGGTTAGGTTAGGTTATATTATGTTATAAACGTATATAATGTTCCCACCGAGAAGTGGGGCCGACCCGCCAGGAATGTTGTGAAATACTACATTCGAGATGTTAGGTTGCCTTTGGTTAGGATATATAACGTTATAGATGTATATAATGTCCGCACCGAGACGTACGGGACGACACGAACGGGATTCTGTAAAACATTACAAGCGAGGGTCTAGATGGGTTAGTTTAGGTTCTACTTCGTTATAAACGTATATAATGTTCCCACCGAGAAGTGGGGCCGACCAGCCAGGAATGTTGTGAAATACTACATCCGAGATGTTAGGTTGCCTTAGGTTAGGATATATAACGTTATAGACGTATATAATGTCCGCACCGAGACGTACGGGCCGACACGACCGGGATTCTGCAAAACATTACAAGCGAGGGGCTAGATGGGTTAGGTTAGGTTATACTACGTTATAAACGTATATAATGTTCCCACCGAGAAGTGGGGCCGACCAGCCAGGAATGTTGTGAAATACTACATCCGTGAAGTTAGGTTCCCTTAGGTTAGGATATATAACGTTACAGACGTATATAATGTCCCCACCGGGACGTACGGGACGACACGACCGGGATTCTGTAAAACATTACAACAGAGGGGCTAGATGGGTTAGGTTAGGTTATATTACGTTATAAATGTATATAATGTTCCCACCGAGAAGTGGGGCCGACCAGCCAGGAATGATGTGAAATACTACATCCGAGATGATAGGTTCCCTTAGGTTAGGATATATAACGTTATAGACGTAAATAATGTCCCCACCGAGAAGTACGGGCCGACACGACCGGGATTTTGTAAAACATTACCAGCGAGGGTCTAGGTGGGTTAGGTTAGGTTATATTACGATATAGACGTACATAATGTTCCCACCGAGAAGTAGCGGCCGCCCCGCCAGGGATGTTGGAAAATACTACATCCGAGATGTTAGGTTGCCTTAGGTTAGGATATATAACGATATAGACGTATGTAATGTCCGCACCGAGACCTACGAGACGACACGACCGGGATTCTGTAAAACATTACCAGCGAGGGTCTAGATGGGTTAGGTTAGGTTATATTACGATATAGACGTATATAATGTGCCCACCGAGAAGTAGGGACTGACCCGCCAGGAATGTTGGAAAATACTACATCCGAGATGTTAAGTTGCCTTAGGTTAGGATATATAAAATTATAGACGTATATAATGTCCACACGGAAAAGTACGGGCCGACACGACTGGGATTTTGTAAAACATAACCAGCGAGGGGCTAGATGGGTTAGGTTAGGTTATATTACGTTATAAACGTATATAATGTTCCCACCGAGAAGTGGGGCCGACCCGCCAGGAATGTTGTGAAATACTACATCCGAGATGTTAGGTTCCCCTAGGTTAGGATATATAACGTTATAGACGTATATAATGTCCGCACCGAGACGTACGAGACGACACGACCGGGATTCTGTAAAACATTACCAGCGAGGGTCTAGATGGGTTAGGTTAGGTTATATTACGATATAGACGTATATAATGTGCCCACCGAGAAGTAGGGTCCGACCCGCCAAGACTGTTGGAAAATACTACATCCGAGAGGTTAAGTTGCCTTAGGTTAGGATATATAACGTTATAGACGTATATAATGTCCGCACCGAGACGTACGGGACGACACGACCGGGATTCTGTAAAACATTACCAGCGAGGTTCTAGATGGGTTAGGTTAGGTTATATTACGATATAGACGTATATAATGTGCCCACCGAGAAGTAGGGGCCGACCCGCCAGGAATGTTGTGAAATACTACATCCGAGATGTTTGGTTTCCTTAGGTTAGGATATATAACGTTATAGACGTATATAATGTCCGCACCGAGACGTACGGGCCGACACGACCGGGATTCTGTAAAACATTACCAGCGAGGGGCTAGATGGGTTAGGTTAGGTTATATTATGTTATAAACGTATATAATGTTCCCACCGAGAAGTGGGGCCGACCCGCCAGGAATGTTGTGAAATACTACATTCGAGATGTTAGGTTGCCTTTGGTTAGGATATATAACGTTATAGATGTATATAATGTCCGCACCGAGACGTACGGGACGACACGAACGGGATTCTGTAAAACATTACAAGCGAGGGTCTAGATGGGTTAGGTTAGGTTCTACTTCGTTATAAACGTATATAATGTTCCCACCGAGAAGTGGGGCCGACCAGCCAGGAATGTTGTGAAATACTACATCCGAGATGTTAGGTTGCCTTAGGTTAGGATATATAACGTTATAGACGTATATAATGTCCGCACCGAGACGTACGTGCCAACACGACCGGGATTCTGCAAAACATTACAAGCGAGGGGCTAGATGGGTTAGGTTAGGTTATACTACGTTATAAACGTATATAATGTTCCCACCGAGAAGTGGGGCCGACCAGCCAGGAATGTTGTGAAATACTACATCCGTGAAGTTAGGTTCCCTTAGGTTAGGATATATAACGTTACAGACGTATATAATGTCCCCACCGGGCCGTACGGGACGACACGACCGGGATTCTGTAAAACATTACAAGCGAGGGGCTAGATGGGTTAGGTTAGGTTATATTACGTTATAAATGTATATAATGTTCCCACCGAGAAGTGGGGCCGACCAGCCAGGAATGTTGTGAAATACTACATCCGAGATGATAGGTTCCCTTAGGTTAGGATATATAACGTTATAGACGTAAATAATGTCCCCACCGAGAAGTACGGGCCGACACGACCGGGATTTTGTAAAACATTACCAGCGAGGGTCTAGGTGGGTTAGGTTAGGTTATATTACGATATAGACGTACATAATGTTCCCACCGAGAAGTAGCGGCCGCCCCGCCAGGGATGTTGGAAAATACTACATCCGAGATGTTAGATTGCCTTAGGTTAGGATATATAACGATATAGACGTATATAATGTCCGCACCGAGACCTACGAGACGACACGACCGGGATTCTGTAAAACATTACCAGCGAGGGTCTAGATGGGTTAGGTTAGGTTATATTACGATATAGACGTATATAATGTGCCCACCGAGAAGTAGGGACTGACCCGCCAGGAATGTTGGAAAATACTACATCCGAGATGTTAAGTTGCCCTAGGTTAGGATATATAAAATTATAGACGTATATAATGTCCACACGGAAAAGTACGGGCCGACACGACTGGGATTTTGTAAAACATAACCAGCGAGGGGCTAGATGGGTTAGGTTAGGTTATATTACGTTATAAACGTATATAATGTTCCCACCGAGAAGTGGGGCCGACCCGCCAGGAATGTTGTGAAATACTACATCCGAGATGTTAGGTTCCCCTAGGTTAGGATATATAACGTTATAGACGTATATAATGTCCGCACCGAGACGTACGAGACGACACGACCGGGATTCTGTAAAACATTACAAGCGAGCGGCTAGATGGGTTAGGTTAGGTTATATTACGTTATAAACGTATATAATGTTCCCACCGAGAAGTGGGGCCGACCAGCCAGGAATGTTGTTAAATACTACATTCGAGATGTTAGGTTCCCTTAGGTTAGGATATATAAAGTTATAGACGTATATAATGCCCCACCGAGAAGTACGGGCCGACAGGACCGGGATTTTGTAAAACATTACCAGCGAGGGTCTAGATGGGTTAGGTTAGGTTATATTACGATATAGACGTATATAATGTGCCCACCGAGAAGTAGGGGCCGACCCGCCAGGAATGTTGGAAAATACTACATCCGAGATGTTAGGTTGCCTTAGGCTAGGATATATAACGATATAGACGTATATAATGTCCCCACGGAGAAGTACGGGCCGACACGACCGGGATTTTGTAAAACATTACCTGCGAGGTTCTAGATGGGTTAGGTTAGGTTATATTACGTTATAGACGTAAATAATGTTCCCACCGAGAAGTGGGGCCGACCCGCCAGGAATGTTGTGAAATACTACATTCGAGATGTTAGGTTGCCTTTGGTTAGGATATATAACGTTATAGACGTATATAATGTCCGCACCGAGACGTACGGGACGACACGACCGGGATTCTGTAAAACATTATAAGCGAGGGTCTAGATGGGTTAGGTTAGGTTATACTTCGTTATAAACGTATATAATGTTCCCACCGAGAAGTGGGGCCGACCAGCCAGGAATGTTGTAAAATACTACATCCGAGATGTTAGGTTCCCTTAGGTTAGGATATATAACGTTATAGACGTATATAATGTCCGCACCGAGACGTACGGGCCGACACGACCGGGATTCTGTAAAACATTACCAGCGAGGGGCTAGATGGGTTAGGTTAGGTTATATTATGTTATAAACGTATATAATGTTCCCACCGAGAAGTGGGGCCGACCCGCCAGGAATGTTGTGAAATACTACATTCGAGATGTTAGGCTGCCTTTGGTTAGGATATATAACGTTATAGATGTATATAATGTCCGCACCGAGACGTACGGGACGACACGAACGGAATTCTGTAAAACATTACAAGCGAGGGTCTAGATGGGTTAGGTTAGGTTCTACTTCGTTATAAACGTATATAATGTTCCCACCGAGAAGTGGGGCCGACCAGCCAGGAATGTTGTGAAATACTACATCCGAGATGTTAGGTTGCCTTAGGTTAGGATATATAACGTTATAGACGTATATAATGTCCGCACCGAGACGTACGGGCCGACAGGACCGGGATTCTGCAAAACATTACAAGCGAGGGGCTAGATGGGTTAGGTTAGGTTATACTACGTTATAAACGTATATAATGTTCCCACCGAGAAGTGGGGCCGACCAGCCGGGAATGTTGTGAAATACTACATCCGTGAAGTTAGGTTCCCTTAGGTTAGGATATATAACGTTACAGACGTATATAATGTCCACACGGAAAAGTACGGGCCGACACGACTGGGATTTTGTAAAACATAACCAGCGAGGGGCTAGATGGGTTAGGTTAGGTTATATCACGATATAGACGTATATAATGTGCCCACCGAGAAGTAGGGTCCGACCCGCCAGGAATGTTGGAAAATACTACAATCGAGATGTTAAGTTGCCTTAGGTTAGGATATATAAAATTATAGACGTATAAAATGTCCCCACGGAAAAGTACGGCCCGACATGACCGGGATTTTGGAAAACATTACA
Source organism: Xylocopa violacea (assembly GCA_963969225.1). Taxonomy (NCBI): domain Eukaryota; kingdom Metazoa; phylum Arthropoda; class Insecta; order Hymenoptera; family Apidae; genus Xylocopa; species Xylocopa violacea. The sequence continues at coordinate 886,831 of CAXAJV010000732.1, forward strand.
AGCGAGGGTCTAGATGGGTTAGTTTAGGTTATATTGCGATATAGACGTATATAATGTACCCACCGAGAAGTAGGGTCCGACCCGCCAGGAATGTTCGAAAATACTACATCCGAGATGTTAAGTTGCCTTTGGTTAGGATATATAACGTTGTAGACGTATATAATGTCCGCACCGAGACGTACGGTACGACACGACCGGGATTCTGTAAAACATTACAAGCGAGCGGCTAGATGGGTTAGGTTAGGTTATATTACGTTATAAACGTATATAATGTTCCCACCGAGAAGTGGGGCCGACCAGCCAGGAATGTTGTTAAATACTGCATCCGAGATGTTAGGTTCCCTTAGGTTAGGATATATAACGTTATAGACGTATATAATGTCCGCACCGAGAAGTACGGGCCGACACGACCGGGATTTTGTAAAACATTACCAGCGAGGGTCTAGATGGGTTAGGTTAGGTTATATTACGATATAGACGTATATAATGTGCCCACCGAGAAGTAGTCGCCGACCTGCCAGGAATGTTGTGAAATACAACATCCGAAATGTTAGGTTCCCTTAGGTTAGGATATATAACGTTATAGACGTAAATAATGTCCGCACCGAGACGTACGAGACGACACGACCGGGATTCTGTAAAACATTACAAGCGAGGGGCTAGATGGGTTATGTTAGGTTATACTACGTTATAAACGTATATAATGTTCCCACCGAGAAGTGGGGCCGACCCGCCAGGAATGTTGTGAAATACTACATCCGAGATGTTAGGTTCCCCTAGGTTAGGATATATAACGTTATAGACGTATATAATGTCCGCACCGAGACGTACGAGACGACACGACCGGGATTCTGTAAAACATTACCAGCGAGGGTCTAGATGGGTTAGGTTAGGTTATATTACGATATAGACGTATATAATGTGCCCACCGAGAAGTAGGGGCCGACCCGCCAGGAATGTTGGAAAATACTACATTCGAGATGTTAAGTTGCCTTAGGTTAGGATATAAAAAATTATAGACGTATATAATGTCCCCACGGGAAAGTACGGGCCGACACGACCGGGATTTTGTAAAACATTAACAGCGAGGGTCTAGATGGGTTAGGTTAGGTTATATTACGATATAGACGTATATAATGTGCCCACCGAGAAGTAGGGTCCGACCCGCCAAGACTGTTGGAAAATACTACATCCGAGAGGTTAAGTTGCCTTAGGTTAGGATATATAACGTTATAGACGTATATAATGTCCGCACCGAGACGTACGGGACGACACGACCGGGATTCTGTAAAACATTACCAGCGAGGTTCTAGATGGGTTAGGTTAGGTTATATTACGATATAGACGTATATAATGTGCCCACCGAGAAGTAGGGGCCGACCCGCCAGGAATGTTGTGAAATACTACATCCGAGATGTTAGGTTTCCTTAGGTTAGGATATATAACGTTATAGACGTATATAATGTCCGCACCGAGACGTACGGGCCGACACGACCGGGATTCTGTAAAACATTACCAGCGAGGGGCTAGATGGGTTAGGTTAGGTTATATTATGTTATAAACGTATATAATGTTCCCACCGAGAAGTGGGGCCGACCCGCCAGGAATGTTGTGAAATACTACATTCGAGATGTTAGGTTGCCTTTGGTTAGGATATATAACGTTATAGATGTATATAATGTCCGCACCGAGACGTACGGGACGACACGAACGGGATTCTGTAAAACATTACAAGCGAGGGTCTAGATGGGTTAGGTTAGGTTCTACTTCGTTATAAACGTATATAATGTTCCCACCGAGAAGTGGGGCCGACCAGCCAGGAATGTTGTGAAATACTACATCCGAGATGTTAGGTTGCCTTAGGTTAGGATATATAACGTTATAGACGTATATAATGTCCGCACCGAGACGTACGTGCCAACACGACCGGGATTCTGCAAAACATTACAAGCGAGGGGCTAGATGGGTTAGGTTAGGTTATACTACGTTATAAACGTATATAATGTTCCCACCGAGAAGTGGGGCCGACCAGCCAGGAATGTTGTGAAATACTACATCCGTGAAGTTAGGTTCCCTTAGGTTAGGATATATAACGTTACAGACGTATATAATGTCCCCACCGGGCCGTACGGGACGACACGACCGGGATTCTGTAAAACATTACAAGCGAGGGGCTAGATGGGTTAGGTTAGGTTATATTACGTTATAAATGTATATAATGTTCCCACCGAGAAGTGGGGCCGACCAGCCAGGAATGTTGTGAAATACTACATCCGAGATGATAGGTTTCCTTAGGTTAGGATATATAACGTTATAGACGTAAATAATGTCCCCACCGAGAAGTACGGGCCGACACGACCGGGATTTTGTAAAACATTACCAGCGAGGGTCTTGGTGGGTTAGGTTAGGTTATATTACGATATAGACGTACATAATGTTCCCACCGAGAAGTAGCGGCCGCCCCGCCAGGGATGTTGGAAAATACTACATCCGAGATGTTAGATTGCCTTAGGTTAGGATATATAACGATATAGACGTATATAATGTCCGCACCGAGACCTACGAGACGACACGACCGGGATTCTGTAAAACATTACCAGCGAGGGTCTAGATGGGTTAGGTTAGGTTATATTACGATATAGACGTATATAATGTGCCCACCGAGAAGTAGGGACTGACCCGCCAGGAATGTTGGAAAATACTACATCCGAGATGTTAAGTTGCCCTAGGTTAGGATATATAAAATTATAGACGTATATAATGTCCACACGGAAAAGTACGGGCCGACACGACTGGGATTTTGTAAAACATAACCAGCGAGGGGCTAGATGGGTTAGGTTAGGTTATATTACGTTATAAACGTATATAATGTTCCCACCGAGAAGTGGGGCCGACCCGCCAGGAATGTTGTGAAATACTACATCCGAGATGTTAGGTTCCCCTAGGTTAGGATATATAACGTTATAGACGTATATAATGTCCGCACCGAGACGTACGAGACGACACGACCGGGATTCTGTAAAACATTACAAGCGAGCGGCTAGATGGGTTAGGTTAGGTTATATTACGTTATAAACGTATATAATGTTCCCACCGAGAAGTGGGGCCGACCAGCCAGGAATGTTGTTAAATACTACATTCGAGATGTTAGGTTCCCTTAGGTTAGGATATATAAAGTTATAGACGTATATAATGCCCCACCGAGAAGTACGGGCCGACAGGACCGGGATTTTGTAAAACATTACCAGCGAGGGTCTAGATGGGTTAGGTTAGGTTATATTACGATATAGACGTATATAATGTGCCCACCGAGAAGTAGGGGCCGACCCGCCAGGAATGTTGGAAAATACTACATCCGAGATGTTAGGTTGCCTTAGGCTAGGATATATAACGATATAGACGTATATAATGTCCCCACGGAGAAGTACGGGCCGACACGACCGGGATTTTGTAAAACATTACCTGCGAGGTTCTAGATGGGTTAGGTTAGGTTATATTACGTTATAGACGTAAATAATGTTCCCACCGAGAAGTGGGGCCGACCCGCCAGGAATGTTGTGAAATACTACATTCGAGATGTTAGGTTGCCTTTGGTTAGGATATATAACGTTATAGACGTATATAATGTCCGCACCGAGACGTACGGGACGACACGACCGGGATTCTGTAAAACATTATAAGCGAGGGTCTAGATGGGTTAGGTTAGGTTATACTTCGTTATAAACGTATATAATGTTCCCACCGAGAAGTGGGGCCGACCAGCCAGGAATGTTGTAAAATACTACATCCGAGATGTTAGGTTCCCTTAGGTTAGGATATATAACGTTATAGACGTATATAATGTCCGCACCGAGACGTACGGGCCGACACGAACGGAATTCTGTAAAACATTACAAGCGAGGGTCTAGATGGGTTAGGTTAGGTTCTACTTCGTTATAAACGTATATAATGTTCCCACCGAGAAGTGGGGCCGACCCGCCAGGAATGTTGTGAAATACTACATTCGAGATGTTAGGCTGCCTTTGGTTAGGATATATAACGTTATAGATGTATATAATGTCCGCACCGAGACGTACGGGACGACACGAACGGAATTCTGTAAAACATTACAAGCGAGGGTCTAGATGGGTTAGGTTAGGTTCTACTTCGTTATAAACGTATATAATGTTCCCACCGAGAAGTGGGGCCGACCAGCCAGGAATGTTGTGAAATACTACATCCGAGATGTTAGGTTGCCTTAGGTTAGGATATATAACGTTATAGACGTATATAATGTCCGCACCGAGACGTACGGGCCGACAGGACCGGGATTCTGCAAAACATTACAAGCGAGGGGCTAGATGGGTTAGGTTAGGTTATACTACGTTATAAACGTATATAATGTTCCCACCGAGAAGTGGGGCCGACCAGCCGGGAATGTTGTGAAATACTACATCCGTGAAGTTAGGTTCCCTTAGGTTAGGATATATAACGTTACAGACGTATATAATGTCCACACGGAAAAGTACGGGCCGACACGACTGGGATTTTGTAAAACATAACCAGCGAGGGGCTAGATGGGTTAGGTTAGGTTATATCACGATATAGACGTATATAATGTGCCCACCGAGAAGTAGGGTCCGACCCGCCAGGAATGTTGGAAAATACTACAATCGAGATGTTAAGTTGCCTTAGGTTAGGATATATAAAATTATAGACGTATAAAATGTCCCCACGGAAAAGTACGGCCCGACATGACCGGGATTTTGGAAAACATTACAAGCGAGGGTCTAGATGGGTTAGTTTAGGTTATATTGCGATATAGACGTATATAATGTACCCACCGAGAAGTAGGGTCCGACCCGCCAGGAATGTTCGAAAATACTACATCCGAGATGTTAAGTTGCCTTTGGTTAGGATATATAACGTTGTAGACGTATATAATGTCCGCACCGAGACGTACGGTACGACACGACCGGGATTCTGTAAAACATTACAAGCGAGCGGCTAGATGGGTTAGGTTAGGTTATATTACGTTATAAACGTATATAATGTTCCCACCGAGAAGTGGGGCCGACCAGCCAGGAATGTTGTTAAATACTGCATCCGAGATGTTAGGTTCCCTTAGGTTAGGATATATAACGTTATAGACGTATATAATGTCCGCACCGAGAAGTACGGGCCGACACGACCGGGATTTTGTAAAACATTACCAGCGAGGGTCTAGATGGGTTAGGTTAGGTTATATTACGATATAGACGTATATAATGTGCCCACCGAGAAGTAGTCGCCGACCTGCCAGGAATGTTGTGAAATACAACATCCGAAATGTTAGGTTCCCTTAGGTTAGGATATATAACGTTATAGACGTAAATAATGTCCGCACCGAGACGTACGAGACGACACGACCGGGATTCTGTAAAACATTACAAGCGAGGGGCTAGATGGGTTATGTTAGGTTATACTACGTTATAAACGTATATAATGTTCCCACCGAGAAGTGGGGCCGACCAGCCAGGAATTTTGTGAAATACTACATCCGAGATGTTAGGTTCCCTTAGGTTAGGATATATAACGTTATAGACGTATATAATGTCCGCACCGAGACGTACGAGACGACACGACCGGGATTCTGTAAAACATTACCAGCGAGGGTCTAGATGGGTTGGGTTAGGTTATATTACGATATAGACGTATATAATGTGCCCACCGAGAAGTAGGGGCCGACCCGCTAGGAATGTTGGAAAATACTACATCGGAGATGTTAAGTTGCCTTAGGTTAGGATATATAACGATATAGACGTATATAATGTCCCCACGGAGAAGTACGGGCCGACACGACCGGGATTTTGTAAAACATTACCAGCGAGGGTCTAGATGGGTTAGGTTAGGTTATATTACGATATAGACGTATATAATGTGCCCACCGAGAAGTAGGGGCCGACCCGCCAGGAATGTTGTAAAATACTACATCCGAGATGTTAGGTTCCCTTAGGTTAGGATATATAACGTTATAGACGTAAATAATGTCCCCACCGAGAAGTACGGGCCGACACGACCGGGATTTTGTAAAACATTACCAGCGAGGGTCTAGGTGGGTTAGGTTAGGTTATATTACGATATAGACGTACATAATGTTCCCACCGAGAAGTAGCGGCCGCCCCGCCAGGGATGTTGGAAAATACTACATCCGAGATGTTAGGTTGCCTTAGGTTAGGATATATAACGATATAGACGTATATAATGTCCGCACCGAGACCTACGAGACGACACGACCGGGATTCTGTAAAACATTACCAGCGAGGGTCTAGATGGGTTAGGTTAGGTTATATCACGATATAGACGTATATAATGTGCCCACCGAGAAGTAGGGTCCGACCCGCCAGGAATGTTGGAAAATACTACAATCGAGATGTTAAGTTGCCTTAGGTTAGGATATATAAAATTATAGACGTATAAAATGTCCCCACGGAAAAGTACGGCCCGACATGACCGGGATTTTGGAAAACATAACAAGCGAGGGTCTAGATGTGTTAGTTTAGGTTATATTACGATATAGACGTATATAATGTACCCACCGAGAAGTAGGGTCCGACCCGCCAGGAATGTTCGAAAATACTACATCCGAGATGTTAAGTTGCCTTTGGTTAGGATATATAACGTTGTAGACGTATATAATGTCCGCACCGAGACGTACGGTACGACACGACCGGGATTCTGTAAAACATTACAAGCGAGCGGCTAGATGGGTTAGGTTAGGTTATATTACGTTATAAACGTATATAATGTTCCCACCGAGAAGTGGGGCCGACCAGCCAGGAATGTTGTTAAATACTGCATCCGAGATGTTAGGTTCCCTTAGGTTAGGATATATAAAGTTATAGACGTATATAATGCCCTACCGAGAAGTACGGGCCGACAGGACCGGGATTTTGTAAAACATTACCAGCGAGGGTCTAGATGGGTTAGGTTAGGTTATATTACGATATAGACGTATATAATGTGCCCACCGAGAAGTAGGGTCCGACCCGCCAAGACTGTTGGAAAATACTACATCCGAGAGGTTAAGTTGCCTTAGGTTAGGATATATAACGTTATAGACGTATATAATGTCCGCACCGAGAAGTACGGGCCGACACGACCGGGATTCTGTAAAACATTACAAGCGAGGGGCTAGATGGGTTATGTTAGGTTATACTACGTTATAAACGTATATAATGTTCCCACCGAGAAGTGGGGCCGACCAGCCAGGAATTTTGTGAAATACTACATCCGAGATGTTAGGTTCCCTTAGGTTAGGATATATAACGTTATAGACGTATATAATGTCCGCACCGAGACGTACGAAACGACACGACCGGGATTCTGTAAAACATTACCAGCGAGGGTCTAGATGGGTTGGGTTAGGTTATATTACGATATAGACGTATATAATGTGCCCACCGAGAAGTAGGGGCCGACCCGCTAGGAATGTTGGAAAATACTACATCGGAGATGTTAAGTTGCCTTAGGTTAGGATATATAACGATATAGAGGTATATAATGTCCCCACGGAGAAGTACGGGCCGACACGACCGGGATTTTGTAAAACATTACCAGCGAGGGTCTAGATGGGTTAGGTTAGGTTATATTACGATATAGACGTATATAATGTGCCCACCGAGACGTACGGGCCGACACGACCGGGATTCTGCAAAACATTACAAGCGAGGGGCTAGATGGGTTAGGTTAGGTTATACTACGTTATAAACGTATATAATGTTCCCACCGAGAAGTGGGGCCGACCAGCCAGGAATGTTGTGAAATACTACATCCGTGAAGTTAGGTTCCCTTAGGTTAGGATATATAACGTTACAGACGTATATAATGTCCCCACCGGGACGTACGGGACGACACGACCGGGATTCTGTAAAACATTACAAGCGAGGGGCTAGATGGGTTAGGTTAGGTTATATTACGTTATAAATGTATATAATGTTCCCACCGAGAAGTGGGGCCGACCAGCCAGGAATGTTGTGAAATACTACATCCGAGATGATAGGTTCCCTTAGGTTAGGATATATAACGTTATAGACGTAAATAATGTCCCCACCGAGAAGTACGGGCCGACACGACCGGGATTTTGTAAAACATTACCAGCGAGGGTCTAGGTGGGTTAGGTTAGGTTATATTACGATATAGACGTATATAATGTGCCCACCGAGAAGTAGGGACTGACCCGCCAGGAATGTTGGAAAATACTACATCCGAGATGTTAAGTTGCCTTAGGTTAGGATATATAAAATTATAGACGTATATAATGTCCACACGGAAAAGTACGGGCCGACACGACTGGGATTTTGTAAAACATAACCAGCGAGGGGCTAGATGGGTTAGGTTAGGTTATACTACGTTATAAACGTATATAATGTTCCCACCGAGAAGTGGGGCCGACCCGCCAGGAATGTTGTGAAATACTACATCCGAGATGTTAGGTTCCCCTAGGTTAGGATATATAACGTTATAGACGTATATAATGTCCGCACCGAGACGTACGAGACGACACGACCGGGATTCTGTAAAACATTACCAGCGAGGGTCTAGATGGGTTAGGTTAGGTTATATTACGATATAGACTTATATAATGTGCCCACCGAGAAGTAGGGGCCGACCCGCCAGGAATGTTGGAAAATACTACATTCGAGATGTTAAGTTGCCTTAGGTTAGGATATAAAAAATTATAGACGTATATAATGTCCCCACGGAAAAGTACGGGCCGACACGACCGGGATTTTGTGAAACATTAACAGCGAGGGTCTAGATGGGTTAGGTTAGGTTATACTACGTTATAAACGTATATAATGTTCCCACCGAGAAGTGGGGCCGACCAGCCAGGAATGTTGTGAAATACTACATCCGTGAAGTTAGGTTCCCTTAGGTTAGGATATATAACGTTACAGACGTATATAATGTCCCCACCGGGACGTACGGGACGACACGACCGGGATTCTGTAAAACATTACAAGCGAGGGGCTAGATGGGTTAGGTTAGGTTATATTACGTTATAAATGTATATAATTTTCCCACCGAGAAGTGGGGCCGACCAGCCAGGAATGTTGTGAAATACTACATCCGAGATGTTAGGTTCCCTTAGGTTAGGATATATAACGTTACAGACGTATATAATGTCCGCACCGGGACGTACGGGACGACGCGACCGGGATTCTGTAAAACATTACAAGCGAGGGGCTAGATGGGTTAGGTTAGGTTATATTACGTTATAAAGGTATATAATGTTCCCACCGAGAAGTGGGGCCGACCAGCCAGGAATGTTGTGAAATACTACATCCGAGATGTTAGGTTGCCTTAGGTTAGGATATATAACGTTATAGACGTATATAATGTCCGCACCGAGACGTACGGGCCGACACGACCGGGATTCTGCAAAACATTACAAGCGAGGGGCTAGATGGGTTAGGTTAGGTTATACTACGTTATAAACGTATATAATGTTCCCACCGAGAAGTGGGCCGACCAGCCAGGAATGTTGTGAAATACTACATCCGTGAAGTTAGGTTCCCTTAGGTTAGTATATATAACGTTATAGACATATATATTGTCCGCACCGAGACGTACGAGACGACACGACCGGGATTCTGCAAAACATTACCAGCGAGGGTCTAGATGGGTTAGGTTAGGTTATATTACGATATAGACGTATATAATGTGCCCACCGAGATGTAGGGACTGACCCGCCAGGAATGTTGGAAAATACTACATTCGAGATGTTATGTTGCCTTAGGTTAGGATATATAAAATTATAGACGTATATAATGTCCCCACGGAAAAGTACGGGCCGACACGACCGGGATTTTGTAAAACATTAACAGCGAGGGTCTAGATGGGTTGGGTTAGGTTATATTACGATATAGAAGTATATATTGTGCCCACCGAGAAGTAGGGTCCGACCCGCCAAGACTGTTGGAAAATACTACATCCGAGAGGTTAAGTTGCCTTAGGTTAGGATATATAACGTTATAGACGTATATAATGTTCGCACCGAGACGTACGGGACGACACGACCGGGATTCTGTAAAACATTCCCAGCTGGGGGCTAGATGGGTTAGGTTAGGTAATATTACGTTGTAGACGTATATAATGTTCCCACCGAGAATTGGCGCCGCCCCGCCAGGAATGTTGTGAACTACTACATCCGAGATGTTAGGTTCCCTTAGGTTAGGATATATAACGTTACAGACGTATATAATGACCGCACCGGGACGTACGGGACGACGCGACCGGGATTCTGTAAAACATTACAAGCGAGGGGCTAGATGGGTTAGGTTAGGTTATATTACGTTATAAACGTATATAATGTTCCCACCGAGAAGTGGGGCCGACCAGCCAGGAATGTTGTGAAATACTACATCCGAGATGATAGGTTCCCTTAGGTTAGGATATATAAGGTTATAGACGTAAATAATGTCCCCAACGAGAGGTACGGGCCGACACGACCGGGATTTTGTAAAACATTACCAGCGAGGGTCTAGATGGGTTAGGGTAGGTTATATTACGATATAGACGTATATAATGTGCCCACCGAGAAGTAGGGACTGACCCGCCAGGAATGTTGGAAAATACTACATCCGAGATGTTAAGTTGCCTTAGGTTAGGATATATAAAATTATAGACGTATATAATGTCCACACGGAAAAGTACAGGCCGACACGACTGGGATTTTGTAAAACATAACCAGCGAGGGGCTAGATGGGTTAGGTTAGGTTATATTACGTTATAAACGTATATAATGTTCCCACCGAGAAGTGGGGCCGACCCGCCAAGAATGTTGTGAAACACTACATTCGAGATGTTAGGTTGCCTTTGGTTAGGATATATAACGTTATAGACGTATATAATGTCCGCACCGAGACGTACGGGATGACACGACCGGGATTCTGTAAAACATTACCAGCGAGGGTCTAGATGGGTTAGGTTAGGTTATATTACGTTATAGACGTAAATAATTTTCCCACCGAGAAGTGGGGCCGACCCGCCAGGAATGTTGTGAAATACTACATTCGAGATGTTAGGTTGCCTTTGGTTAGGATATATAAAATTATAGACGTATATAATGTCCCCACGGAAAAGTACGGGCCGACACGACCGGGATTTTGTAAAACATTAACAGCGAGGGTCTAGATGGGTTGGGTTATGTTATATTACGATATAGAAGTATATATTGTGCCCACCGAGAAGTAGGGTCCGACCAGCCAAGACTGTTGGAAAATACTACATCCGAGAGGTTATGTTGCCTTAGGTTAGGATATATAAAGTTATAGACGTATATAATGTCCGCACCGAGACGTACGGGACGACACGACCGGGATTCTGTAAAACATTACAAGCGAGAGTCTAGATGGTTTAAGTTAGGTTATACTTCGTTATAAACGTATATAATGTGCCCACCGAGAAGTAGGGTCCGACCCGCCAGGAATGTTGGAAAATACTACATCCGAGATGTTAAGTTGCCTTTGGTTAGGATATATAACGATATAGACGTATATAATGTCCGCACCGAGACGCACGGGACGACACGACCGGGATACTGTAAAACATTACAAGCGACGGGCTAGATGGGTTAGGTTAGGCTATACTACGTTATAAACGTATATAATGTTCCCACCCAGAAGTGGGGCCGACCCGCCAGGAATGTTGTGAAATACTACATCCGAGATGTTAGGTTCCCTTACGTTAGGATATATAACGTTATAGACGTAAATAATGTCCCCATCGAGAAGTACGGGCCGACACGACCGGGATTTTGTAGAACATTACCAGCGAGGGTCTAGATGGGTTAGGTTAGGTTATATTACGTCATAGACGTAAATAATGTTCCCACCGAGAAGTGGGGCCGACCCGCCAGGAATGTTGTAAAATACTACATTCGAGATGTTAGGTTGCCTTAGGTTAGGATATATAAATTTATAGACGTATATAATGTCCGGCTTCGTGACGTACGGCAAGACACGAACGGGATTCTGTGAAACATTACAAGCGAGGGTGTAGGTGGCTTAGGTTAGGTTATATTACGTTACAGATGTATATAATGTGCCCACCGGGTAGTAGGGGCCGACCCGCCAGGAATGTTGTGAAATACTACATCCGAGATGTTAGGTTCCCTTAGGTTAGGATATATAACGTTATAGATGTATATAATATCCGCACCGAGACGTACGAGACGACACGACCGGGATTCTGTAAAACATTACCAGCGAGGGTCTAGATGGGTTAGGTTAGGTTATATTACGATATAGACGTATATAATGTGCCCACCGAGAAGTAGGGGCCGACCCGCCAGGAATGTTGTGAAATACTACATCCGAGATGTTAGGTTCCCTTAGGTTAGGATATATAACGTTACAGACGTATATAATGTCCGCACCGGGACGTACGGGACGACGCGACCGGGATTCTGTAAAACATTACAAGCGAGGGGCTAGATGGGTTAGGTTAGGTTATATTACGTTGTAAACGTATATAATGTTCCCACCGAGAAGTGGGGCCGACCAGCCAGGAATGTTGTGAAATACTACATCCGAGATGATAGGTTCCCTTAGGTTAGGATATATAACGTTATAGACGTAAATAATGTCCCCACCGAGAAGTACGGGCCGACACGACCGGGATTTTGTAAAACATTACCAGCGAGGGTCTAGGTGGGTTAGGTTAGGTTATATTACGATATAGACGTATATAATGTTCCCACCGAGAAGCAGCGGCCGCCCCGCCAGGGATGTTGGAAAATACTACATCCGAGATGTTAGGTTGCCTTAGGTTAGGATATATAACGATATAGACGTATATAATGTCCGCACCGAGACCTACGAGACGACACGACCGGGATTCTGTAAAACATTACCAGCGAGGGTCTAGATGGGTTAGGTTAGGTTATATTACGATATAGACGTATATAATGTGCCCACCGAGAAGTAGGGACTGACCCGCCAGGAATGTTGGAAAATACTACATCCGAGATGTTAAGTTGTCTTAGGTTAGGATATATAAAATTATAGACAGTATATAATGTCCACACGGAAAAGTACGGGCCGACACGACTGGGATTTTGTAAAACATAACCAGCGAGGGGCTAGATGGGTTAGGTTAGGTTATATTACGTTATAAACGTATATAATGTTCCCACCGAGAAGTGGGGCCGACCCGCCAGGAATGTTGTGAAACACTACATTCGAGATGTTAGGTTGCCTTTGGTTAGGATATATAACGTTATAGACGTATATAATGTCCGCACCGAGACGTACGGGACGACACGACCGGGATTCTTTAAAACGTTACAAGCGAGGATCTAGATGGGTTAGGTTAGGTTATACTTCCTTATAAACGTATATAATGTTCCCACCGAGAAGTGGGGCCGACCAGCCAGGAATGTTGTGAAATACTACATCCGAGATGTTAGGTTGCCTTAGGTTAGGATATATAACGTTATAGACGTATATAATGTCCGCACCGAGACGTACGGGCCGACACGACCGGGATTCTGCAAAACATTACAAGCGAGGGGCTAGATGGGTTAGGTTAGGTTATATTACGATATAGACGTATATAATGTGCCCACCGAGAAGTAGGTGCCGACCCGCCAGGAATGTTGTGAAATACTACATCCGAGATGTTAGGTTCCCTTAGGTTAGGATATATAACGTTACAGACGTATATAATGTCCGCACTGGGACGTACGGGACGACGCGACCGGGATTCTGTAAAACATTACAAGCGAGGGGCTAGATGGGTTAGGTTAGGTTATATTACGTTATAAACGTATATAATGTTCCCACCGAGAAGTGGGGCCCACCAGCCAGGAATGTTGTGAAATACTACATCCGAGATGATAGGTTCCCTTAGGTTAGGATATATAACGTTATAGACGTAAATAATGTCCCCACCGAGAAGTACGGGCCGACACGACCGGGATTTTGTAAAACATTACCAGCGAGGGTCTAGGTGGGTTAGGTTAGGTTATATTACGATATAGACGTATATAATGTTCCCACCGAGAAGTAGGGACTGACCCGCCAGGAATGTTGGAAAATACTACATCCGAGATGTTAAGTTGCCTTAGGTTAGGATATATAAAATTATAGACGTATATAATGTCCACACGGAAAAGTACAGGCCGACACGACTGGGATTTTGTAAAACATAACCAGCGAGGGGCTAGATGGGTTAGGTTAGGTTATATTACGTTATAAACGTATATAATGTTCCCACCGAGAAGTGGGGCCGACCCGCCAAGAATGTTGTGAAACACTACATTCGAGATGTTAGGTTGCCTTTGGTTAGGATATATAACGTTATAGACGTATATAATGTCCGCACCGAGACGTACGGGATGACACGACCGGGATTCTGTAAAACATTACCAGCGAGGGTCTAGATGGGTTAGGTTAGGTTATATTACGTTATAGACGTAAATAATTTTCCCACCGAGAAGTGGGGCCGACCCGCCGGGAATGTTGTGAAATACTACATTCGAGATGTTAGGTTGCCTTTGGTTAGGATATATAAAATTATAGACGTATATAATGTCCCCACGGAAAAGTACGGGCCGACACGACCGGGATTTTGTAAAACATTAACAGCGAGGGTCTAGATGGGTTGGGTTATGTTATATTACGATATAGAAGTATATATTGTGCCCACCGAGAAGTAGGGTCCGACCAGCCAAGACTGTTGGAAAATACTACATCCGAGAGGTTATGTTGCCTTAGGTTAGGATATATAAAGTTATAGACGTATATAATGTCCGCACCGAGACGTACGGGACGACACGACCGGGATTCTGTAAAACATTACAAGCGAGGGTCTAGATGGGTTAAGTTAGGTTATACTTCGTTATAAACGTATATAATGTTCCCACCGAGAAGTGGGGCCGACCAGCCAGGAATGTTGTGAAATACTACATCCGAGATGTTAGGTTGCCTTAGGTTAGGATATATAACGTTATAGACGTATATAATGTCCGCACCGAGACGTACGGGCCGACACGACCGGGATTCTGCAAAACATTACAAGCGAGGGGCTAGATGGGTTAGGTTAGGTTATACTACGTTATAAACGTATATAATGTACCCACCGAGAAGTAGGGTCCGACCCGCCAGGAATGTTCGAAAATACTACATCCGAGATGTTAAGTTGCCTTTGGTTAGGATATATAACGTTATAGACGTATATAATGTCCGCACCGAGACGTACGGTACGACACGACCGGGATTCTGTAAAACATTACAAGCGAGCGGCTAGATGGGTTAGGTTAGGTTATATTACGTTATAAACGTATATAATGTTCCCACCGAGAAGTGGGGCCGACCAGCCAGGAATGTTGTTAAATACTACATCCGAGATGTTAGGTTCCCTTAGGTTAGGATATATAAAGTTATAGACGTATATAATGCCCCACCGAGAAGTACGGGCCGACACGACCGGGATTTTGTAAAACATTACCAGCGAGGGTCTAGATGGGTTAGGTTAGGTTATATTACGATATAGACGTATATAATGTGCCCACCGAGAAGTAGGGTCCGACCCGCCAGGAATGTTGGAAAATACTACATCCGAGATGTTAAGTTGCCTTTGGTTAGGATATATAACGATATAGACGTATATAATGTCCGCACCGAGACGCACGGGACGACACGACCGGGATACTGTAAAACATTACAAGCGACGGGCTAGATGGGTTAGGTTAGGCTATACTACGTTATAAACGTATATAATGTTCCCACCCAGAAGTGGGGCCGACCCGCCAGGAATGTTGTGAAATACTACATCCGAGATGTTAGGTTCCCTTACGTTAGGATATATAACGTTATAGACGTAAATAATGTCCCCATCGAGAAGTACGGGCCGACACGACCGGGATTTTGTAGAACATTACCAGCGAGGGTCTAGATGGGTTAGGTTAGGTTATATTACGTCATAGACGTAAATAATGTTCCCACCGAGAAGTGGGGCCGACCCGCCAGGAATGTTGTAAAATACTACATTCGAGATGTTAGGTTGCCTTAGGTTAGGATATATAAATTTATAGACGTATATAATGTCCGGCTTCGTGACGTACGGCAAGACACGAACGGGATTCTGTGAAACATTACAAGCGAGGGTGTAGGTGGCTTAGGTTAGGTTATATTACGTTACAGATGTATATAATGTGCCCACCGGGTAGTAGGGGCCGACCCGCCAGGAATGTTGTGAAATACTACATCCGAGATGTTAGGTTCCCTTAGGTTAGGATATATAACGTTATAGACGTATATAATATCCGCACCGAGACGTACGAGACGACACGACCGGGATTCTGTAAAACATTACCAGCGAGGTTCTAGATGGGCTAGGTTAGGTTATATTACGATATAGACGTATATAATGTGCCCACCGAGAAGTAGGGGCCGACCCGCCAGGAATGTTGTGAAATACTACATCCGAGATGTTAGGTTCCCTTAGGTTAGGATATATAACGTTACAGACGTATATAATGTCCGCACCGGGACGTACGGGACGACGCGACCGGGATTCTGTAAAACATTACAAGCGAGGGGCTAGATGGGTTAGGTTAGGTTATATTACGTTGTAAACGTATATAATGTTCCCACCGAGAAGTGGGGCCGACCAGCCAGGAATGTTGTGAAATACTACATCCGAGATGATAGGTTCCCTTAGGTTAGGATATATAACGTTATAGACGTAAATAATGTCCCCACCGAGAAGTACGGGCCGACACGACCGGGATTTTGTAAAACATTACCAGCGAGGGTCTAGGTGGGTTAGGTTAGGTTATATTACGATATAGACGTATATAATGTTCCCACCGAGAAGTAGCGGCCGCCCCGCCAGGGATGTTGGAAAATACTACATCCGAGATGTTAGGTTGCCTTAGGTTAGGATATATAACGATATAGACGTATATAATGTCCGCACCGAGACCTACGAGACGACACGACCGGGATTCTGTAAAACATTACCAGCGAGGGTCTAGATGGGTTAGGTTAGGTTATATTACGATATAGACGTATATAATGTGCCCACCGAGAAGTAGGGACTGACCCGCCAGGAATGTTGGAAAATACTACATCCGAGATGTTAAGTTGTCTTAGGTTAGGATATATAAAATTATAGACAGTATATAATGTCCGCACCGAGACGTACGGGACGACACGACCGGGATTCTGTAAAACGTTACAAGCGAGGATCTAGATGGGTTAGGTTAGGTTATACTTCCTTATAAACGTATATAATGTTCCCACCGAGAAGTGGGGCCGACCAGCCAGGAATGTTGTGAAATACTACATCCGAGATGTTAGGTTAACTTTGGTTAGGATATATAACGTTATAGACGTATATAATGTCCGCACCGAGACGTACGGGACGACACGACCGGGATTCTGTAAAACGTTACAAGCGAGGATCTAGATGGGTTAGGTTAGGTTATACTTCCTTATAAACGTATATAATGTTCCCACCGAGAAGTGGGGCCGACCAGCCAGGAATGTTGTGAAATACTACATCCGAGATGTTAGGTTAACTTAGGTTAGGATATATAACGTTATAGACGTATATAATGTCCGCACCGGGACGTACAGGCCGACACGACCGGGATTCTGCAAAACATTACCAGCGAGGGTCTAGATGGGTTAGGTTAGGTTATATTACGATATAGACGTATATAATGTGCCCACCGAGATGTAGGGGCCGACCCGCCAGGAATGTTGGAAAATACTACATCGGAGATGTTAAGTTGCCTTAGGTTAGAATATATAACGTTTTAGACGTATATAATATCCGCACCGAGACGTACGAGACGACACGACCGGGATTCTGTAAAACATTACCAGCGAGGGTCTAGATGGGTTAGGTTAGGTTATTTTACGATATAGACGTATATAATGTGCCCACCGAGAAGTAGGGGCCGACCCACCAGGAATGTTGGAAAATACTACATCCGAGATGTTAGGTTCCCTTAGGTTAGGATATATAACGTTATAGCCGTATATAAATTCCGCACCGAGACGTACGGGACGACACGACCGGGATTCTGTAAAACATTACCAGCGAGGATCTAGATGGGTTAGGTTAGGTTATATTACGTTATAGACGTATATAATGTGCCCACCGAGAAGTAGGGGCCGACCCGCCAGGAATGTTGTGAAATACTACATCCGATATGTTAGGTTCCCTTAGGTTAGGATATATAACGTTACAGACGTATATAATGTCCGCACCGGGACGTACGGGACGACGCGACCGGGATTCTGTAAAACATTACAAGCGAGGGGCTAGATGGGTTAGGTTAGGTTATATTAAGTTGTAAACGTATATAATGTTCCCACCGAGAAGTGGGGCCGACCAGCCAGGAATGTTGTGAAATACTACATCCGAGATGATAGGTTCCCTTAGGTTAGGATATATAACGTTATAGACGTAAATAATGTCCCCACCGAGAAGTACGGGCCGACACGACCGGGATTTTGTAAAACATTACCAGCGAGGGTCTAGGTGGGTTAGGTTAGGTTATATTACGATATAGACGTATATAATGTTCCCACCGAGAAGTAGCGGCCGCCCCGCCAGGGATGTTGGAAAATACTACATCCGAGATGTTAGGTTGCCTTAGGTTAGGATATATAACGATATAGACGTATATAATGTCCGCACCGAGACCTACGAGACGACACGACCGGGATTCTGTAAAACATTACCAGCGAGGGTCTAGATGGGTTAGGTTAGGTTATATTACGATATAGACGTATATAATGTGCCCACCGAGAAGTAGGGACTGACCCGCCAGGAATGTTGGAAAATACTACATCCGAGATGTTAAGTTGTCTTAGGTTAGGATATATAAAATTATAGACAGTATATAATGTCCACACGGAAAAGTACGGGCCGACACGACTGGGATTTTGTAAAACATAACCAGCGAGGGGATAGATGGGTTAGGTTAGGTTATATTACGTTATAAACGTATATAATGTTCCCACCGAGAAGTGGGGCCGACCCGCCAGGAATGTTGTGAAACACTACATTCGAGATGTTAGGTTGCCTTTGGTTAGGATATATAACGTTATAGACGTATATAATGTCCGCACCGAGACGTACGGGACGACACGACCGGGATTCTGTAAAACGTTACAAGCGAGGATCTAGATGGGTTAGGTTAGGTTATACTTCCTTATAAACGTATATAATGTTCCCACCGAGAAGTGGGGCCGACCAGCCAGGAATGTTGTGAAATACTACATCCGAGATGTTAGGTTAACTTAGGTTAGGATATATAACGTTATAGACGTATATAATGTCCGCACCGGGACGTACAGGCCGACACGACCGGGATTCTGCAAAACATTACCAGCGAGGGTCTAGATGGGTTAGGTTAGGTTATTTTACGGTATAGACGTATATAATGTGCCCACCGAGAAGTAGGGGCCGACCCACCAGGAATGTTGGAAAATACTACATCCGAGATGTTAGGTTCCCTTAGGTTAGGATATATAACGTTATAGCCGTATATAAATTCCGCACCGAGACGTACGGGACGACACGACCGGGATTCTGTAAAACATTACCAGCGAGGATCTAGATGGGTTAGGTTAGGTTATATTACGTTATAGACGTATATAATGTGCCCACCGAGAAGTAGGGGCCGACCCGCCAGGAATGTTGTGAAATACTACATCCGAGATGTTAGGTTCCCTTAGGTTAGGATATATAACGTTACAGACGTATATAATGTCCGCACCGGGACGTACGGGACGACGCGACCGGGATTCTGTAAAACATTACAAGCGAGGGGCTAGATGGGTTAGGTTAGGTTATATTACGTTGTAAACGTATATAATGTTCCCACCGAGAAGTGGGGCCGACCAGCCAGGAATGTTGTGAAATACTACATCCGAGATGATAGGTTCCCTTAGGTTAGGATATATAAGGTTATAGACGTAAATAATGTCCCCACCGAGAAGTACGGGCCGACACGACCGGGATTTTGTAAAACATTACCAGCGAGGGTCTAGGTGGGTTAGGTTAGGTTATATTACGATATAGACGTATATAATGTTCCCACCGAGAAGTAGCGGCCGCCCCGCCAGGGATGTTGGAAAATACTACATCCGAGATGTTAGGTTGCCTTAGGTTAGGATATATAACGATATAGACGTATATAATGTCCGCACCGAGACCTACGAGACGACACGACCGGGATTCTGTAAAACATTACCAGCGAGGGTCTAGATGGGTTAGGTTAGGTTATATTACGATATAGACGTATATAATGTGCCCACCGAGAAGTAGGGACTGACCCGCCAGGAATGTTGGAAAATACTACATCCGAGATGTTAAGTTGTCTTAGGTTAGGATATATAAAATTATAGACAGTATATAATGTCCACACGGAAAAGTACGGGCCGACACGACTGGGATTTTGTAAAACATAACCAGCGAGGGGATAGATGGGTTAGGTTAGGTTATATTACGTTATAAACGTATATAATGTTCCCACCGAGAAGTGGGGCCGACCCGCCAGGAATGTTGTGAAACACTACATTCGAGATGTTAGGTTGCCTTTGGTTAGGATATATAACGTTATAGACGTATATAATGTCCGCACCGAGACGTACGGGACGACACGACCGGGATTCTGTAAAACGTTACAAGCGAGGATCTAGATGGGTTAGGTTAGGTTATACTTCCTTATAAACGTATATAATGTTCCCACCGAGAAGTGGGGCCGACCAGCCAGGAATGTTGTGAAATACTACATCCGAGATGTTAGGTTAACTTAGGTTAGGATATATAACGTTATAGACGTATATAATGTCCGCACCGGGACGTACAGGCCGACACGACCGGGATTCTGCAAAACATTACCAGCGAGGGTCTAGATGGGTTAGGTTAGGTTATATTACGATATAGACGTATATAATGTGCCCACCGAGATGTAGGGGCCGACCCGCCAGGAATGTTGGAAAATACTACATCGGAGATGTTAAGTTGCCTTAGGTTAGAATATATAACGTTATAGACGTATATAATATCCGCACCGAGACGTACGAGACGACACGACCGGGATTCTGTAAAACATTACCAGCGAGGGTCTAGATGGGTTAGGTTAGGTTATTTTACGATATAGACGTATATAATGTGCCCACCGAGAAGTAGGGGCCGACCCACCAGGAATGTTGGAAAATACTACATCCGAGATGTTAGGTTCCCTTAGGTTAGGATATATAACGTTATAGCCGTATATAATTTCCGCACCGAGACGTACGGGACGACACGACCGGGATTCTGTAAAACATTACCAGCGAGGATCTAGATGGGTTAGGTTAGGTTATATTACGTTATAGACGTATATAATGTGCCCACCGAGAAGTAGGGGCCGAGCCGCCAGGAATGTTGGAAAATACTACATCGGAGATGTTAAGTTGCCTTAGGTTAGAATATATAACGTTACAGACGTATATAATGTCCGCACCGGGACGTACGGGACGACGCGACCGGGATTCTGTGAAACATTACAAGCGAGGGGCTAGATGGGTTAGGTTAGGTTATATTACGTTATAAAGGTATATAATGTTCCCACCGAGAAGTGGGGCCGACCAGCCAGGAATGTTGTGAAATACTACATCCGAGATGATAGGTTCCCTTAGGTTAGGATATATAAGGTTATAGACGTAAATAATGTCCACAACGAGAAGTACGGGCCGACACGACCGGGATTTTGTAAAACATTACCAGCGAGGGTCTAGATGGGTTAGGGTAGGTTATATTACGATATAGACGTATATAATGTGCCCACCGAGAAGTAGGGCCTGACCCGCCAGGAATGTTGGAAAATACTACATCTGAGATGTTAAGTTGCCTTAGGTTAGGATATATAAAATTATAGACGTATATAATGTCCACACGGAAAAGTACAGGCCGACACGACTGGGATTTTGTAAAACATAACCAGCGAGGGGCTAGATGGGTTAGGTTAGGTTATATTACGTTATAAACGTATATAATGTTCCCACCGAGAAGTGGGGCCGACCCGCCAAGAATGTTGTGAAACACTACATTCGAGATGTTATGTTGCCTTAGGTTAGGATATATAAAATTATAGACGTATATAATGTCCCCACGGAAAAGTACGGGCCGACACGACCGGGATTTTGTAAAACATTAACAGCGAGGGTCTAGATGGGTTGGGTTAGGTTATATTACGATATAGAAGTATATATTGTGCCCACCGAGAAGTAGGGTCCGACCAGCCAAGACTGTTGGAAAATACTACATTCGAGAGGTTATGTTGCCTTAGGTTAGGATATATAAAGTTATAGACGTATATAATGTCCGCACCGAGACGTACGGGACGACACGACCGGGATTCTGTAAAACATTACAAGCGAGGGTCTAGATGGGTTAAGTTAGGTTATACTTCGTTATAAACGTATATAATGTTCCCACCGAGAAGTGGGGCCGACCAGCCAGGAATGTTGTGAAATACTACATCCGAGATGTTAGGTTGCCTTAGGTTAGGATATATAACGTTATAGACGTATATAATGTCCGCACCGAGACGTACGGGCCGACACGACCGGGATTCTGCAAAACATTACAAGCGAGGGGCTAGATGGGTTAGGTTAGGTTATACTACGTTATAAACGTATATAATGTTCCCACCGAGAAGTGGGGCCGACCAGCCAGGAATGTTGTGAAATACTACATCCGTGAAGTTAGGTTCCCTTAGGTTAGGATATATAACGTTATAGACATATATAATGTCCGCACCGAGACGTACGAGACGACACGACCGGGATTCTGTAAAACATTACCAGCGAGGGTCTAGATGGGTTAGGTTAGGTTATATTACGTCATAGACGTAAATAATGTTCCCACCGAGAAGTGGGGCCGACCCGCCAGGAATGTTGTAAAATACTACATTCGAGATGTTAGGTTGCCTTAGGTTAGGATATATAAATTTATAGACGTATATAATGTCCGGCTTCGTGACGTACGGCAACACACGAACGGGATTCTGTGAAACATTACAAGCGAGGGTGTAGGTGGCTTTGGTTAGGTTATATTACGTTACAGATGTATATAATGTGCCCACCGAGTAGTAGGGGCCGACCCGCCAGGAATGTTGTGAAATACTACATCCGAGATGTTAGGTTCCCTTAGGTTAGGATATATAACGTTATAGACGTATATAATATCCGCACCGAGACGTACGAGACGACACGACCGGGATTCTGTAAAACATTACCAGCGAGGGTCTAGATGGGTTAGGTTAGGTTATATTACGATATAGACGTATATAATGTGCCCACCGAGAAGTAGGGGCCGACCCGCCAGGAATGTTGTGAAATACTACATCCGAGATGTTAGGTTCCCTTAGGTTAGGATATATAACGTTACAGACGTATATAATGTCCGCACTGGGACGTACGGGACGACGCGACCGGGATTCTGTAAAACATTACAAGCGAGGGGCTAGATGGGTTAGGTTAGGTTATATTACGTTATAAACGTATATAATGTTCCCACCGAGAAGTGGGGCCCACCAGCCAGGAATGTTGTGAAATACTACATCCGAGATGATAGGTTCCCTTAGGTTAGGATATATAACGTTATAGACGTAAATAATGTCCCCACCGAGAAGTACGGGCCGACACGACCGGGATTTTGTAAAACATTACCAGCGAGGGTCTAGGTGGGTTAGGTTAGGTTATATTACGATATAGACGTATATAATGTTCCCACCGAGAAGTAGGGACTGACCCGCCAGGAATGTTGGAAAATACTACATCCGAGATGTTAAGTTGCCTTAGGTTAGGATATATAAAATTATAGACGTATATAATGTCCACACGGAAAAGTACGGGCCGACACGACTGGGATTTTGTAAAACATAACCAGCGAGGGGCTAGATGGGTTAGGTTAGGTTATATTACGTTATAAACGTATATAATGTTCCCACCGAGAAGTGGGGCCGACCCGCCAGGAATGTTGTGAAACACTACATTCGAGATGTTAGGTTGCCTTTGGTTAGGATATATAACGTTATAGACGTATATAATGTCCGCACCGAGACGTACGGGACGACATGACCGGGATTCTGTAAAACGTTACAAGCGAGGGTCTAGATGGGTTAGGTTAGGTTATACTTCCTTATAAACGTATATAATGTTCCCACCGAGAAGTGGGGCAGACCAGCCAGGAATGTTGTGAAATACTACATCCGAGATGTTAGGTTAACTTAGGTTAGGATATATAACGTTATAGACGTATATAATGTCCGCACCGAGACGTACAGGCCGACACGACCGGGATTCTAAAAACATTACCAGCGAGGGTCTAGATGGGTTAGGTTCGGTTATATTACGATATAGACGTATATAATGTGCCCACCGAGATGTAGGGCCTGACCCGCCAGGAATGTTGGAAAATACTACATTCGAGATGTTATGTTGCCTTAGGTTAGGATATATAAAATTATAGACGTATATAATGTCCCCACGGAAAAGTACGGGCCGACACGACCGGGATTTTGTAAAACATTAACAGCGAGGGTCTAGATGGGTTGGGTTAGGTTATATTACGATATAGAAGTATATATTGTGCCCACCGAGAAGTAGGGTCCGACCCGCCAAGACTGTTGGAAAATACTACATCCGAGAGGTTAAGTTGCCTTAGGTTAGGATATATAACGTTATTCACGTATATAATGTCCGCACCGAGACGTACGGGACGACACGACCGGGATTCTGTAAAACATTCCCAGCTGGGGGCTAGATGGGTTAGGTTAGGTTATGTTACGATATAGACGTATATAATGTGCCCACCGAGAAGTAGGGGCCGACCCACCAGGAATGTTGGAAAATACTACATCCGAGATGTTAGGTTCCCTTAGGTTAGGATATATAACGTTATAGCCGTATATAATTTCCGCACCGAGACGTACGAGACGACACGACCGGGATTCTGTAAAACATTACCAGCGAGGGTCTAGATGGGTTAGGTTAGGTTATATTACGTTATAGACGTATATAATGTGCCCACCGAGAAGTAGGGGCCGAGCCGCCAGGAATGTTGGAAAATACTACATCGGAGATGTTAAGTTGCCTTAGGTTAGAATATATAACGTTACAGACGTATATAATGACCGCACCGGGACGTACGGGACGATACGACCGCGATTCTGTAAAACATTCCCAGCTAGGGGCTAGATGGGTTAGGTTAGGTTATATTACGTTACAGATGTATATAATGTGCCCACCGAGTAGTAGGGGCCGACCCGCCAGGAATGTTGTGAAATACTACATCCGAGATGTTAGGTTCCCTTAGGTTAGGATATATAACGTTATAGACGTATATAATATCCGCACCGAGACGTACGAGACGACACGACCGGGATTCTGTAAAACATTACCAGCGAGGGTCTAGATGGGTTAGGTTAGGTTATATTACGATATAGACGTATATAATGTGCCCACCGAGAAGTAGGGGCCGACCCGCCAGGAATGTTGTGTAATACTACATCCGAGATGTTAGGTTCCCTTAGGTTAGGATATATAACGTTACAGACGTATATAATGTCCGCACCGAGACGTACAGGCCGACACGACCGGGATTCTGCAAAACATTACAAGCGAGGGGCTAGATGGGTTAGGTTAGGTTATATTACGTTATAAACGTATATAATGTTCCCACCGAGAAGTGGGGCCGACCAGCCAGGAATGTTGTGAAATACTACATCCGAGATGATAGGTTCCCTTAGGTTAGGATATATAAGGTTATAGACGTAAATAATGTCCCCAACGAGAGGTACGGGCCGACACGACCGGGATTTTGTAAAACATTACTAGCGAGGGTCTAGATGGGTTAGGGTAGGTTATATTACGATATAGACGTATATAATGTGCCCACCGAGAAGTAGGGACTGACCCGCCAGGAATGTTGGAAAATACTACATCCGAGATGTTAAGTTGCCTTAGGTTAGGATATATAAAATTATAGACGTATATAATGTCCACACGGAAAAGTACAGGCCGACACGACAGGGATTTTGTAAAACATAACCAGCGAGGGGCTAGATGGGTTAGGTTAGGTTATATTACGTTATAAACGTATATAATGTTCCCACCGAGAAGTGGGGCCGACCCGCCAAGAATGTTGTGAAACACTACATTCGAGATGTTAGGTTGCCTTTGGTTAGGATATATAACGTTATAGACGTATATAATGTCCGCACCGAGACGTACGGCATGACACGACCGAGATTCTGTAAAACATTACCAGCGAGGGTCTAGATGGGTTAGGTTAGGTTATATTACGTTATAGACGTAAATAATTTTCCCACCGAGAAGTGGGGCCGACCCGCCAGGAATGTTGTGAAATACTACATTCGAGATGTTAGGTTGCCTTTGGTTAGGATATATAACGTTATAGACGTATATAATATCCGCACCGTGACGTACGAGACGACACGACCGGTATTCTGTAAAACATTACCAGCGAGGGTCTAGATGGGTTAGGTTAGGTTATATTACGATATAGACGTATATAATGTGCCCACCGAGAAGTAGGGGCCGACCCGCCCGGAATGTTGGAAAATACTACATCCGAGATGTTAAGTTGCCTTTGGTTAGGATATATAAAATTATAGACGTATATAATGTCCCCACGGAAAAGTACGGGCCGACACGACCGGGATTTTGTAAAACATTAACAGCGAGGGTCTAGATGGGTTGGGTTAGGTTATATTACGATATAGAAGTATATATTGTGCCCACCGAGAAGTAGGGTCCGACCAGCCAAGACTGTTGGAAAATACTACATCCGAGAGGTTATGTTGCCTTAGGTTAGGATATATAAAGTTATAGACGTATATAATGTCCGCACCGAGACGTACGGGACGACACGACCGGGATTCTGTAAAACATTACAAGCGAGGGTCTAGATGGGTTAAGTTAGGTTATACTTCGTTATAAACGTATATAATGTTCCCACCGAGAAGTGGGGCCGACCAGCCAGGAATGTTGTGAAATACTACATCCGAGATGTTAGGTTCCCTTAGGTTAGGATATATAACGTTATAGACGTATATAATGTCCGCACCGAGACGTACGGGCCGACACGACCGGGATTCTGCAAAACATTACAAGCGAGGGGCTAGATGGGTTAGGTTAGGTTATACTACGTTATAAACGTATATAATGTTCCCACCGAGAAGTGGGGCCGACCAGCCAGGAATGTTGTGAAATACTACATCCGTGAAGTTAGGTTCCCTTAGGTTAGGATATATAACGTTATAGACATATATAATGTCCGCACCGAGACGTACGAGACGACACGACCGGGATTCTGTAAAACATTACCAGCGAGGGTCTAGATGGGTTAGGTTAGGTTATATTACGATATAGACGTATATAATGTGCCCACCGAGAAGTAGGGGCCGACCCGCCAGGAATGTTGTGAAATACTACATCCGAGATGTTAGGTTCCCTTAGGTTAGGATATATAACGTTACAGACGTATATAATGTCCGCACTGGGACGTACGGGACGACGCGACCGGGATTCTGTAAAACATTACAAGCGAGGGGCTAGATGGGTTAGGTTAGGTTATATTACGTTATAAACGTATATAATGTTCCCACCGAGAAGTGGGGCCCACCAGCCAGGAATGTTGTGAAATACTACATCCGAGATGATAGGTTCCCTTAGGTTAGGATATATAACGTTATAGACGTAAATAATGTCCCCACCGAGAAGTACGGGCCGACACGACCGGGATTTTGTAAAACATTACCAGCGAGGGTCTAGATGGGTTAGGTTAGGTTATATTACGATATAGACGTATATAATGTGCCCACCGAGAAGCAGGGACTGACCCGCCAGGAATGTTGGAAAATACTACATCCGAGATGTTAAGTTGCCTTAGGTTAGGATATATAAAGTTATAGACGTATATAATGTCCACACGGAAAAGTGCGGGCCGACACGACTGGGATTTTGTAAAACATAACCAGCGAGGGGCTAGATGGGTTAGGTTAGGTTATATTACGTTATAAACGTATATAATGTTCCCACCGAGAAGTGGGGCCCACCAGCCAGGAATGTTGTGAAATACTACATCCGAGATGATAGGTTCCCTTAGGTTAGGATATATAACGTTATAGACGTAAATAATGTCCCCACCGAGAAGTACGGGCCGACACGACCGGGATTTTGTAAAACATTACCAGCGAGGGTCTAGATGGGTTAGGTTAGGTTATATTACGATATAGACGTATATAATGTGCCCACCGAGAAGTAGGGGCAGACCCGCCCGGAATGTTGGAAAATACTACATCCGAGATGTTAAGTTGCCTTTGGTTAGGATATATAAAATTATAGACGTATATAATGTCCCCACGGAAAAGTACGGGCCGACACGACCGGGATTTTGTAAAACATTAACAGCGAGGGTCTAGATGGGTTGGGTTAGGTTATATTACGATATAGAAGTATATATTGTGCCCACCGAGAAGTAGGGTCCGACCCGCCAAGACTGTTGGAAAATACTACATCCGAGAGGTTAAGTTGCCTTAGGTTAGGATATATAACGTTATTCACGTATATAATGTCCGCACCGAGACGTACGGGACGACACGACCGGGATTCTGTAAAACATTCCCAGCTGGGGGCTAGATGGGTTAGGTTAGGTTATGTTACGATATAGACGTATATAATGTGCCCACCGAGAAGTAGGGGCCGACCCACCAGGAATGTTGGAAAATACTACATCCGAGATGTTAGGTTCCCTTAGGTTAGGATATATAACGTTATAGCCGTATATAATTTCCGCACCGAGACGTACGAGACGACACGACCGGGATTCTGTAAAACATTACCAGCGAGGGTCTAGATGGGTTAGGTTAGGTTATATTACGTTATAGACGTATATAATGTGCCCACCGAGAAGTAGGGGCCGAGCCGCCAGGAATGTTGGAAAATACTACATCGGAGATGTTAAGTTGCCTTAGGTTAGAATATATAACGTTACAGACGTATATAATGACCGCACCGGGACGTACGGGACGATACGACCGCGATTCTGTAAAACATTCCCAGCTAGGGGCTAGATGGGTTAGGTTAGGTTATATTACGTTACAGATGTATATAATGTGCCCACCGAGTAGTAGGGGCCGACCCGCCAGGAATGTTGTGAAATACTACATCCGAGATGTTAGGTTCCCTTAGGTTAGGATATATAACGTTATAGACGTATATAATATCCGCACCGAGACGTACGAGACGACACGACCGGGATTCTGTAAAACATTACCAGCGAGGGTCTAGATGGGTTAGGTTAGGTTATATTACGATATAGACGTATATAATGTGCCCACCGAGAAGTAGGGGCCGACCCGCCAGGAATGTTGTGTAATACTACATCCGAGATGTTAGGTTCCCTTAGGTTAGGATATATAACGTTACAGACGTATATAATGTCCGCACCGAGACGTACAGGCCGACACGACCGGGATTCTGCAAAACATTACAAGCGAGGGGCTAGATGGGTTAGGTTAGGTTATATTACGTTATAAACGTATATAATGTTCCCACCGAGAAGTGGGGCCGACCAGCCAGGAATGTTGTGAAATACTACATCCGAGATGATAGGTTCCCTTAGGTTAGGATATATAAGGTTATAGACGTAAATAATGTCCCCAACGAGAGGTACGGGCCGACACGACCGGGATTTTGTAAAACATTACTAGCGAGGGTCTAGATGGGTTAGGGTAGGTTATATTACGATATAGACGTATATAATGTGCCCACCGAGAAGTAGGGACTGACCCGCCAGGAATGTTGGAAAATACTACATCCGAGATGTTAAGTTGCCTTAGGTTAGGATATATAAAATTATAGACGTATATAATGTCCACACGGAAAAGTACAGGCCAACACGACTGGGATTTTGTAAAACATAACCAGCGAGGGGCTAGATGGGTTAGGTTAGGTTATATTACGTTATAAACGTATATAATGTTCCCACCGAGAAGTGGGGCCGACCCGCCAAGAATGTTGTGAAACACTACATTCGAGATGTTAGGTTGCCTTTGGTTAGGATATATAACGTTATAGACGTATATAATGTCCGCACCGAGACGTACGGCATGACACGACCGAGATTCTGTAAAACATTACCAGCGAGGGTCTAGATGGGTTAGGTTAGGTTATATTACGTTATAGACGTAAATAATTTTCCCACCGAGAAGTGGGGCCGACCCGCCAGGAATGTTGTGAAATACTACATTCGAGATGTTAGGTTGCCTTTGGTTAGGATATATAACGTTATAGACGTATATAATATCCGCACCGTGACGTACGAGACGACACGACCGGTATTCTGTAAAACATTACCAGCGAGGGTCTAGATGGGTTAGGTTAGGTTATATTACGATATAGACGTATATAATGTGCCCACCGAGAAGTAGGGGCCGACCCGCCCGGAATGTTGGAAAATACTACATCCGAGATGTTAAGTTGCCTTTGGTTAGGATATATAAAATTATAGACGTATATAATGTCCCCACGGAAAAGTACGGGCCGACACGACCGGGATTTTGTAAAACATTAACAGCGAGGGTCTAGATGGGTTGGGTTAGGTTATATTACGATATAGAAGTATATATTGTGCCCACCGAGAAGTAGGGTCCGACCAGCCAAGACTGTTGGAAAATACTACATCCGAGAGGTTATGTTGCCTTAGGTTAGGATATATAAAGTTATAGACGTATATAATGTCCGCACCGAGACGTACGGGACGACACGACCGGGATTCTGTAAAACATTACAAGCGAGGGTCTAGATGGGTTAAGTTAGGTTATACTTCGTTATAAACGTATATAATGTTCCCACCGAGAAGTGGGGCCGACCAGCCAGGAATGTTGTGAAATACTACATCCGAGATGTTAGGTTCCCTTAGGTTAGGATATATAACGTTATAGACGTATATAATGTCCGCACCGAGACGTACGGGCCGACACGACCGGGATTCTGCAAAACATTACAAGCGAGGGGCTAGATGGGTTAGGTTAGGTTATACTACGTTATAAACGTATATAATGTTCCCACCGAGAAGTGGGGCCGACCAGCCAGGAATGTTGTGAAATACTACATCCGTGAAGTTAGGTTCCCTTAGGTTAGGATATATAACGTTATAGACATATATAATGTCCGCACCGAGACGTACGAGACGACACGACCGGGATTCTGTAAAACATTACCAGCGAGGGTCTAGATGGGTTAGGTTAGGTTATATTACGATATAGACGTATATAATGTGCCCACCGAGAAGTAGGGGCCGACCCGCCAGGAATGTTGTGAAATACTACATCCGAGATGTTAGGTTCCCTTAGGTTAGGATATATAACGTTACAGACGTATATAATGTCCGCACTGGGACGTACGGGACGACGCGACCGGGATTCTGTAAAACATTACAAGCGAGGGGCTAGATGGGTTAGGTTAGGTTATATTACGTTATAAACGTATATAATGTTCCCACCGAGAAGTGGGGCCCACCAGCCAGGAATGTTGTGAAATACTACATCCGAGATGATAGGTTCCCTTAGGTTAGGATATATAACGTTATAGACGTAAATAATGTCCCCACCGAGAAGTACGGGCCGACACGACCGGGATTTTGTAAAACATTACCAGCGAGGGTCTAGGTGGGTTAGGTTAGGTAATATTACGATATAGACGTATATAATGTGCCCACCGAGAAGCAGGGACTGACCCGCCAGGAATGTTGGAAAATACTACATCCGAGATGTTAAGTTGCCTTAGGTTAGGATATATAAAGTTATAGACGTATATAATGTCCACACGGAAAAGTGCGGGCCGACACGACTGGGATTTTGTAAAACATAACCAGCGAGGGGCTAGATGGGTTAGGTTAGGTTATATTACGGTATAAACGTATATAATGTTCCCACCGAGAAGTGGGGCCCACCAGCCAGGAATGTTGTGAAATACTACATCCGAGATGATAGGTTCCCTTAGGTTAGGATATATAACGTTATAGACGTAAATAATGTCCCCACCGAGAAGTACGGGCCGACACGACCGGGATTTTGTAAAACATTACCAGCGAGGGTCTAGGTGGGTTAGGTTAGGTTATATTACGATATAGACGTATATAATGTGCCCACCGAGAAGCAGGGACTGACCCGCCAGGAATGTTGGAAAATACTACATCCGAGATGTTAAGTTGCCTTAGGTTAGGATATATAAAGTTATAGACGTATATAATGTCCACACGGAAAAGTGCGGGCCGACACGACTGGGATTTTGTAAAACATAACCAGCGAGGGGCTAGATGGGTTAGGTTAGGTTATATTACGTTATAAACGTATATAATGTTCCCACCGAGAAGTGGGGCCGACCCGCCAGGAATGTTGTGAAACACTACATTCGAGATGTTAGGTTGCCTTTGGTTAGGATATATAACGTTATAGACGTATATAATGTCCGCACCGAGACGTACGGGACGACATGACCGGGATTCTGTAAAACGTTACAAGCGAGGGTCTAGATGGGTTAGGTTAGGTTATACTTCCTTATAAACGTATATAATGTTCCCACCGAGAAGTGGGGCCGACCAGCCAGGAATGTTGTGAAATACTACATCCGAGATGTTAGGTTAACTTAGGTTAGGATATATAACGTTATAGACGTATATAATGTCCGCACCGAGACGTACGGGACGACACGACCGGGATTCTGTAAAACATTCCCAGCTGGGGGCTAGATGGGTTAGGTTAGGTTATATTACGTTATAAACGTATATAATGTTCCCACCGAGAAGTGGGGCCGACCAGCCAGGAATGTTGTGAAATACTACATCCGAGATGATAGGTTCCCTTAGGTTAGGATATATAAGGTTATAGACATATATAATGTCCGCACCGAGACGTACGAGACGACACGACCGGGATTCTGTAAAACATTACCAGCGAGGGTCTAGATGGGTTAGGTTAGGTTATATTACGTCATAGACGTAAATCATGTTCCCACCGAGAAGTGGGGCCGACCCGCCAGGAATGTTGTAAAATACTACATTCGAGATGTTAGGTTGCCTTAGGTTAGGATATATAAATTTATAGACGTATATAATGTCCGGCTTCGTGACGTACGGCAAGACACGAACGGGATTCTGTGAAACATTACAAGCGAGGGTGTAGGTGGCTTAGGTTAGGTTATATTACGTTACAGATGTATATAATGTGCCCACCGAGTAGTAGGGGCCGACCCGCCAGGAATGTTGTGAAATACTACATCCGAGATGTTAGGTTCCCTTAGGTTAGGATATATAACGTTATAGACGTATATAATATCCGCACCGAGACGTACGAGACGACACGACCGGGATTCTGTAAAACATTACCAGCGAGGGTCTAGATGGGTTAGGTTAGGTTATATTACGATATAGACGTATATAATGTGCCCACCGAGAAGTAGGGGCCGACCCGCCAGGAATGTTGTGAAATACTACATCCGAGATGTTAGGTTCCCTTAGGTTAGGATATATAACGTTATAGACGTATATAATATCCGCACCGAGACGTACGAGACGACACGACCGGGATTCTGTAAAACATT
Source organism: Xylocopa violacea (assembly GCA_963969225.1). Classification (NCBI taxonomy): domain Eukaryota; kingdom Metazoa; phylum Arthropoda; class Insecta; order Hymenoptera; family Apidae; genus Xylocopa; species Xylocopa violacea. The sequence continues at coordinate 920,499 of CAXAJV010000732.1, forward strand.
ACCAGCGAGGTTCTAGATGGGCTAGGTTAGGTTATATTACGATATAGACGTATATAATGTGCCCACCGAGAAGTAGGGGCCGACCCGCCAGGAATGTTGTGAAATACTACATCCGAGATATTAGGTTCCCTTAGGTTAGGATATATAACGTTACAGACGTATATAATGTCCGCACCGCGACGTACGGGACGACGCGACCGGGATTCTGTAAAACATTACAAGCGAGGGGCTAGATGGGTTAGGTTAGGTTATATTACGTTGTAAACGTATATAATGTTCCCACCGAGAAGTGGGGCCGACCAGCCAGGAATGTTGTGAAATACTACATCCGAGATGATAGGTTCCCTTAGGTTAGGATATATAACGTTATAGACGTAAATAATGTCCCCACCGAGAAGTACGGGCCGACACGACTGGGATTTTGTAAAACATAACCAGCGAGGGGCTAGATGGGTTAGGTTAGGTTATATTACGTTATAAACGTATATAATGTTCCCACCGAGAAGTGGGGCCGACCCGCCAGGAATGTTGTGAAACACTACATTCGAGATGTTAGGTTGCCTTTGGTTAGGATATATAACGTTATAGACGTATATAATGTCCGCACCGAGACGTACGGGACGACATGACCGGGATTCTGTAAAACGTTACAAGCGAGGGTCTAGATGGGTTAGGTTAGGTTATACTTCCTTATAAACGTATATAATGTTCCCACCGAGAAGTGGGGCCGACCAGCCAGGAATGTTGTGAAATACTACATCCGAGATGTTAGGTTAACTTAGGTTAGGATATATAACGTTATAGACGTATATAATGTCCGCACCGAGACGTACAGGCCGACACGACCGGGATTCTGCAAAACATTACCAGCGAGGGTCTAGATGGGTTAGGTTCGGTTATATTACGATATAGACGTATATAATGTGCCCACCGAGATGTAGGGACTGACCCGCCAGGAATGTTGGAAAATACTACATTCGAGATGTTATGTTGCCTTAGGTTAGGATATATAAAATTATAGACGTATATAATGTCCCCACGGAAAAGTACGGGCCGACACGACCGGGATTTTGTAAAACATTAACAGCGAGGGTCTAGATGGGTTGGGTTAGGTTATATTACGATATAGAAGTATATATTGTGCCCACCGAGAAGTAGGGTCCGACCCGCCAAGACTGTTGGAAAATACTACATCCGAGAGGTTAAGTTGCCTTAGGTTAGGATATATAACGTTATTCACGTATATAATGTCCGCACCGAGACGTACGGGACGACACGACCGGGATTCTGTAAAACATTACCAGCGAGGGTCTAGATGGGTTAGGTTAGGTTATATTACGTTATAAACGTATATAATGTTCCCACCGAGAAGTGGGGCCGACCAGCCAGGAATGTTGTGAAATACTACATCCGAGATGATAGGTTCCCTTAGGTTAGGATATATAAGGTTATAGACATATATAATGTCCGCACCGAGACGTACGAGACGACACGACCGGGATTCTGTAAAACATTACCAGCGAGGGTCTAGATGGGTTAGGTTAGGTTATATTACGATATAGAAGTATATATTGTGCCCACCGAGAAGTAGGGTCCGACCCGCCAAGACTGTTGGAAAATACTACATCCGAGAGGTTAAGTTGCCTTAGGTTAGGATATATAACGTTATTCACGTATATAATGTCCGCACCGAGACGTACGGGACGACACGACCGGGATTCTGTAAAACATTCCCAGCTGGGGGCTAGATGGGTTAGATTAGGTTATGTTACGATATAGACGTATATAATGTGCCCACCGAGAAGTAGGGGCCGACCCACCAGGAATGTTGGAAAATACTACATCCGAGATGTTAGGTTCCCTTAGGTTAGGATATATAACGTTATAGCCGTATATAATTTCCGCACCGAGACGTACGAGACGACACGACCGGGATTCTGTAAAACATTACCAGCGAGGGTCTAGATGGGTTAGGTTAGGTTATATTACGTTATAGACGTATATAATGTGCCCACCGAGAAGTAGGGGCCGAGCCGCCAGGAATGTTGGAAAATACTACATCGGAGATGTTAAGTTGCCTTAGGTTAGAATATATAACGTTACAGACGTATATAATGACCGCACCGGGACGTACGGGACGATACGACCGCGATTCTGTAAAACATTCCCAGCTAGGGGCTAGATGGGTTAGGTTAGGTTATATTACGTTACAGATGTATATAATGTGCCCACCGAGTAGTAGGGGCCGACCCGCCAGGAATGTTGTGAAATACTACATCCGAGATGTTAGGTTCCCTTAGGTTAGGATATATAACGTTATAGACGTATATAATATCCGCACCGAGACGTACGAGACGACACGACCGGGATTCTGTAAAACATTACCAGCGAGGGTCTAGATGGGTTAGGTTAGGTTATATTACGATATAGACGTATATAATGTGCCCACCGAGAAGTAGGGGCCGACCCGCCAGGAATGTTGTGTAATACTACATCCGAGATGTTAGGTTCCCTTAGGTTAGGATATATAACGTTACAGACGTATATAATGTCCGCACCGAGACGTACAGGCCGACACGACCGGGATTCTGCAAAACATTACAAGCGAGGGGCTAGATGGGTTAGGTTAGGTTATATTACGTTATAAACGTATATAATGTTCCCACCGAGAAGTGGGGCCGACCAGCCAGGAATGTTGTGAAATACTACATCCGAGATGATAGGTTCCCTTAGGTTAGGATATATAAGGTTATAGACGTAAATAATGTCCCCAACGAGAGGTACGGGCCGACACGACCGGGATTTTGTAAAACATTACCAGCGAGGGTCTAGATGGGTTAGGGTAGGTTATATTACGATATAGACGTATATAATGTGCCCACCGAGAAGTAGGGACTGACCCGCCAGGAATGTTGGAAAATACTACATCCGAGATGTTAAGTTGCCTTAGGTTAGGATATATAAAATTATAGACGTATATAATGTCCACACGGAAAAGTACAGGCCGACACGACTGGGATTTTGTAAAACATAACCAGCGAGGGGCTAGATGGGTTAGGTTAGGTTATATTACGTTATAAACGTATATAATGTTCCCACCGAGAAGTGGGGCCGACCCGCCAAGAATGTTGTGAAACACTACATTCGAGATGTTAGGTTGCCTTTGGTTAGGATATATAACGTTATAGACGTATATAATGTCCGCACCGAGACGTACGGCATGACACGACCGAGATTCTGTAAAACATTACCAGCGAGGGTCTAGATGGGTTAGGTTAGGTTATATTACGTTATAGACGTAAATAATTTTCCCACCGAGAAGTGGGGCCGACCCGCCAGGAATGTTGTGAAATACTACATTCGAGATGTTAGGTTGCCTTTGGTTAGGATATATAACGTTATAGACGTATATAATATCCGCACCGTGACGTACGAGACGACACGACCGGTATTCTGTAAAACATTACCAGCGAGGGTCTAGATGGGTTAGGTTAGGTTATATTACGATATAGACGTATATAATGTGCCCACCGAGAAGTAGGGGCCGACCCGCCCGGAATGTTGGAAAATACTACATCCGAGATGTTAAGTTGCCTTTGGTTAGGATATATAAAATTATAGACGTATATAATGTCCCCACGGAAAAGTACGGGCCGACACGACCGGGATTTTGTAAAACATTAACAGCGAGGGTCTAGATGGGTTGGGTTAGGTTATATTACGATATAGAAGTATATATTGTGCCCACCGAGAAGTAGGGTCCGACCAGCCAAGACTGTTGGAAAATACTACATCCGAGAGGTTATGTTGCCTTAGGTTAGGATATATAAAGTTATAGACGTATATAATGTCCGCACCGAGACGTACGGGACGACACGACCGGGATTCTGTAAAACATTACAAGCGAGGGTCTAGATGGGTTAAGTTAGGTTATACTTCGTTATAAACGTATATAATGTTCCCACCGAGAAGTGGGGCCGACCAGCCAGGAATGTTGTGAAATACTACATCCGAGATGTTAGGTTGCCTTAGGTTAGGATATATAACGTTATAGACGTATATAATGTCCGCACCGAGACGTACGGGCCGACACGACCGGGATTCTGCAAAACATTACAAGCGAGGGGCTAGATGGGTTAGGTTAGGTTATACTACGTTATAAACGTATATAATGTTCCCACCGAGAAGTGGGGCCGACCAGCCAGGAATGTTGTGAAATACTACATCCGTGAAGTTAGGTTCCCTTAGGTTAGGATATATAACGTTATAGACATATATAATGTCCGCACCGAGACGTACGAGACGACACGACCGGGATTCTGTAAAACATTACCAGCGAGGGTCTAGATGGGTTAGGTTAGGTTATATTACGTCATAGACGTAAATAATGTTCCCACCGAGAAGTGGGGCCGACCCGCCAGGAATGTTGTAAAATACTACATTCGAGATGTTAGGTTGCCTTAGGTTAGGATATATAAATTTATAGACGTATATAATGTCCGGCTTCGTGACGTACGGCAAGACACGAACGGGATTCTGTGAAACATTACAAGCGAGGGTGTAGGTGGCTTAGGTTAGGTTATATTACGTTACAGATGTATATAATGTGCCCACCGAGTAGTAGGGGCCGACCCGCCAGGAATGTTGTGAAATACTACATCCGAGATGTTAGGTTCCCTTAGGTTAGGATATATAACGTTATAGACGTATATAATATCCGCACCGAGACGTACGAGACGACACGACCGGGATTCTGTAAAACATTACCAGCGAGAGTCTAGATGGGTTAGGTTAGGTTATATTACGATATAGACGTATATAATGTGTCCACCGAGAAGTAGGGGCCGACCCGCCAGGAATGTTGTGAAATACTACATCCGAGATGTTAGGTTCCCTTAGGTTAGGATATATAACGTTACAGACGTATATAATGTCCGCACTGGGACGTACGGGACGACGCGACCGGGATTCTGTAAAACATTACAAGCGAGGGGCTAGATGGGTTAGGTTAGGTTATATTACGTTATAAACGTATATAATGTTCCCACCGAGAAGTGGGGCCCACCAGCCAGGAATGTTGTGAAATACTACATCCGAGATGATAGGTTCCCTTAGGTTAGGATATATAACGTTATAGACGTAAATAATGTCCCCACCGAGAAGTACGGGCCGACACGACCGGGATTTTGTAAAACATTACCAGCGAGGGTCTAGGTGGGTTAGGTTAGGTTATATTACGATATAGACGTATATAATGTTCCCACCGAGAAGTAGCGGCCGCCCCGCCAGGGATGTTGGAAAATACTACATCCGAGATGTTAGGTTGCCTTAGGTTAGGATATATAAAATTATAGACGTATATAATGTCCCCACGGAAAAGTACGGGCCGACACGACCGGGATTTTGTAAAACATTAACAGCGAGGGACTAGATGGGTTGGGTTAGGTTATATTACGATATAGAAGTATATATTGTGCCCACCGAGAAGTAGGGTCCGTCCCGCCAAGACTGTTGGAAAATACTACATCCGAGAGGTTAAGTTGCCTTAGGTTAGGATATATAACGTTATTCACGTATATAATGTCCGCACCGAGACGTACGGGACGACACGACCGGGATTCTGTAAAACATTCCCAGCTGGGGGCTAGATGGGTTAGGTTAGGTTATATTACGTTATAAACGTATATAATGTTCCCACCGAGAAGTGGGGCCGACCAGCCAGGAATGTTGTGAAATACTACATCCGAGATGATAGGTTCCCTTAGGTTAGGATATATAAGGTTATAGACATATATAATGTCCGCACCGAGACGTACGAGACGACACGACCGGGATTCTGTAAAACATTACCAGCGAGGGTCTAGATGGGTTAGGTTAGGTTATATTACGTCATAGACGTAAATAATGTTCCCACCGAGAAGTGGGGCCGACCCGCCAGGAATGTTGTAAAATACTACATTCGAGATGTTAGGTTGCCTTAGGTTAGGATATATAAATTTATAGACGTATATAATGTCCGGCTTCGTGACGTACGGCAAGACACGAACGGGATTCTGTGAAACATTACAAGCGAGGGTGTAGGTGGCTTAGGTTAGGTTATATTACGTTACAGATGTATATAATGTGCCCACCGAGTAGTAGGGGCCGACCCGCCAGGAATGTTGTGAAATACTACATCCGAGATGTTAGGTTCCCTTAGGTTAGGATATATAACGTTATAGACGTATATAATATCCGCACCGAGACGTACGAGACGACACGACCGGGATTCTGTAAAACATTACCAGCGAGGGTCTAGATGGGTTAGGTTAGGTTATATTACGATATAGACGTATATAATGTGCCCACCGAGAAGTAGGGGCCGACCCGCCAGGAATGTTGTGAAATACTACATCCGAGATGTTAGGTTCCCTTAGGTTAGGATATATAACGTTACAGACGTATATAATGTCCGCACTGGGACGTACGAGACGACACGACCGGGATTCTGTAAAACATTACCAGCGAGGTTCTAGACGGGTTAGGTTAGGTTATATTACGATATAGACGTATATAATGTGCCCACCGAGAAGTAGGGTCCGACCCGCCAAGAGTGTTGGAAAATACTACATCCGAGAGGTTAAGCTGCCTTAGGTTAGGATATATAACGTTATAAACGTATATAATGTCCGCACCGAGACGTAAGGGACGACACGACCGGGATTCTGTAAAACATTACCAGCGAGGGTCTAGATTGGTTAGGTTAGGTTATATTACGATATAGACGTATATAATGTGCCCACCGAGAAGTAGGAGCCGACCCGCCAGGAATGTTGTGAAATACTACATCCGAGATATTAGGTTCCCTTAGGTTAGGATATATAACGTTATAGACGTATATAATGTCCGCACCGAGACGTACGGGACGACACGACCGGGATTCTGTAAAACATTACCAGCGAGGGTCTAGATGGGTTAGGTTAGGTTATATTACGATATAGACGTATATAATGTGCCCACCGAGATGTAGGGTCCGACCCGCCAGGAATGTTGGAAAATACTACATCCGACATGTTAGGTTGCCTTAGGTTAGGATATATAACGATATAGACGTATATAATGTCCCCACGGAGAAGTACGGGCCGACACGACCGGGATTTTGTAAAACATTACCTGCGAGGTTCTAGATGGGTTAGGTTAGGTTATATTACGTTATAGACGTAAATAATGTTCCCACCGAGAAGTGGGGCCGACCAGCCAGGAATGTCGTGAAATACTACATCCCAGATGTTAGGTTCCCTTAGGTTAGGATATATAACGTTATAGACGTATATGATGTCCGCACAGAGACGTACGGGACGACACGACCGGGATTCTGTAAAACATTACCAGCGAGGGTCTAGATGGGTTAGGTTAGGTTATATTACGATATAGACGTATATAATGTGCCCACCGAGAAGTAGGGTCCGACCCGCCAAGACTGTTGGAAAATACTACATCCGAGAGGTTAAGTTGCCTTAGGTTAGGATATATAACGTTATAGACGTATATAATGTCCGCACCGAGACGTACGGGACGACACGACCGGGATTCTGTAAAACACTATCAGCGTGGGTCTAGATGGGTTAGGTTAGGTTATATTACGATATAGACGTATATAATGTGCCCACCGAGAAGTAGGGTCCGACCCGCCAAGACTGTTGGAAAATACTACATCCGAGAGGTTAAGCTGCCTTAGGTTAGGATATATAACGTTATAAACGTATATAATGTCCGCACCGAGACGTACGGGACGACACGACCGGGATTCTGTAAAACATTACCAGCGAGGGTCTAGATTGGTTAGGTTAGGTTATATTACGATATAGACGTATATAATGTGCCCACCGAGAAGTAGGAGCCGACCCGCCAGGAATGTTGTGAAATACTACATCCGAGATATTAGGTTCCCTTAGGTTAGGATATATAACGTTATAGACGTATATAATGTCCGCACCGAGACGTACGGGACGACACGACCGGGATTCTGTAAAACATTACCAGCGAGGGTCTAGATGGGTTAGGTTAGGTTATATTACGATATAGACGTATATAATGTGCCCACCGAGATGTAGGGTCCGACCCGCCAGGAATGTTGGAAAATACTACATCCGACATGTTAGGTTGCCTTAGGTTAGGATATATAACGATATAGACGTATATAATGTCCCCACGGAGAAGTACGGGCCGACACGACCGGGATTTTGTAAAACATTACCTGCGAGGTTCTAGATGGGTTAGGTTAGGTTATATTACGTTACAGACGTAAATAATGTTCCCACCGAGAAGTGGGGCCGACCAGCCAGGAATGTCGTGAAATACTACATCCCAGATGTTAGGTTCCCTTAGGTTAGGATATATAACGTTATAGACGTATATGATGACCGCACAGAGACGTACGGGACGACACGACCGGGATTCTGTAAAACATTACCAGCGAGGGTCTAGATGGGTTAGGTTAGGTTATATTACGATATAGACGTATATAATGTGCCCACCGAGAAGTAGGGTCCGACCCGCCAAGACTGTTGGAAAATACTACATCCGAGAGGTTAAGTTGCCTTAGGTTAGGATATAAAACGTTATAGACGTATATAATGTCCGCACCGAGACCTACGGGACGACACGACCGGGATTCTGTAAAACACTATCAGCGAGGGTCTAGATGGGTTAGGTTAGGTTATATTACGATATAGACGTATATAATGTGCCCACCGAGAAGTAAGGGCCGACCCGCCAGGAATGTTGTGAAATACTACATCCGAGATATTAGGTTCCCTTAGGTTAGGATATATAACGTTATAGACGTATATAATGTCCGCACCGAGACGTACGGGACGACACGACCGGGATTCTGTAAAACATTACCAGCGAGGGTCTAGATGGGTTAGGTTGGGTTATATTACGATATAGACGTATATAATGTGCCCACCGAGAAGTAGGGTCCGACCCGCCAAGACTGTTGGAAAATACTACATCCGAGATGTTAAGTTGCCTTAGGTTAGGATATATAACGTTATAGACGTATATAATGTCCGCACCGAGACGTACGGGACGACACGACCGGGATTCTGTAAAACATTACCAGCGAGGGTCTAGATGGGTTAGGTTAGGTTATATTACGATATAGACGTATATAATGTGCCCACCGAGAAGTAGGTTCCGACCCGCCAAGACTGTTGGAAAATACTACATCCGAGAGATTAAGCTGCCTTAGGTTAGGATATATAACGTTATAGACGTATATAATGTCCGCACCGAGACGTACGGGACGACACGACCGGGATTCTGTAAAACATTACCAGCGAGGGTCTAGATGGGTTAGGTTAGGTTATAATACGTTATAGACGTAAATAATTTTCCCACCGAGAATTGGGGCCGACCCGCCAGGAATGTTGTGAAATACTACATTCGAGATGTTAGGTTGCCTTTGGTTAGGGTATATAACGTTATAGACGTATATAATATCCGCACCGAGACGTACGAGACGACACGACCGGGATTCTGTAAAACATTACCAGCGAGGGTCTAGATGGGTTAGGTTAGGTTATATTACGATATAGACGTATATAATGTGCCCACCGAGAAGTAGGGGCCGACCCGCCAGGAATGTTGGAAAATACTACATCGGAGATGTTAAGTTGCCTTTGGTTAGGATATATAACGTTACAGACGTATATAATGTCCGCACCGGGACGTACGGGACGTCGCGACCGGGATTCTGTAAAACATTACAAGCGAGGGTCTAGATGGGTTAGGTTAGGTTATATTACGATATAGACGTATATAATGTGCCCACCGAGAAGTAGGGTCCGACCCGCCAGGAATGTTGTGAAATACTACATCCGAGATGATAGGTTCCCTTAGGTTAGGATATATAACGTTATAGACGTAAATAATGTCCCCACCGAGACGTACGGGCCGACACGACCGGGATTCTGCAAAACATTACAAGCGAGGGGCTAGATGGGTTAGGTTAGGTTATACTACGTTATAAACGTATATAATATTCCCACCGAGAAGTGGGGCCGACCAGCCAGGAATGTTGTGAAATACTACATGCGTGATGTTAGGTTCCCTTAGGTTAGTATATATAACGTTATAGACGTATATAATGTCCGCACCGGGACGTACAAGACGACATGACCGGGATTCTGTAAAACATTACCAGCGAGGTTCTAGATGGGTTAGGTTAGGTTATATTACGATATAGACGTATATAATGTGCCCACCGAGATGTAGGGACTGACCCGCCAGGAATGTTGGAAAATACTACATCCGAGATGTTAAGTTGCCTTAGGTTAGGATATATAAAATTATAGACGTATATAATGTCCCCACGGAAAAGTACGTGCCAACACGACTGGGATTTTGTAAAACATAACCAGCGAGGGGCTAGATTGGTTAGGTTAGGTTATATTACGATATAGACGTATATAATGTGCCCACCGAGAAGTAGGGACTGACCCGCCACGAATGTTGGAAAATACTACATCCGAGATGTTAAGTTGCCTTAGGTTAGGATATATAAAATTATAAACGTATATAATGTCCCCACGGAAAAGTACGGGCCGACACGATTGGGATTTTGTAAAACATATACAGCGAGGGGCTAAATGGCTTAGGTTAGGTTATATTACGTTATAGACGTATATAATGTGCCCACCGAGAAGTAGGGGCCGAGCCGCCAGGAATGTTGGAAAATACTACATCGGAGATGTTAAGTTGCCTTAGGTTAGGATATATAACGTTATAGACGTATATAATATCCGCACCGAGACGTACGAGACGACACGACCGGGATTCTGTAAAACATTACCAGCGAGGGTCTAGATGGGTTAGGTTAGGTTATATTACGATACAGACGTATATAATGTGCCCACCGAGAAGTAGGGTCCGACCCGCCATGACTGTTGGAAAATACTACATCCGAGAGGTTAAGTTGCCTTAGGTTAGGATATATAACGTTATAGACGTATATAATATCCGCACCGAGACGTACGGGACGACTCGACCGGGATTCTGTAAAACATTACCAGCGAGGGTCTAGATGGGTTAGGTTAGGTTAAATTACGTTATAGACGTAAATAATGTTCCCACCGAGAAGTGGGGCCGACCCGCCAGGAATGTTTTGAAATACTACATTCGAGATGTTAGGTTGCCTTTGGTTAGGATATATAACGTTATAGACGTATATAATGTCCGCACCGAGACGTACGGGACGACACGACCGGGATTCTGTAAAACATTACAAGCGAGGGACTAGATGGGTTAGGTTAGGTTATACTACGTTATAAACGTATATAATGTTCCCACCGAGAAGTGGGGCCGAACCGCCAGGAATGTTGTGAAATACTACATCCGAGATGTTAGGTTCCCTTAGGTTAGGATATATAACGTTATAGACGTATATAATGTCCGCAACGAGACGTACGAGACGACACGACCGGGATTCTGTAAAACATTACCAGCGAGGGTCTAGATGGGTTAGGTTAGGTTATATTACGATCTAGACGTATATAATGTGCCCACCGAGAAGTAGGGTCCGACCCGCCAAGACTGTTGGAAAATACTACATCCGAGAGGTTAAGCTGCCTTAGGTTAGGATATATAACGTTATAGACGTATATAATGTCCGAACCGAGACGTACGGGACGACACGACCGGGATTCTGTCAAACATTACCAGCGAGGGTCTAGATGGGTTAGGTTAGGTTATATTACGTTATAGACGTAAATAATTTTCCCACCGTGAAGTGGGGCCGACCCGCCAGGAATGTTGTGAAATACTACATTCGAGATGTTAGGTTGCCTTTGGTTAGGATATATAACGTTATAGACGTATATAATATCCGCACCGAGATGTACGAGACGACACGACCGGAATTCTGCAAAACATTACCAGCGAGGGTCCAGATGGGTTAGGTTAGGTTATATTACGATATAGAAGTATATAATGTGCCCACCGAGAAGTAGGGGCCGACCCGCCAGGAATGTTGGAAAATACTACATCCGAGATGTTATGTTGCCTTTGGTTAGGATATATAACGTTACAGACGTATATAATGTCCGCACCGAGACGTACGAGACGACACGACCGGGATTCTGTAAAACATTACCAGCGAGGGTCTAGATGGGTTACGTTAGGTTATATTACGATATAGACGTATATAATGTGCCCACCGAGAAGTAGGGTCCGACCCGCCAAGACTGTTGGAAAATACTACATCCGAGAGGTTAAGCTGCCTTAGGTTAGGATATATAACGTTATAGACGTATATAATGTCCGCACCGAGACGTACGGGACGACACGACCGGGATTCTGTAATACATTACCAGCGAGGGTCTAGATGGGTTAGGTTAGGTTATATTACGTTATAGACGTAAATAATTTTCCCACCGTGAAGTGGGGCCGACCCGCCAGGAATGTTGTGAAATACTACAATCGAGATGTTAGGTTGCCTTTGGTTAGGATATATAACGTTATAGACGTATATAATATCCGCACCGAGACGTACGAGACGACACGACCGGAATTCTGTAAAACATTACCAGCGAGGGTCTAGATGGGTTAGGTTAGGTTATATTACGATATAGACGTATATAATGTGCCCACCGAGAAGTAGGGGCCGACCCGCCAGGAATGTTGGAAAATACTACATCCGAGATGTTAAGTTGCCTTTGGTTAGGATATATAACGTTACAGACGTATATAATGTCCGCACCGGGACGTACGGGACGATGCGACCGGGATTCTGTAAAACATTACAAGCGAGGGGCTAGATGGGTTAGGTTAGGTTAAATTACGTTATAAACGTATATAATGTTCCCACCGAGAAATGGGACCGACCAGCCAGGAATGTTGTGAAATACTACATCCGAGATGATAGGTTCCCTTAGGTTAGGATACATAACGTTATAGACGTAAATAATGTCCCCACCGAGAAGTACGGGCCGACACGACCGAGATTTTGTAAAACATTACCAGCGAGGGTCTAGGTGGGTTAGGTTAGGTTATATTACGATATAGACGTATATAATGTTCCCACCGAGAAGTAGCGGCCGCCCAGCCAGGGATGTTGGAAAATACTACATCTGAGATGTTAAGTTGCCTTAGGTTAGGATATATAAAATTATAAACGTATATAATGTCCCCACGGAAAAGTACGGGCCGACACGACTGGGATTCTGTAAAACATTACCAGCGAGGGTCTAGATGGGTTAGGTTAGGTTATATTACGATATAGACGTATATAATGTGCCCACCGAGAAGTAGGGACTGACCCGCCAGGAATGTTGGAAAATACTACATCCGAGATGTTAAGTTGCCTTAGGTTAGGATGGGTAAAATTATAGACGTATATAATGTCCACACGGAAAAGTACGGTCCGACACGACTGGGATTTTGTAAAACATAACCAGCGAGGGGCTAGATGGGTTAGGTTAGGTTATATTACGTTATAAACGTATATAATGTTCCCACCGAGAAATGGGACCGACCAGCCAGGAATGTTGTGAAATACTACATCCGAGATGATAGGTTCCCTTAGGTTAGGATATATAACGTTATAGACGTAAATAATGTCCCCACCGAGAAGTACGGGCCGACACGACCGAGATTTTGTAAAACATTACCAGCGAGGGTCTAGGTGGGTTAGGTTAGGTTATATTACGATATAGACGTATATAATGTTCCCACCGAGAAGTAGCGGCCGCCCCGCCAGGGATGTTGGAAAATACTACATCCGAGATGTTAAGTTGCCTTAGGTTAGGATATATAAAATTATAAACGTATATAATGTCCCCACGGAAAAGTACGGGCCGACACGACTGGGATTCTGTAAAACATTACCAGCGAGGGTCTAGATGGGTTAGGTTAGGTTATATTACGATACAGACGTATATAATGTGCCCACCGAGAAGTAGGGACTGACCCGCCAGGAATGTTGGAAAATACTACATCCGAGATGTTAAGTTGCCTTAGGTTAGGATATATAAAATTATAGACGTATATAATGTCCACACGGAAAAGTACGGGCCGACACGACTGGGATTTTGTAAAACATAACCAGCGAGGGGCTAGATGGGTTAGGTTAGGTTATATTACGTTATAAACGTATATAATGTTCCCACCGAGAAGTGGGGCCGACCCGCCAGGAATGTTGTGAAACACTACATTCGAGATGTTAGGTTGCCTTTGGTTAGGATATATAACGTTGTAGACGTATATAATGTGCGCACCGAGACGTACGGGACGACACGACCGGGATTCTGTAAAACGTTACAAGCGAGGGTCTAGATGGGTTAGGTTAGGTTATACTTCGTTATAAACGTATATAATGTTCCCACCGAGAAGTGGGGCCGACCAGCCAGGAATCTTGTGAAATACTACATCCGTGATGTTCGGTTCCCTTAGGTTAGGATATATAACGTTATAGACGTATATAATGTCCGCACCGGGACGTACAAGACGACATGACCGGGATTCTGTAAAACATTACCAGCGAGGGTCTAGATGGGTTAGGTTAGGTTATATTACGATATAGACGTATATAATGTGCCCACCGAGATGTAGGGACTGACCCGCCAGGAATGTTGGAAAATACTACATGCGAGATGTTAAGTTGCCTTAGGTTATGATATATAAAATTATAGACGTATATAATGTCCCCACGGAAAAGTACGGGCCGACACGACTGGGATTTTGTAAAACATAACCAGCGAGGGGCTAGATGGGTTAGGTTAGGTTATATTACGATATAGACGTATATAATGTGCCCACCGAGAAGTAGGGACTGACCCGCCAGGAATGTTGGAAAATACTACATCCGAGATGTTAAGTTGCCTTAGGTTAGGATATATAAAATTATAAACGTATATAATGTCCCCACGGAAAAGTACGGGCCGACACGACTGGGATTTTGTAAAACATAACCAGCGAGGGGCTAGATGGGTTAGGTTAGGTTATATTACGATATAGACGTATGTAATGTTCCCACCGAGAAGTAGGGGCCGACCCGCCAGGAATGTTGGAAAATACTACATTCGAGATGTTATGTTGCTTAGGTTAGGATATATAATATTATAGACGTATATAATGTCCGAACCGAGACGTACGGGACGACACGACCGGGATTCTGTCAAACATTACCAGCGAGGGTCTAGATGGGTTAGGTTAGGTTATATTACGTTATAGACGTAAATAATTTTCCCACCGTGAAGTGGGGCCGACCCGCCAGGAATGTTGTGAAATACTACATCCGAGATGATAGGTTCCCTTAGGTTAGAATATATAACGTTATAGACGTAAATAATGTCCCCACCGAGAAGTACGGGCCGACACGACCGAGATTTTGTAAAACATTACCAGCGATGGTCTAGGTGGGTTAGGTTAGGTTATATTACGATATAGACGTCTATAATGTTCCCACCGAGAAGTAGCGGCCGCCCCGCCAGGGATGTTGGAAAATACTACATCCGAGATGTTAAGTTGCCTTAGGTTAGGATATATAAAATTATAAACGTATATAATGTCCCCACGGAAAAGTAGGGCCGACACGACTGGGATTCTGTAAAACATTACCAGCGAGGGTCTAGATGGGTTAGGTTAGGTTATATTACGATATAGACGTATATAATGTGCCCACCGAGAAGTAGGGGCCGACCCGCCAGGAATGTTGGAAAATACTACATCGGAGATGTTAAGTTGCCTTAGGTAAGAATATATAACGTTATAGACGTATATAATATCCGCACCGAGACGTACGAGACGACACGACCGGGATTCTGTAAAACATTACCAGCGAGGGTCTAGATGGGTTACGTTAGGTTATATTACGATATAGACGTATATAATGTGCCCACCGAGAAGTAGGGTCCGACCCGCCAAGACTGTTGGAAAATACTACATCCGAGAGGTTAAGCTGCCTTAGGTTAGGATATATAACGTTATAGACGTATATAATGTCCGCACCGAGACGTACGGGACGACACGACCGGGATTCTGTAATACATTACCAGCGAGGGTCTAGATGGGTTAGGTTAGGTTATATTACGTTATAGACGTAAATAATTTTCCCACCGTGAAGTGGGGCCGACCCGCCAGGAATGTTGTGAAATACTACAATCGAGATGTTAGGTTGCCTTTGGTTAGGATACATAACGTTATAGACGTAAATAATGTCCCCACCGAGAAGTACGGGCCGACACGACCGAGATTTTGTAAAACATTACCAGCGAGGGTCTAGGTGGGTTAGGTTAGGTTATATTACGATATAGACGTATATAATGTTCCCACCGAGAAGTAGCGGCCGCCCAGCCAGGGATGTTGGAAAATACTACATCCGAGATGTTAAGTTGCCTTAGGTTAGGATATATAAAATTATAAACGTATATAATGTCCCCACGGAAAAGTACGGGCCGACACGATTGGGATTTTGTAAAACATATACAGCGAGGGGCTAAATGGCTTAGGTTAGGTTATATTACGTTATAGACGTATATAATGTGCCCACCGAGAAGTAGGGACTGACCCGCCAGGAATGTTGGAAAATACTACATCCGAGATGTTAAGTTGCCTTAGGTTAGGATGTATAAAATTATAGACGTATATAATGTCCACACGGAAAAGTACGGTCCGACACGACTGGGATTTTGTAAAACATAACCAGCGAGGGGCTAGATGGGTTAGGTTAGGTTATATTACGTTATAAACGTATATAATGTTCCCACCGAGAAATGGGACCGACCAGCCAGGAATGTTGTGAAATACTACATCCGAGATGATAGGTTCCCTTAGGTTAGGATATATAAAATTATAAACGTATATAATGTCCCCACGGAAAAGTACGGGCCGACACGACCGAGATTTTGTAAAACATTACCAGCGAGGGTCTAGGTGGGTTAGGTTAGGTTATATTACGATATAGACGTATATAATGTGCCCACCGAGAAGTAGGGACTGACCCGCCAGGAATGTTGGAAAATACTACATCCGAGATGTTAAGTTGCCTTTGGTTAGGATATATAACGTTATAGACGTATATAATATCCGCACCGAGACGTACGAGACGACACGACCGGAATTCTGTAAAACATTACCAGCGAGGGTCTAGATGGGTTAGGTTAGGTTATATTACGATATAGACGTATATAATGTGCCCACCGAGAAGTAGGGGCCGACCCGCCAGGAATGTTGGAAAATACTACATCCGAGATGTTAAGTTGCCTTTGGTTAGGATATATAACGTTACAGACGTATATAATGTCCGCACCGGGACGTACGGGACGACGCGACCGGGATTCTGTAAAACATTACAAGCGAGGGGCTAGATGGGTTAGGTTAGGTTAAATTACGTTATAAACGTATATAATGTTCCCACCGAGAAATGGGACCGACCAGCCAGGAATGTTGTGAAATACTACATCCGAGATGATAGGTTCCCTTAGGTTAGGATACATAACGTTATAGACGTAAATAATGTCCCCACCGAGAAGTACGGGCCGACACGACCGAGATTTTGTAAAACATTACCAGCGAGGGTCTAGGTGGGTTAGGTTCGGTTATATTACGATATAGACGTATATAATGTTCCCACCGAGAAGTAGCGGCCGCCCAGCCAGGGATGTTGGAAAATACTACATCCGAGATGTTAAGTTGCCTTAGGTTAGGATATATAAAATTATAAACGTATATAATGTCCCCACGGAAAAGTACGGGCCGACACGATTGGGATTTTGTAAAACATATACAGCGAGGGGCTAAATGGCTTAGGTTAGGTTATATTACGTTATAGACGTATATAATGTGCCCACCGAGAAGTAGGGACTGACCCGCCAGGAATGTTGGAAAATACTACATCCGAGATGTTAAGTTGCCTTAGGTTAGGATGTATAAAATTATAGACGTATATAATGTCCACACGGAAAAGTACGGTCCGACACGACTGGGATTTTGTAAAACATAACCAGCGAGGGGCTAGATGGGTTAGGTTAGGTTATATTACGTTATAAACGTATATAATGTTCCCACCGAGAAATGGGACCGACCAGCCAGGAATGTTGTGAAATACTACATCCGAGATGATAGGTTCCCTTAGGTTAGGATATATAAAATTATAAACGTATATAATGTCCCCACGGAAAAGTACGGGCCGACACGACCGAGATTTTGTAAAACATTACCAGCGAGGGTCTAGGTGGGTTAGGTTAGGTTATATTACGATATAGACGTATATAATGTGCCCACCGAGAAGTAGGGACTGACCCGCCAGGAATGTTGGAAAATACTACATCCGAGATGTTAAGTTGCCTTAGGTTAGGATATATAAAATTATAGACGTATATAATGTCCACACGGAAAAGTACGGGCCGACACGACTGGGATTTTGTAAAACATAACCAGCGAGGGGCTAGATGGGTTAGGTTAGGTTATATTACGTTATAAACGTATATAATGTTCCCACCGAGAAGTGGGGCCGACCCGCCAGGAATGTTGTGAAACACTACATTCGAGATGTTAGGTTGCCTTTGGTTAGGATATATAACGTTGTAGACGTACATAATGTGCGCACCGAGACGTACGGGACGACACGACCGGGATTCTGTAAAACGTTACAAGCGAGGGTCTAGATGGGTTAGGTTAGGTTATACTTCGTTATAAACGTATATAATGTTCCCACCGAGAAGTGGGGCCGACCAGCCAGGAATCTTGTGAAATACTACATCCGTGATGTTCGGTTCCCTTAGGTTAGGATATATAACGTTATAGACGTATATAATGTCCGCACCGGGACGTACAAGACGACATGACCGGGATTCTGTAAAACATTACCAGCGAGGGTCTAGATGGGTTAGGTTAGGTTATATTACGATATAGACGTATATAATGTGCCCACCGAGATGTAGGGACTGACCCGCCAGGAATGTTGGAAAATACTACATGCGAGATGTTAAGTTGCCTTAGGTTATGATATATAAAATTATAGACGTATATAATGTCCCCACGGAAAAGTACGGGCCGACACGACTGGGATTTTGTAAAACATAACCAGCGAGGGGCTAGATGGGTTAGGTTAGGTTATATTACGATATAGACGTATATAATGTGCCCACCGAGAAGTAGGGACTGACCCGCCAGGAATGTTGGAAAATACTACATCCGAGATGTTAAGTTGCCTTAGGTTAGGATATATAAAATTATAAACGTATATAATGTCCCCACGGAAAAGTACGGGCCGACACGACTGGGATTTTGTAAAACATAACCAGCGAGGGGCTAGATGGGTTAGGTTAGGTTATATTACGATATAGACGTATGTAATGTTCCCACCGAGAAGTAGGGGCCGACCCGCCAGGAATGTTGGAAAATACTACATTCGAGATGTTATGTTGCTTAGGTTAGGATATATAATATTATAGACGTATATAATGTCCGAACCGAGACGTACGGGACGACACGACCGGGATTCTGTCAAACATTACCAGCGAGGGTCTAGATGGGTTAGGTTAGGTTATATTACGTTATAGACGTAAATAATTTTCCCACCGTGAAGTGGGGCCGACCCGCCAGGAATGTTGTGAAATACTACATCCGAGATGATAGGTTCCCTTAGGTTAGAATATATAACGTTATAGACGTAAATAATGTCCCCACCGAGAAGTACGGGCCGACACGACCGAGATTTTGTAAAACATTACCAGCGATGGTCTAGGTGGGTTAGGTTAGGTTATATTACGATATAGACGTCTATAATGTTCCCACCGAGAAGTAGCGGCCGCCCCGCCAGGGATGTTGGAAAATACTACATCCGAGATGTTAAGTTGCCTTAGGTTAGGATATATAAAATTATAAACGTATATAATGTCCCCACGGAAAAGTAGGGCCGACACGACTGGGATTCTGTAAAACATTACCAGCGAGGGTCTAGATGGGTTAGGTTAGGTTATATTACGATATAGACGTATATAATGTGCCCACCGAGAAGTAGGGGCCGACCCGCCAGGAATGTTGGAAAATACTACATCGGAGATGTTAAGTTGCCTTAGGTAAGAATATATAACGTTATAGACGTATATAATATCCGCACCGAGACGTACGAGACGACACGACCGGGATTCTGTAAAACATTACCAGCGAGGGTCTAGATGGGTTACGTTAGGTTATATTACGATATAGACGTATATAATGTGCCCACCGAGAAGTAGGGTCCGACCCGCCAAGACTGTTGGAAAATACTACATCCGAGAGGTTAAGCTGCCTTAGGTTAGGATATATAACGTTATAGACGTATATAATGTCCGCACCGAGACGTACGGGACGACACGACCGGGATTCTGTAATACATTACCAGCGAGGGTCTAGATGGGTTAGGTTAGGTTATATTACGTTATAGACGTAAATAATTTTCCCACCGTGAAGTGGGGCCGACCCGCCAGGAATGTTGTGAAATACTACAATCGAGATGTTAGGTTGCCTTTGGTTAGGATACATAACGTTATAGACGTAAATAATGTCCCCACCGAGAAGTACGGGCCGACACGACCGAGATTTTGTAAAACATTACCAGCGAGGGTCTAGGTGGGTTAGGTTAGGTTATATTACGATATAGACGTATATAATGTTCCCACCGAGAAGTAGCGGCCGCCCAGCCAGGGATGTTGGAAAATACTACATCCGAGATGTTAAGTTGCCTTAGGTTAGGATATATAAAATTATAAACGTATATAATGTCCCCACGGAAAAGTACGGGCCGACACGATTGGGATTTTGTAAAACATATACAGCGAGGGGCTAAATGGCTTAGGTTAGGTTATATTACGTTATAGACGTATATAATGTGCCCACCGAGAAGTAGGGACTGACCCGCCAGGAATGTTGGAAAATACTACATCCGAGATGTTAAGTTGCCTTAGGTTAGGATGTATAAAATTATAGACGTATATAATGTCCACACGGAAAAGTACGGTCCGACACGACTGGGATTTTGTAAAACATAACCAGCGAGGGGCTAGATGGGTTAGGTTAGGTTATATTACGTTATAAACGTATATAATGTTCCCACCGAGAAATGGGACCGACCAGCCAGGAATGTTGTGAAATACTACATCCGAGATGATAGGTTCCCTTAGGTTAGGATATATAAAATTATAAACGTATATAATGTCCCCACGGAAAAGTACGGGCCGACACGACCGAGATTTTGTAAAACATTACCAGCGAGGGTCTAGGTGGGTTAGGTTAGGTTATATTACGATATAGACGTATATAATGTGCCCACCGAGAAGTAGGGACTGACCCGCCAGGAATGTTGGAAAATACTACATCCGAGATGTTAAGTTGCCTTTGGTTAGGATATATAACGTTATAGACGTATATAATATCCGCACCGAGACGTACGAGACGACACGACCGGAATTCTGTAAAACATTACCAGCGAGGGTCTAGATGGGTTAGGTTAGGTTATATTACGATATAGACGTATATAATGTGCCCACCGAGAAGTAGGGGCCGACCCGCCAGGAATGTTGGAAAATACTACATCCGAGATGTTAAGTTGCCTTTGGTTAGGATATATAACGTTACAGACGTATATAATGTCCGCACCGGGACGTACGGGACGACGCGACCGGGATTCTGTAAAACATTACAAGCGAGGGGCTAGATGGGTTAGGTTAGGTTAAATTACGTTATAAACGTATATAATGTTCCCACCGAGAAATGGGACCGACCAGCCAGGAATGTTGTGAAATACTACATCCGAGATGATAGGTTCCCTTAGGTTAGGATACATAACGTTATAGACGTAAATAATGTCCCCACCGAGAAGTACGGGCCGACACGACCGAGATTTTGTAAAACATTACCAGCGAGGGTCTAGGTGGGTTAGGTTCGGTTATATTACGATATAGACGTATATAATGTTCCCACCGAGAAGTAGCGGCCGCCCAGCCAGGGATGTTGGAAAATACTACATCCGAGATGTTAAGTTGCCTTAGGTTAGGATATATAAAATTATAAACGTATATAATGTCCCCACGGAAAAGTACGGGCCGACACGATTGGGATTTTGTAAAACATATACAGCGAGGGGCTAAATGGCTTAGGTTAGGTTATATTACGTTATAGACGTATATAATGTGCCCACCGAGAAGTAGGGACTGACCCGCCAGGAATGTTGGAAAATACTACATCCGAGATGTTAAGTTGCCTTAGGTTAGGATGTATAAAATTATAGACGTATATAATGTCCACACGGAAAAGTACGGTCCGACACGACTGGGATTTTGTAAAACATAACCAGCGAGGGGCTAGATGGGTTAGGTTAGGTTATATTACGTTATAAACGTATATAATGTTCCCACCGAGAAATGGGACCGACCAGCCAGGAATGTTGTGAAATACTACATCCGAGATGATAGGTTCCCTTAGGTTAGGATATATAAAATTATAAACGTATATAATGTCCCCACGGAAAAGTACGGGCCGACACGACCGAGATTTTGTAAAACATTACCAGCGAGGGTCTAGGTGGGTTAGGTTAGGTTATATTACGATATAGACGTATATAATGTGCCCACCGAGAAGTAGGGACTGACCCGCCAGGAATGTTGGAAAATACTACATCCGAGATGTTAAGTTGCCTTAGGTTAGGATATATAAAATTATAGACGTATATAATGTCCACACGGAAAAGTACGGGCCGACACGACTGGGATTTTGTAAAACATAACCAGCGAGGGGCTAGATGGGTTAGGTTAGGTTATATTACGTTATAAACGTATATAATGTTCCCACCGAGAAGTGGGGCCGACCCGCCAGGAATGTTGTGAAACACTACATTCGAGATGTTAGGTTGCCTTTGGTTAGGATATATAACGTTGTAGACGTACATAATGTGCGCACCGAGACGTACGGGACGACACGACCGGGATTCTGTAAAACGTTACAAGCGAGGGTCTAGATGGGTTAGGTTAGGTTATACTTCGTTATAAACGTATATAATGTTCCCACCGAGAAGTGGGGCCGACCAGCCAGGAATCTTGTGAAATACTACATCCGTGATGTTCGGTTCCCTTAGGTTAGGATATATAACGTTATAGACGTATATAATGTCCGCACCGGGACGTACAAGACGACATGACCGGGATTCTGTAAAACATTACCAGCGAGGGTCTAGATGGGTTAGGTTAGGTTATATTACGATATAGACGTATATAATGTGCCCACCGAGATGTAGGGACTGACCCGCCAGGAATGTTGGAAAATACTACATGCGAGATGTTAAGTTGCCTTAGGTTATGATATATAAAATTATAGACGTATATAATGTCCCCACGGAAAAGTACGGGCCGACACGACTGGGATTTTGTAAAACATAACCAGCGAGGGGCTAGATGGGTTAGGTTAGGTTATATTACGATATAGACGTATATAATGTGCCCACCGAGAAGTAGGGACTGACCCGCCAGGAATGTTGGAAAATACTACATCCGAGATGTTAAGTTGCCTTAGGTTAGGATATATAAAATTATAAACGTATATAATGTCCCCACGGAAAAGTACGGGCCGACACGACTGGGATTTTGTAAAACATAACCAGCGAGGGGCTAGATGGGTTAGGTTAGGTTATATTACGATATAGACGTATGTAATGTTCCCACCGAGAAGTAGGGGCCGACCCGCCAGGAATGTTGGAAAATACTACATTCGAGATGTTATGTTGCCTTAGGTTAGGATATATAATATTATAGACGTATATAATGTCCCCACGGAAAAGTACGGGCCGACACGACCGGGATTTTGTAAAACATTAACAGCGAGGGTCTAGATGGGTTGGGTTAGGTTATATTACGATATAGAAGTATATATTGTGCCCACCGAGAAGTAGGGTCCGACCCGCCAAGACTGTTGGATAATACTACATCCGAGAGGTTAAGTTGCCTTAGGTTAGGATATATAACGTTATAGACGTATATAATGTCCGCACCGAGACGTACGGGACGACACGAACGGGATTCTGTAAAACATTCCCAGCTGGGGACTAGATGGGTTAGGTTAGGTTATATTACGTTGTAGACGTATGTAATGTTCCCACCGAGAATTGGCGCCGCCCCGCCAGGAATGTTGTGAACTACTACATCCGAGATGTTAGGTTCCCTTAGGTTAGGATATATAACGTTATAGACGTAAATAATGTCCCCACCGAGAAGTACGAGCCGACACGACCGGGATTTTGTAAAACATTGCCAGCGAGGGTCTAGATGGGTTAGGTTAGGTTATATTACGTTATAGACGTATATAATGTGCCCACCGAGAAGTAGGGGCCGACCCGCCAGGAATGTTGGAAAATACTACATCGGAGACGTTAAGTTGCCTTAGGTTAGAATATATAACGTTATAGACGTATATAATATCCGCACCGAGACGTGCGAGACGACACGACCGGGATTCTGTAAAACATTACCAGCGAGGGTCTAGATGGGTTAGGTTAGGTTATTTTACGATATAGACGTATATAATGTGCCCACCGAGAAGTAGGGGCCGACCCACCAGGAATGTTGGAAAATACTACATCCGAGATGTTAGGTTCCCTTAGGTTAGGATATATAACGTTATAGCCGTATATAATTTCCGCACCGAGACGTACGAGACGACACGACCGGGATTCTGTAAAACATTACCAGCGAGGGTCTAGATGGGTTAGGTTAGGTTATATTACGTTATAGACGTATATAATGTGCCCACCGAGAAGTAGGGGCCGAGCAGCCAGGAATGTTGGAAAATACTACATCGGAGATGTTAAGTTGCCTTAGGTTAGAATATATAACGTTATAGACGTATATAATATCCGCACCGAGACGTACGAGACGACACGACCGGGATTCTGTAAAACATTACCAGCGAGGGTCTAGATGGGTTAGGTTAGGTTATATTACGATATAGACGTATATAATGTGCCCACCGAGAAGTAGGGGCCGACCCGCCAGGAATGTTGTGAAATACTACATCCGAGATGTTAGGTTCCCTTAGGTTAGGATATATAACGTTATAGACGTATATAATGTCCGCACCGAGATGTACGAGACGACACGACAGGGATTCTGTAAAACATTACCAGCGAGGGTCTAGATGGGTTAGGTTAGGTTATATTACGATATAGACGTATATAATGTGCCCACCGGGAAGTAGGGTCCGACGCGCCAAGACTGTTGGAAAATACTACATCCGAGAGGTTAAGTTGCCTTAGGTTAGGATATATAACGTTATCGACGTATATAATGTCCGCACCGAGAAGTACGGGCCGACACGACCGGGACTTTGTAAAACATTACCAGCGAGGGTTTAGATGGGTTAGGTTAGGTTATATTACGATATAGACGTATATAATGTTC
The DNA here is from genome assembly GCA_963969225.1 of Xylocopa violacea. NCBI lineage: Eukaryota > Metazoa > Arthropoda > Insecta > Hymenoptera > Apidae > Xylocopa > Xylocopa violacea. The sequence goes on from CAXAJV010000732.1 coordinate 945,908, forward strand.
CCACCGAGAAGTGGGGCCGACCCGCCAGGAATGTTGTGAAATACTACGTCCGAGATGTTAGGTTCCCTTAGGTTAGGATATATAACGTTATAGACGTATATAATGTCCGCACCGAGATGTACGAGACGACACGACAGGGATTCTGTAAAACATTACCAGCGAGGGTCTAGATGGGTTAGGTTAGGTTATATTACGATATAGACGTATATAATGTGCCCACCGGGAAGTAGGGTCCGACCCGCCAAGACTGTTGGAAAATACTACATCCGAGAGGTTAAGTTGCCTTAGGTTAGGATATATAACGTTATAGACGTATATAATGTCCGCACCGAGAAGTACGGGCCGACACGACCGGGATTTTGTAAAACATTACCAGCGAGGGTTTAGATGGGTTAGGTTAGGTTATATTACGATATAGACGTATATAATGTTCCCACCGAGAAGTGGGGCCGACCCGCCAGGAATGTTGTGAAATACTACGTCCGAGATGTTAGGTTCCCTTAGGTTAGGATATATAACGTTATAGACGTATATAATGTCCGCACCGAGACGTACGAGACGACACGACCGGGATTCTGTAAAACATTACCAGCGAGGGTCTAGATGGGATAGGTTAGGTTATATTACGTTATAGACGTAAATAATTTTCCCACCGAGAAGTGGGGCCGACCCGCCAGGAATGTTGTGAAATACTACATTCGAGATGTTAGGTTGCGTTTGGTTAGGATATATAACGTTATAGACGTATATAATGTCCGCACCGAGACGTACGGGACGACACGACCGGGATTCTGTAAAACATTACCAGCGAGGGTCTAGATGGGATAGGTTAGGTTATATTACGTTATAGACGTAAATAATTTTCCCACCGAGGAATGGGGCCGACCCGCCAGAAATGTTGTGAAATACTACATTCGAGATGTTAGGTTGCGTTTGGTTAGGATATATAACGTTATAGACGTATATAATATCCGCACCGAGACGTACGAGACGACACGACCGGAATTCTGTAAAACATTACCAGCGAGGGTCTAGATGGGTTAGGTTAGGTTATATTACGATATAGACGTATATAATGTGCCCACCGAGAAGTAGGGGCCGACCCGCCAGGAATGTTGGACAATACTACATCCGAGATGTTAAGTTGCCTTTGGTTAGGATATATAACGTTACAGACGTATATAATGTCCGCACCGGGATGTACGGGACGACGCGGCCGGGATTCTGTAAAACATTACAAGCGAGGGGCTAGATGGGTTAGGTTAGGTTATATTACGTTATAAACGTATATAATGTTCCCACCGAGAAATGGGGCCGACCAGCCAGGAATGTTGTGAAATACTACATCCGAGATGATAGGTTCCCTTAGGTTAGGATATATAACGTTATACACGTAAATAATGTCCGCTCCGAGAAGTACGGGCCGACACGACCGAGATTTTGTAAAACATTACCAGCGAGGGTCTAGGTGGGTTAGGTTAGGTTATATTACGATATAGACGTATATAATGTTCCCACCGAGAAGTAGCGGCCGCCCCGCCAGGGATGTTGGAAAATACTACATCCGAGATGTTAAGTTGCCTTAGGTTAGGATATATAAAATTATAAACGTATATAATGTCCCCACGGAAAAGTACGGGCCGACACGACTGGGATTCTGTAAAACATTACCAGCGAGGGTCTAGATGGGTTAGGTTAGGTTATATTACGATACAGACGTATATAATGTGCCCACCGAGAAGTAGGGACTGACCCGCCAGGAATGTTGGAAAATACTACATCCGAGATGTTAAGTTGCCTTAGGTTATGATATATAAAATTATAGACGTATATAATGTCCCCACGGAAAAGTACGGGCCGACACGACTGGGACTTTGTAAAACATTACCAGCGAGGGTTTAGATGGGTTAGGTTAGGTTATATTACGATATAGACGTATATAATGTTCCCACCGAGAAGTGGGGCCGACCCGCCAGGAATGTTGTGAAATACTAAGTCCGAGATGTTAGGTTCCCTTAGGTTAGGATATATAACGTTATAGACGTATATAATGTCCGCACCGAGACGTACGAGACGACACGACCGGGATTCTGTAAATCATTACCAGCGAGGGTCTAGATGGGATAGGTTAGGTTATATTACGTTATAGACGTAAATAATTTTCCCACCGAGAAGTGGGGCCGACCCGCCAGGAATGTTGTGAAATACTACATTCGAGATGTTAGGTTGCGTTTGGTTAAGATATATAACGTTATAGACGTATATAATGTCCGCACCGAGACGTACGGGACGACACGACCGGGATTCTGTAAAACATTACCAGCGAGGGTCTAGATGGGATAGGTTAGGTTATATTACGTTATAGACGTAAATAATTTTCCCACCGAGGAATGGGGCCGACCCGCCAGGAATGTTGTGAAATACTACATTCGAGATGTTAGGTTGCGTTTGGTTAGGATATATAACGTTATAGACGTATATAATATCCGCACCGAGACGTACGAGACGACACGACCGGAATTCTGTAAAACATTACCAGCGACGGTCTAGATGGGTTAGGTTAGGTTATATTACGTTATAGACGTATATAATGTGCCCACCGAGAAGTAGGGGCCGACCCGCCAGGAATGTTGGAAAATACTACATCGGAGATGTTAAGTTGCCTTAGGTTAGAATATATAACGTTATAGACGTATATAATATCCGCACCGAGACGTACGAGACGACACGACCGGGATTCTGTAAAACATTACCAGCGAGGGTCTAGATGGGTTAGGTTAGGTTATTTTACGATATAGACGTATATAATGTGCCCACCGAGAAGTAGGGGCCGACCCACCAGGAATGTTGGAAAATACTACATCCGAATTGTTAGGTTCCCTTAGGTTAGGATATATAACGTTATAGCCGTATATAATTTCCGCACCGAGACGTACGAGACGACACGACCGGGATTCTGTAAAACATTACCAGCGAGGGTCTAGATGGGTTAGGTTAGGTTATATTACGTTATAGACGTATATAATGTGCCCTCCGAGAAGTAGGGGCCGAGCAGCCAGGAATGTTGGAAAATACTACATCGGAGATGTTAAGTTGCCTTAGGTTAGAATATATAACGTTATAGACGTATATAATATCCGCACCGAGACGTACGAGACGACACGACCGGGATTCTGTAAAACATTACCAGCGAGGGTCTAGATGGGTTAGGTTAGGTTATATTACGATATAGACGTATATAATGTGCCCACCGAGAAGTAGGGGCCGACCCGCCAGGAATGTTGTGAAATACTACATCCGAGATGTTAGGTTCCCTTAGGTTAGGATATATAACGTTATAGACGTATATAATGTCCGCACCGAGATGTACGAGACGACACGACAGGGATTCTGTAAAACATTACCAGCGAGGGTCTAGATGGGTTAGGTTAGGTTATATTACGATATAGACGTATATAATGTGCCCACCGGGAAGTAGGGTCCGACCCGCCAAGACTGTTGGAAAATACTACATCCGAGAGGTTAAGTTGCCTTAGGTTAGGATATATAACGTTATAGACGTATATAATGTCCGCACCGAGAAGTACGGGCCGACACGACCGGGATTTTGTAAAACATTACCAGCGAGGGTTTAGATGGGTTAGGTTAGGTTATATTACGATATAGACGTATATAATGTTCCCACCGAGAAGTGGGGCCGACCCGCCAGGAATGTTGTGAAATACTACGTCCGAGATGTTAGGTTCCCTTAGGTTAGGATATATAACGTTATAGACGTATATAATGTCCGCACCGAGACGTACGAGACGACACGACCGGGATTCTGTAAAACATTACCAGCGAGGGTCTAGATGGGATAGGTTAGGTTATATTACGTTATAGACGTAAATAATTTTCCCAGCGAGAAGTGGGGCCGACCCGCCAGGAATGTTGTGAAATACTACATTCGAGATGTTAGGTTGCGTTTGGTTAGGATATATAACGTTATAGACGTATATAATGTCCGCACCGAGACGTACGGGACGACACGACCGGGATTCTGTAAAACATTACCAGCGAGGGTCTAGATGGGATAGGTTAGGTTATATTACGTTATAGACGTAAATAATTTTCCCACCGAGGAATGGGGCCGACCCGCCAGGAATGTTGTGAAATACTACATTCGAGATGTTAGGTTGCGTTTGGTTAGGATATATAACGTTATAGACGTATATAATATCCGCACCGAGACGTACGAGACGACACGACCGGAATTCTGTAAAACATTACCAGCGAGGGTCTAGATGGGTTAGGTTAGGTTATATTACGATATAGACGTATATAATGTGCCCACCGAGAAGTAGGGGCCGACCCGCCAGGAATGTTGGACAATACTACATCCGAGATGTTAAGTTGCCTTTGGTTAGGATATATAACGTTACAGACGTATATAATGTCCGCACCGGGATGTACGGGACGACGCGGCCGGGATTCTGTAAAACATTACAAGCGAGGGGCTAGATGGGTTAGGTTAGGTTATATTACGTTATAAACGTATATAATGTTCCCACCGAGAAATGGGGCCGACCAGCCAGGAATGTTGTGAAATACTACATCCGAGATGATAGGTTCCCTTAGGTTAGGATATATAACGTTATACACGTAAATAATGTCCGCTCCGAGAAGTACGGGCCGACACGACCGAGATTTTGTAAAACATTACCAGCGAGGGTCTAGGTGGGTTAGGTTAGGTTATATTACGATATAGACGTATATAATGTTCCCACCGAGAAGTAGCGGCCGCCCCGCCAGGGATGTTGGAAAATACTACATCCGAGATGTTAAGTTGCCTTAGGTTAGGATATATAAAATTATAAACCTATATAATGTCCCCACGGAAAAGTACGGGCCGACACGACTGGGATTCTGTAAAACATTACCAGCGAGGGTCTAGATGGGTTAGGTTAGGTTATATTACGATACAGACGTATATAATGTGCCCACCGAGAAGTAGGGACTGACCCGCCAGGAATGTTGGAAAATACTACATCCGAGATGTTAATTTGCCTTAGGTTATGATATATAAAATTATAGACGTATATAATGTCCCCACGGAAAAGTACGGGCCGACACGACTGGGATTTTGTAAAACATAACCAGCGAGGGGCTAGATGGGTTAGGTTAGGTTATATTACGATATAGACGTATATAATGTGCCCACCGAGAAGTAGGGACTGACCCGCCAGGAATGTTGGAAAATACTACATCCGAGATGTTAAGTTGCCTTAGGTTAGGATATATAAAATTATAAACGTATATAATGTCCCCACCGAAAAGTACGGGCCGACACGACTGGGATTTTGTAAAACATAACCAGCGAGGGGCTAGATGGGTTAGGTTAGGTTATATTACGATATAGACGTATATAATGTTCCCACCGAGAAGTAGGGGCCGACCCGCCAGGAATGTTGGAAAATACTACATTCGAGATGTTATGTTGCCTTAGATTAGGATATATAAAATTATAGACGTATATAATGTCCCCACGGAAAAGTACGGGCCGACACGACCGGGATTTTGTAAAACATTAACAGCGAGGGTCTAGATGGGTTGGGTTAGGTTATATTACGATATAGAAGTATATATTGTGCCCACCGAGAAGTAGGGTCCGACCCGCCAAGACTGTTGGATAATACTACATCCGAGAGGTTAAGTTGCCTTAGGTTAGGATATATAACGTTATAGACGTATATAATGTCCGCACCGAGACGTACGGGACGACACGACCGGGATTCTGTAAAACATTACCAGCGAGGGTCTAGATGGGATAGGTTAGGTTATATTACGTTATAGACGTAAATAATTTTCCCACCGAGGAATGGGGCCGACCCGCCAGGAATGTTGTGAAATACTACATTCGAGATGTTAGGTTGCGTTTGGTTAGGATATATAACGTTATAGACGTATATAATATCCGCACCGAGACGTACGAGACGACACGACCGGAATTCTGTAAAACATTACCAGCGAGGGTCTAGATGGGTTAGGTTAGGTTATATTACGTTATAGACGTATATAATGTGCCCACCGAGAAGTAGGGGCCGACCCGCCAGGAATGTTGGAAAATACTACATCGGAGATGTTAAGTTGCCTTAGGTTAGAATATATAACGTTATAGACGTATATAATATCCGCACCGAGACGTACGAGACGACACGACCGGGATTCTGTAAAACATTACCAGCGAGGGTCTAGATGGGTTAGGTTAGGTTATTTTACGATATAGACGTATATAATGTGCCCACCGAGAAGTAGGGGCCGACCCACCAGGAATGTTGGAAAATACTACATCCGAATTGTTAGGTTCCCTTAGGTTAGGATATATAACGTTATAGCCGTATATAATTTCCGCACCGAGACGTACGAGACGACACGACCGGGATTCTGTAAAACATTACCAGCGAGGGTCTAGATGGGTTAGGTTAGGTTATATTACGTTATAGACGTATATAATGTGCCCTCCGAGAAGTAGGGGCCGAGCAGCCAGGAATGTTGGAAAATACTACATCGGAGATGTTAAGTTGCCTTAGGTTAGAATATATAACGTTATAGACGTATATAATATCCGCACCGAGACGTACGAGACGACACGACCGGGATTCTGTAAAACATTACCAGCGAGGGTCTAGATGGGTTAGGTTAGGTTATATTACGATATAGACGTATATAATGTGCCCACCGAGAAGTAGGGGCCGACCCGCCAGGAATGTTGTGAAATACTACATCCGAGATGTTAGGTTCCCTTAGGTTAGGATATATAACGTTATAGACGTATATAATGTCCGCACCGAGATGTACGAGACGACACGACAGGGATTCTGTAAAACATTACCAGCGAGGGTCTAGATGGGTTAGGTTAGGTTATATTACGATATAGACGTATATAATGTGCCCACCGGGAAGTAGGGTCCGACCCGCCAAGACTGTTGGAAAATACTACATCCGAGAGGTTAAGTTGCCTTAGGTTAGGATATATAACGTTATAGACGTATATAATGTCCGCACCGAGAAGTACGGGCCGACACGACCGGGATTTTGTAAAACATTACCAGCGAGGGTTTAGATGGGTTAGGTTAGGTTATATTACGATATAGACGTATATAATGTTCCCACCGAGAAGTGGGGCCGACCCGCCAGGAATGTTGTGAAATACTACGTCCGAGATGTTAGGTTCCCTTAGGTTAGGATATATAACGTTATAGACGTATATAATGTCCGCACCGAGACGTACGAGACGACACGACCGGGATTCTGTAAAACATTACCAGCGAGGGTCTAGCTGGGATAGGTTAGGTTATATTACGTTATAGACGTAAATAATTTTCCCACCGAGAAGTGGGGCCGACCCGCCAGGAATGTTGTGAAATACTACATTCGAGATGTTAGGTTGCGTTTGGTTAGGATATATAACGTTATAGACGTATATAATGTCCGCACCGAGACGTACGGGACGACACGACCGGGATTCTGTAAAACATTACCAGCGAGGGTCTAGATGGGATAGGTTAGGTTATATTACGTTATAGACGTAAATAATTTTCCCACCGAGGAATGGGGCCGACCCGCCAGGAATGTTGTGAAATACTACATTCGAGATGTTAGGTTGCGTTTGGTTAGGATATATAACGTTATAGACGTATATAATATCCGCACCGAGACGTACGAGACGACACGACCGGAATTCTGTAAAACATTACCAGCGAGGGTCTAGATGGGTTAGGTTAGGTTATATTACGATATAGACGTATATAATGTGCCCACCGAGAAGTAGGGGCCGACCCGCCAGGAATGTTGGACAATACTACATCCGAGATGTTAAGTTGCCTTTGGTTAGGATATATAACGTTACAGACGTATATAATGTCCGCACCGGGATGTACGGGACGACGCGGCCGGGATTCTGTAAAACATTACAAGCGAGGGGCTAGATGGGTTAGGTTAGGTTATATTACGTTATAAACGTATATAATGTTCCCACCGAGAAATGGGGCCGACCAGCCAGGAATGTTGTGAAATACTACATCCGAGATGATAGGTTCCCTTAGGTTAGGATATATAACGTTATACACGTAAATAATGTCCGCTCCGAGAAGTACGGGCCGACACGACCGAGATTTTGTAAAACATTACCAGCGAGGGTCTAGGTGGGTTAGGTTAGGTTATATTACGATATAGACGTATATAATGTTCCCACCGAGAAGTAGCGGCCGCCCCGCCAGGGATGTTGGAAAATACTACATCCGAGATGTTAAGTTGCCTTAGGTTAGGATATATAAAATTATAAACGTATATAATGTCCCCACGGAAAAGTACGGGCCGACACGACTGGGATTCTGTAAAACATTACCAGCGAGGGTCTAGATGGGTTAGGTTAGGTTATATTACGATACAGACGTATATAATGTGCCCACCGAGAAGTAGGGACTGACCCGCCAGGAATGTTGGAAAATACTACATCCGAGATGTTAAGTTGCCTTAGGTTATGATATATAAAATTATAGACGTATATAATGTCCCCACCGAAAAGTACGGGCCGACACGACTGGGATTTTGTAAAACATAACCAGCGAGGGGCTAGATGGGTTAGGTTAGGTTATATTACGATATAGACGTATATAATGTTCCCACCGAGAAGTAGGGGCCGACCCGCCAGGAATGTTGGAAAATACTACATTCGAGATGTTATGTTGCCTTAGATTAGGATATATAAAATTATAGACGTATATAATGTCCCCACGGAAAAGTACGGGCCGACACGACCGGGATTTTGTAAAACATTAACAGCGAGGGTCTAGATGGGTTGGGTTAGGTTATATTACGATATAGAAGTATATATTGTGCCCACCGAGAAGTAGGGTCCGACCCGCCAAGACTGTTGGATAATACTACATCCGAGAGGTTAAGTTGCCTTAGGTTAGGATATATAACGTTATAGACGTATATAATGTCCGCACCGAGACGTACGGGACGACACGACCGGGATTCTGTAAAACATTCCCAGCTGGGGACTAGATGGGTTAGGTTAGGTTATATTACGTTGTAGACGTATGTAATGTTCCCACCGAGAATTGGCGCCGCCCCGCCAGGAATGTTGTGAACTACTACATCCGAGATGTTAGGTTCCCTTAGGTTAGGATATATAACGTTATAGACGTAAATAATGTCCCCACCGAGAAGTACGAGCCGACACGACCGGGATTTTGTAAAACATTACCAGCGAGGGTCTAGATGGGTTAGGTTAGGTTATATTACGTTATAGACGTATATAATGTGCCCACCGAGAAGTAGGGGCCGACCCGCCAGGAATGTTGGACAATACTACATCCGAGATGTTAAGTTGCCTTTGGTTAGGATATATAACGTTACAGACGTATATAATGTCCGCACCGGGATGTACGGGACGACGCGGCCGGGATTCTGTAAAACATTACAAGCGAGGGGCTAGATGGGTTAGGTTAGGTTATATTACGTTATAAACGTATATAATGTTCCCAACGAGAAATGGGGCCGACCAGCCAGGAATGTTGTGAAATACTACATCCGAGATGATAGGTTCCCTTAGGTTAGGATATATAACGTTATACACGTAAATAATGTCCGCTCCGAGAAGTACGGGCCGACACGACCGAGATTTTGTAAAACATTACCAGCGAGGGTCTAGGTGGGTTAGGTTAGGTTATATTACGATATAGACGTATATAATGTTCCCACCGAGAAGTAGCGGCCGCCCCGCCAGGGATGTTGGAAAATACTACATCCGAGATGTTAAGTTGCCTTAGGTTAGGATATATAAAATTATAAACGTATATAATGTCCCCACGGAAAAGTACGGGCCGACACGACTGGGATTCTGTAAAACATTACCAGCGAGGGTCTAAATGGGTTAGGTTAGGTTATATTACGATACAGACGTATATAATGTGCCCACCGAGAAGTAGGGACTGACCCGCCAGGAATGTTGGAAAATACTACATCCGAGATGTTAAGTTGCCTTAGGTTATGATATATAAAATTATAGACGTATATAATGTCCCCACGGAAAAGTACGGGCCGACACGACTGGGATTTTGTAAAACATAACCAGCGAGGGGCTAGATGGGTTAGGTTAGGTTATATTACGATATAGACGTATATAATGTGCCCACCGAGAAGTAGGGACTGACCCGCCAGGAATGTTGGAAAATACTACATCCGAGATGTTAAGTTGCCTTAGGTTAGGATATATAAAATTATAAACGTATATAATGTCCCCACGGCAAAGTACGGGCCGACACGACTGGGATTTTGTAAAACATAACCAGCGAGGGGCTAGATGGGTTAGGTTAGGTTATATTACGATATAGACGTATATAATGTTCCCACCGAGAAGTAGGGGCCGACCCGCCAGGAATGTTGGAAAATACTACATTCGAGATGTTATGTTGCCTTAGATTAGGATATATAAAATTATAGACGTATATAATGTCCCCACGGAAAAGTACGGGCCGACACGACCGGGATTTTGTAAAACATTAACAGCGAGGGTCTAGATGGGTTGGGTTAGGTTATATTACGATATAGAAGTATATATTGTGCCCACCGAGAAGTAGGGTCCGACCCGCCAAGACTGTTGGATAATACTACATCCGAGAGGTTAAGTTGCCTTAGGTTAGGATATATAACGTTATAGACGTATATAATGTCCGCACCGAGACGTACGGGACGACACGACCGGGATTCTGTAAAACATTCCCAGCTGGGGACTAGATGGGTTAGGTTAGGTTATATTACGTTGTAGACGTATGTAATGTTCCCACCGAGAATTGGCGCCGCCCCGCCAGGAATGTTGTGAACTACTACATCCGAGATGTTAGGTTCCCTTAGGTTAGGATATATAACGTTATAGACGTAAATAATGTCCCCACCGAGAAGTACGAGCCGACACGACCGGGATTTTGTAAAACATTACCAGCGAGGGTCTAGATGGGTTAGGTTAGGTTATATTACGTTATAGACGTAAATAATTTTCCCACCGAGGAATGGGGCCGACCCGCCAGGAATGTTGTGAAATACTACATTCGAGATGTTAGGTTGCGTTTGGTTAGGATATATAACGTTATAGACGTATATAATATCCGCACCGAGACGTACGAGACGACACGACCGGAATTCTGTAAAACATTACCAGCGAGGGTCTAGATGGGTTAGGTTAGGTTATATTACGATATAGACGTATATAATGTGCCCACCGAGAAGTAGGGGCCGACCCGCCAGGAATGTTGGACAATACTACATCCGAGATGTTAAGTTGCCTTTGGTTAGGATATATAACGTTACAGACGTATATAATGTCCGCACCGGGATGTACGGGACGACGCGGCCGGGATTCTGTAAAACATTACAAGCGAGGGGCTAGATGGGTTAGGTTAGGTTATATTACGTTATAAACGTATATAATGTTCCCACCGAGAAATGGGGCCGACCAGCCAGGAATGTTGTGAAATACTACATCCGAGATGATAGGTTCCCTTAGGTTAGGATATATAACGTTATACACGTAAATAATGTCCGCTCCGAGAAGTACGGGCCGACACGACCGAGATTTTGTAAAACATTACCAGCGAGGGTCTAGGTGGGTTAGGTTAGGTTATATTACGATATAGACGTATATAATGTTCCCACCGAGAAGTAGCGGCCGCCCCGCCAGGGATGTTGGAAAATACTACATCCGAGATGTTAAGTTGCCTTAGGTTAGGATATATAAAATTATAAACGTATATAATGTCCCCACGGAAAAGTACGGGCCGACACGACTGGGATTCTGTAAAACATTACCAGCGAGGGTCTAGATGGGTTAGGTTAGGTTATATTACGATACAGACGTATATAATGTGCCCACCGAGAAGTAGGGACTGACCCGCCAGGAATGTTGGAAAATACTACATCCGAGATGTTAAGTTGCCTTAGGTTATGATATATAAAATTATAGACGTATATAATGTCCCCACGGAAAAGTACGGGCCGACACGACTGGGATTTTGTAAAACATAACCAGCGAGGGGCTAGATGGGTTAGGTTAGGTTATATTACGATATAGACGTATATAATGTGCCCACCGAGAAGTAGGGACTGACCCGCCAGGAATGTTGGAAAATACTACATCCGAGATGTTAAGTTGCCTTAGGTTAGGATATATAAAATTATAAACGTATATAATGTCCCCACGGAAAAGTACGGGCCGACACGACTGGGATTTTGTAAAACATAACCAGCGAGGGGCTAGATGGGTTAGGTTAGGTTATATTACGATATAGACGTATATAATGTTCCCACCGAGAAGTAGGGGCCGACCCGCCAGGAATGTTGGAAAATACTACATTCGAGATGTTATGTTGCCTTAGATTAGGATATATAAAATTATAGACGTATATAATGTCCCCACGGAAAAGTACGGGCCGACACGACCGGGATTTTGTAAAACATTAACAGCGAGGGTCTAGATGGGTTGGGTTAGGTTATATTACGATATAGAAGTATATATTGTGCCCACCGAGAAGTAGGGTCCGACCCGCCAAGACTGTTGGATAATACTACATCCGAGAGGTTAAGTTGCCTTAGGTTAGGATATATAACGTTATAGACGTATATAATGTCCGCACCGAGACGTACGGGACGACACGACCGGGATTCTGTAAAACATTCCCAGCTGGGGACTAGATGGGTTAGGTTAGGTTATATTACGTTGTAGACGTATGTAATGTTCCCACCGAGAATTGGCGCCGCCCCGCCAGGAATGTTGTGAACTACTACATCCGAGATGTTAGGTTCCCTTAGGTTAGGATATATAACGTTATAGACGTAAATAATGTCCCCACCGAGAAGTACGAGCCGACACGACCGGGATTTTGTAAAACATTACCAGCGAGGGTCTAGATGGGTTAGGTTAGGTTATATTACGTTATAGACGTATATAATGTGCCCACCGAGAAGTAGGGGCCAACCCGCCAGGAATGTTGGAAAATACTACATCGGAGATGTTAAGTTGCCTTAGGTTAGAATATATAACGTTATAGACGTATATAATATCCGCACCGAGACGTACGAGACGACACGACCGGGATTCTGTAAAACATTACCAGCGAGGGTCTAGATGGGTTAGGTTAGGTTATTTTACGATATAGACGTATATAATGTGCCCACCGAGAAGTAGGGGCCGACCCAACAGGAATGTTGGAAAATACTACATCCGAGATGTTAGGTTCCCTTAGGTTAGGATATATAACGTTATAGCCGTATATAATTTCCGCACCGGGATGTACGGGACGACGCGGCCGGGATTCTGTAAAACATTACAAGCGAGGGGCTAGATGGGTTAGGTTAGGTTATATTACGTTATAAACGTATATAATGTTCCCACCGAGAAATGGGGCCGACCAGCCAGGAATGTTGTGAAATACTACATCCGAGATGATAGGTTCCCTTAGGTTAGGATATATAACGTTATACACGTAAATAATGTCCGCTCCGAGAAGTACGGGCCGACACGACCGAGATTTTGTAAAACATTACCAGCGAGGGTCTAGGTGGGTTAGGTTAGGTTATATTACGATATAGACGTATATAATGTTCCCACCGAGAAGTAGCGGCCGCCCCGCCAGGGATGTTGGAAAATACTACATCCGAGATGTTAAGTTGCCTTAGGTTAGGATATATAAAATTATAAACGTATATAATGTCCCCACGGAAAAGTACGGGCCGACACGACTGGGATTCTGTAAAACATTACCAGCGAGGGTCTAGATGGGTTAGGTTAGGTTATATTACGATACAGACGTATATAATGTGCCCACCGAGAAGTAGGGACTGACCCGCCAGGAATGTTGGAAAATACTACATCCGAGATGTTAAGTTGCCTTAGGTTATGATATATAAAATTATAGACGTATATAATGTCCCCACGGAAAAGTACGGGCCGACACGACTGGGATTTTGTAAAACATAACCAGCGAGGGGCTAGATGGGTTAGGTTAGGTTATATTACGATATAGACGTATATAATGTGCCCACCGAGAAGTAGGGACTGACCCGCCAGGAATGTTGGAAAATACTACATCCGAGATGTTAAGTTGCCTTAGGTTAGGATATATAAAATTATAAACGTATATAATGTCCCCACGGAAAAGTACGGGCCGACACGACTGGGATTTTGTAAAACATAACCAGCGAGGGGCTAGATGGGTTAGGTTAGGTTATATTACGATATAGACGTATATAATGTTCCCACCGAGAAGTAGGGGCCGACCCGCCAGGAATGTTGGAAAATACTACATTCGAGATGTTATGTTGCCTTAGATTAGGATATATAAAATTATAGACGTATATAATGTGCCCACGGAAAAGTACGGGCCGACACGACCGGGATTTTGTAAAACATTAACAGCGAGGGTCTAGATGGGTTGGGTTAGGTTATATTACGATATAGAAGTATATATTGTGCCCACCGAGAAGTAGGGTCCGACCCGCCAAGACTGTTGGATAATACTACATCCGAGAGGTTAAGTTGCCTTAGGTTAGGATATATAACGTTATAGACGTATATAATGTCCGCACCGAGACGTACGGGACGACACGACCGGGATTCTGTAAAACATTCCCAGCTGGGGACTAGATGGGTTAGGTTAGGTTATATTACGTTGTAGACGTATGTAATGTTCCCACCGAGAATTGGCGCCGCCCCGCCAGGAATGTTGTGAACTACTACATCCGAGATGTTAGGTTCCCTTAGGTTAGGATATATAACGTTATAGACGTAAATAATGTCCCCACCGAGAAGTACGAGCCGACACGACCGGGATTTTGTAAAACATTACCAGCGAGGGTCTAGATGGGTTAGGTTAGGTTATATTACGTTATAGACGTAAATAATTTTCCCACCGAGGAATGGGGCCGACCCGCCAGGAATGTTGTGAAATACTACATTCGAGATGTTAGGTTGCGTTTGGTTAGGATATATAACGTTATAGACGTATATAATATCCGCACCGAGACGTACGAGACGACACGACCGGAATTCTGTAAAACATTACCAGCGAGGGTCTAGATGGGTTAGGTTAGGTTATATTACGATATAGACGTATATAATGTGCCCACCGAGAAGTAGGGGCCGACCCGCCAGGAATGTTGGACAATACTACATCCGAGATGTTAAGTTGCCTTTGGTTAGGATATATAACGTTACAGACGTATATAATGTCCGCACCGGGATGTACGGGACGACGCGGCCGGGATTCTGTAAAACATTACAAGCGAGGGGCTAGATGGGTTAGGTTAGGTTATATTACGTTATAAACGTATATAATGTTCCCACCGAGAAATGGGGCCGACCAGCCAGGAATGTTGTGAAATACTACATCCGAGATGATAGGTTCCCTTAGGTTAGGATATATAACGTTATACACGTAAATAATGTCCGCTCCGAGAAGTACGGGCCGACACGACCGAGATTTTGTAAAACATTACCAGCGAGGGTCTAGGTGGGTTAGGTTAGGTTATATTACGATATAGACGTATATAATGTTCCCACCGAGAAGTAGCGGCCGCCCCGCCAGGGATGTTGGAAAATACTACATCCGAGATGTTAAGTTGCCTTAGGTTAGGATATATAAAATTATAAACGTATATAATGTCCCCACGGAAAAGTACGGGCCGACACGACTGGGATTCTGTAAAACATTACCAGCGAGGGTCTAGATGGGTTAGGTTAGGTTATATTACGATACAGACGTATATAATGTGCCCACCGAGAAGTAGGGACTGACCCGCCAGGAATGTTGGAAAATACTACATCCGAGATGTTAAGTTGCCTTAGGTTATGATATATAAAATTATAGACGTATATAATGTCCCCACGGAAAAGTACGGGCCGACACGACTGGGATTTTGTAAAACATAACCAGCGAGGGGCTAGATGGGTTAGGTTAGGTTATATTACGATATAGACGTATATAATGTCCCCACCGAGAAGTACGAGCCGACACGACCGGGATTTTGTAAAACATTACCAGCGAGGGTCTAGATGGGTTAGGTTAGGTTATATTACGTTATAGACGTATATAATGTGCCCACCGAGAAGTAGGGGCCGACCCGCCAGGAATGTTGGAAAATACTACATCGGAGATGTTAAGTTGCCTTAGGTTAGAATATATAACGTTATAGACGTATATAATATCCGCACCGAGACGTACGAGACGACACGACCGGGATTCTGTAAAACATTACCAGCGAGGGTCTAGATGGGTTAGGTTAGGTTATTTTACGATATAGACGTATATAATGTGCCCACCGAGAAGTAGGGGCCGACCCAACAGGAATGTTGGAAAATACTACATCCGAGATGTTAGGTTCCCTTAGGTTAGGATATATAACGTTATAGCCGTATATAATTTCCGCACCGAGACGTACGAGACGACACGACCGGGATTCTGTAAAACATTACCAGCGAGGGTCTAGATGGGTTAGGTTAGGTTATATTACGTTATAGACGTATATAATGTGCCCACCGAGAAGTAGGGGCCGAGCAGCCAGGAATGTTGGAAAATACTACATCGGAGATGTTAAGTTGCCTTAGGTTAGAATATATAACGTTATAGACGTATGTAATATCCGCACCGAGACGTACGAATCGACACGACCGGGATTCTGTAAAACATTACCAGCGAGGGTCTAGATGGGTTAGGTTAGGTTATATTACGATATAGACGTATATAATGTGCCCACCGAGAAGTAGGGGCCGACCCGCCAGGAATGTTGTGAAATACTACATCCGAGATGTTAGGTTCCCTTAGGTTAGGATATATAACGTTATAGACGTATATAATGTCCGCACCGAGATGTACGAGACGACACGACAGGGATTCTCTAAAACATTATCAGCGAGGGTCTAGATGGGTTAGGTTAGGTTATATTACGATATAGACGTATATAATGTGCCCACCGGGAAGTAGGGTCCGACCCGCCAAGACTGTTGGAAAATACTACATCCGAGAGGTTAAGTTGCCTTAGGTTAGGATATATAACGTTATAGACGTATATAATGTCCGCACCGAGAAGTACGGGCCGACACGACCGGGATTTTGTAAAACATTACCAGCGAGGGTTTAGATGGGTTAGGTTAGGTTATATTACGATATAGACGTATATAATGTGCCCACCGAGAAGTAGGGGCCGACCTGCCAGGAATGTTGTGAAATACAACATCCGAAATGTTAGGTTCCCTTAGGTTAGGATATATAACGTTATAGACGTAAATAATGTCCCCACCGAGAAGTACGGGCCGACACGACCGGGATTTTGTAAAACATTACCAGCGAGGGTCTAGATGGGTTAGGTTAGGTTATATTACGCTATAAACCTATATAATGTTCCCACCGAGAAGTGAGGCCGACCAGCCAGGATTGTTGTGAAATACTACATCCGAGATGTTAGGTTCCCTTAGGTTAGGATATATAAAGTTATAGACGTATATAATGTCCGCATCGAGACGTACGTGCCGATGCGACCGGGATTTTGTAAAACATTAACAGCGAGTGTCTAGATGGGTTAGGTTAGGTTATATTACGATATAGACGTATATAATGTGCCCACCGAGATGTAGGGTCCGACCCGCCAAGAATGTTGGGAAATACTACATCCGAGAGGTTAAGTTGCCTTAGGTTAGGGTATATAACGTCATAGACGTATATAATGTTCGCACCGAGACGTACGGGACGACACGACCGGGATTCTGTAAAACATTCCCAGCTAGGGGCTAGATAGGTTAGGTTAGGTTATATTACGTTATAGACGTATATAATGTGCCCACCGAGAAGTAGGGGCCGACCCGCCAGGAATGTTGGAAAATACTACATCGGAGATGTTAAGTTGCCTTAGGTTAGAATATATAACGTTATAGACGTATATAATATCCGCACCGAGACGTACGGGCCGACACGACCGGGATTCTGCAAAACATTACAAGCGAGGGGCTAGATGGGTTAGGTTAGGTTATACTACGCTATAAACCTATATAATGTTCCCACCGAGAAGTGAGGCCGACCAGCCAGGATTGTTGTGAAATACTACATCCGAGATGTTAGGTTCCCTTAGGTTAGGATATATAAAGTTATAGACGTATATAATGTCCGCACCGAGACGTACGTGCCGATGCGACCGGGATTTTGTAAAACATTAACAGCGAGGGTCTAGATGGGTTATGTTAGGTTATATTACGATATAGACGTACATAATGTGCCCACCGAGAAGTAGGGGCCGACTCGCCAGGAATGTTGGAAAATACTACATCCGAGATGTTAGGTTCCCTTAGTTTAGGATATATAAATTTATAGACGTATATAAAGTCCGCACCGAGACGTACAGGAAGACATGAACGGGATTCTGTGAAACATTACCAGCGAGGGTCTAGGTGGGTTAGGTTAGGTTATATTACGATATAGACGTATATAATGTTCCCACCGAGAAGTAGGGTCCGACCCGCCAGGAATGTTGGAAAATACTACATCCGAGATGTTAGGTTCCCTTAGGTTAGGATATATAACGATATAGACGCATATAATGTCCCCACGGAGAATTACGGGCCGACAGGACCGGGATTTTGTAAAACATTACCAGCGAGGGTCTAGATGGGTTAGGTTAGGTTATATTACGATATAGACGTATATAATGTGGCCACCGAGAAGTAGGGGCCGACCCGCCACGAATGTTGGAAAATACTACATCCGAGATGTTAGGTTGCCTTAGGTTAGGATATATAACGATATAGACGTATATAATGTCCCCACGGAGAAGTACGGGCCGACACGACCGGGATTTTGTAAAACATTACCTGCGAGGGTCTAGATGGGTTAGGTTAGGTTATATTACGATATAGACGTATGTAATGTGCCCACCGAGAAGTAGGGGCCGACCCGCCAGGAACGTTGTGAAGTACTACATCCGAGATTTTAGGTTCCCTTAGGTTAGGATATATAACGTTATAGACGTAAATAATGTCCCCACCGAGAAGTACGGGCCGACATGACCGGGATTTTGTAAAACATTACCAGCGAGGGTCTAGATGGGTTAGGTCAGGTTATATTACGATATAGACGTATATAATGTGCCCACCGAGAAGTAGGGGCCGACCTGCCAGGAATGTTGTGAAATACTACATCCGAAATGTTAGGTTCCGTTAGGTTAGGATATATAACGTTATAGACGTATATAATGTCCGCACCGAGACGTACGAGACGACACGACCGGGATTCTGTAAAACATTACCAGCGAGGGTCTAGATGGGTTAGGTTAGGTTATTTTACGATATAGACGTATATAATGTGCCCACCGAGAAGTAGGGGCCGACCCACCAGGAATGTTGGAAAATACTACATCCGAGATGTTAGGTTCCCTTAGGTTAGGATATATAACGTTATAGCCGTATATAATTTCCGCACCGAGACGTACGAGACGACACGACCGGGATTCTGTAAAACATTACCAGCGAGGGTCTAGATGGGTTAGGTTAGGTTATATTACGATATAGACGTATATAATGTGCCCACCGAGAAGTAGGGGCCGACCCGCCAGGAATGTTGGATAAAACTACATCCGAGATGTTAGGTTGCCTTAGGTTAGGATATATAACGATATAGACGTATATAATGTCCCCACGGAGAAGTACGGGCCGACACGACCGGGATTTTGTAAAACATTACCTGCGAGGGTCTAGATGGGTTAGGTTAGGTTATATTACGATATAGACGTATGTAATGTGCCCACCGAGAAGTAGGGGCCGACCCGCCAGGAATGTTGTGAAGTACTACATCCGAGATTTTAGGTTCCCTTAGGTTAGGATATATAACGTTATAGACGTAAATAGTGTCCCCACCGAGAAGTACGGGCCGACACGACCGGGATTTTGTAAAACATTACCAGCGAGGGTCTAGATGGGTTAGGTCAGGTTATATTACGATATAGACGTATATAATGTGCCCACCGAGAAGTAGGGGCCGACCTGCCAGGAATGTTGTGAAATACTACATCCGAAATGTTAGGTTCCGTTAGGTTAGGATATATAACGTTATAGACGTATATAATGTCCGCACCGAGACGTACGGGACGACACGACCGGGATTCTGTAAAACATTCCCAGCTAGGGTCTAGATGGGTTAGGTTAGGTTATATTACGTTATAGACGTATATAATGTGCCCACCGAGAAGTAGGGGCCGACCCGCCAGGAATGTTGGAAAATACTACATCGGAGATGTTAAGTTGCCTTAGGTTAGAATATATAACGTTATAGACGTATATAATATCCGCACCGAGACGTAAGGGCCGACACGACCGGGATTCTGCAAAACATTACAAGCGAGGGGCTAGATGGGTTAGGTTAGGTTATACTACGTTATAAACGTATATAATGTTCCCACCGAGAAGTGGGGCCGACCAGCCAGGAATGTTGTGAAATACTACATCCGTGAAGTTAGGTTCCCTTAGGTTAGGATATATAACGATATAGACATATATAATGACCGCACCGAGACATACGAGACGACACGACCGGGATTCTGTAAAACATTACCAGCGGGGGTCTAGATGGGTTAGGTTAGGTTATTTTACGATATAGACGTATATAATGTGCCCACCGAGAAGTAGGGGCCGACCCGCCAGGAATGTTGTGAAATACTACATCCGAGATGTTAGGTTCCCTTAGGTTAGGATATATAACGTTATAGACGTATATAATGTCTGCACCGAGATGTACGAGACGACACGACCGGGATTCTGTAAAACATTACCAGCGAGGGTCTAGATGGGTTAGGTTAGGTTATATTACGATATAGACGTATATAATGTGCCCACCGAGAAGTAGGGGCCGACCCGCCAGGTATGTTGTGAAGTACTACATCCGAGATTTTAGGTTCCCTTAGGTTAGGATATATAACGTTATAGACGTAAATAATGTCCCCACCGAGAAGTACGGGCCGACACGACCGGGATTTTGTAAAACATTACCAGCGAGGGTCTAGATGGGTTAGGTCAGGTTATATTACGATATAGACGTATATAATGTGCCCACCGAGAAGTAGGGGCCGACCTGCCAGGAATGTTGTGAAATACTACATCCGAAATGTTAGGTTCCCTTAGGTTAGGATATATAACGTTATAGACGTATATAATGTCCGCACCGAGACGTACGGGACGACACGACCGGGATTCTGTAAAACATTCCCAGCTAGGGGCTAGATGGGTTAGGTTAGGTTATATTACGTTATAGACGTATATAATGTGCCCACCGAGAAGTAGGGGCCGACCCGCCAGGACTGTTGGAAAATACTACATCGGAGATGTTAAGTTGCCTTAGGTTAGAATACATAACGTTATAGACGTATATAATATCCGCACCGAGACGTACGAGACGACACGACCGGGATTCTGTAAAACATTACCAGCGAGGGTCTAGATGGGTTAGGTTAGGTTATATTACGATATAGACGTAAATAATGTTCCCACCGAGAAGTGGGGCCGACCCGCCAGGAATGTTGTGAAATACTACATTCCAGATGTTAGGTTGCCTTAGGTTAGGATATATAACTTTATAGACGTATATAATGTCCGGCTTCGTGACGTACGGGAAGACACGAACGGGATTTTGTGAAACATTACAAGCGAGGGTGTAGGTGGCTTAGGTTAGGTTATATTACGTTACACATGTATATAATGTGCCCACCGAGAATTAGGGGCCGACCCGCCAGGAATGTTGTGAAATACTACATCCGAGATGTTAGGTTCCCTTAGGTTAGGATATATAACGTTATAGACGTATATAATATCCGCACCGAGACGTAGGATACGACACGACCGGGATTCTGTAAAACATTACCAGCGAGGGTCTAGATGGGTTAGGTTAGGTTATATTACGATATAGACGTATATAATGTGCCCACCGAGAAGTAGGGGCCGACCCGCCAGGAATGTTGTGAAATACTACATCCGAGATATGAGGTTCCCTTAGGTTAGGATATATCGTTATAGACGTATATAATGTCCGCACCGAGACGTACGAGACGACACGACCGGGATTCTGTAAAACATTACCAGCGAGGTTCTAGATGGTTTAGGTTAGGTTATATTACGATATAGACGTATATAATGTGCCCACCGAGAAGTAGGGTCCGACCCGCCAAGACTGTTGGAAAATACTACATCCGAGAGGTTAAGTTGCCTTAGGTTAGGATATATAACGTTATAGACGTATATAATGTCCGCACCGAGACGTACGAGACGACACGACCGGGATTCTGTGAAACATTACCAGCGAGGGTCTAGATGGGTTAGGTTAGGTTATATTACGATATAGACGTATATAATGTGCCCACCGAGAAGTAGGGGCCGACCCGCCAGGAATGTTGGAAAATACTACATCCGAGATGTTAAGTTGCCTTTGGTTAGAATATATAACGTTACAGACGTATATAATGTCCGCACCGGGACGTACGGGACGACGCGACCGGGATTATGTAAAACATTACAAGCGAGGGGCTAGATGGGTTAGGTTAGGTTATATTACGTTATAAACGTATATAATGTTCCCACCGAGAAGTGGGGCCGACCAGCCAGGAATGTTGTGAAATACTACATCCGAGATGATAGGTTCCCTTAGGTTAGGATATATAACGTTATAGACGTATATAATGTCCGCACCGAGACGTACGTGCCGATGCGACCGGGATTTTGTATAACATTAACAGCGAGGGTCTAGATGGGTTATGTTAGGTTATATTACGATATAGACGTATATAATGTGCCCACCGAGAAGTTGGGTCCGACTCGCCAGGAATGTTGGAAAATACTGCATCCGAGATGTTAGGTTCCCTTAGTTTAGGATATATAAATTTATAGACGTATATAAAGTCCGCACCGAGACGTACAGGAAGACATGAACGGGATTCTGTGAAACATTACCAGCGAGGGTCTAGGTGGGTTAGGTTAGGTTATATTACGATATAGACGTATATAATGTTCCCACCGAGAAGTAGGGTCCGACCCGCCAGGAATGTTGGAAAATACTACATCCGAGATGTTAGGTTCCCTTAGGTTAGGATATATAACGATATAGACGCATATAATGTCCCCACGGAGAATTACGGGCCGACAGGACCGGGATTTTGTAAAACATTACCAGCGAGGGTCTAGATGGGTTAGGTTAGGTTATATTACGTTATAGACGTAAATAATGTTCCCACCGAGAAGTGGGGCCGACCCGCCAGGAATGTTGTGAAACACTACATCCGAGATGTTAGGTTCCCTTAGGTTAGGATATATAACGTTATAGACGTATATAATGTCCGCACCGAGACGTACGAGACGACACGACCGGGATTCTGTGAAACATTACCAGCGAGAGTCTAGATGGGTTAGGTTAGGTTATATTACGATATAGACGTATATAATGTGCCCACCGAGAAGTAGGGGCCGACCCGCCAGGAATGTTGGAAAATACTACATCCGAGATGTTAAGTTGCCTTTGGTTAGGATATATAACGTTACAGACGTATATAATGTCCGCACCGGGACGTACGGGACGACGCGACCGGGATTATGTAAAACATTACAAGCGAGGGGCTAGATGGGTTAGGTTAGGTTATATTACGTTATAAACGTATATAATGTTCCCACCGAGAAGTAGGGGCCGACCCGCCAGGACTGTTGGAAAATACTACATCGGAGATGTTAAGTTGCCTTAGGTTAGAATACATAACGTTATAGACGTATATAATGTCCGCACCGAGACGTACGGGACGACACGACCGGGATTCTGTAAAACATTACCAGCGAGGGTCTAGATGGGTTAGGTTTGGTTATATTACGATATAGACGTATATAATGTGCCCACCGAGAAGTGGGGCCGACCAGCCAGGAATGTTGTGAAATACTACATCCGAGATGTTAGGTTCCCTTAGGTTAGGATATATAACGTTATAGACGTATATAATGTCCGCACCGAGACGTACGAGACGACACGACCGGGATTCTGTGAAACATTACCAGCGAGAGTCTAGATGGGTTAGGTTAGGTTATATTACGATATAGACGTATATAATGTGCCCACCGAGAAGTAGGGGCCGACCCGCCAGGAATGTTGGAAAATACTACATCCGAGATGTTAAGTTGCCTTTGGTTAGGATATATAACGTTACAGACGTATATAATGTCCGCACCGGGACGTACGGGACGACGCGACCGGGATTATGTAAAACATTACAAGCGAGGGGCTAGATGGGTTAGGTTAGGTTATATTACGTTATAAACGTATATAATGTTCCCACCGAGAAGTGGGGCCGACCAGCCAGGAATGTTGTGAAATACTACATCCGAGATGATAGGTTCCCTTAGGTTAGGATATATCGTTATAGACGTATATAATGTCCGCACCGAGACGTACGAGACGACACGACCGGGATTCTGTAAAACATTACCAGCGAGGTTCTAGATGGTTTAGGTTAGGTTATATTACGATATAGACGTATATAATGTGCCCACCGAGAAGTAGGGTCCGACCCGCCAAGACTGTTGGAAAATACTACATCCGAGAGGTTAAGTTGCCTTAGGTTAGGATATATAACGTTATAGACGTATATAATGTCCGCACCGAGACGTACGGGACGACACGACCGGGATTTTGTAAAACATTACCAGCGAGCGTCTAGATGGGTTAGGTTAGGTTATATTACGATATAGACGTATATAATGTGCCCACCGAGAAGTAGGGTCTGACCAGCCAGGAATGTTGGAAAATACTACATCCGAGATGTTAAGTTGCCTTTGGTTAGGATATATAACGTTATAGACGTATATAATGTCCGCACCGAGACGCACGGGACGACACGACCGGGATACTGTAAAACATTACAAGCGAGGGGCTAGATGGGTTAGGTTAGGCTATACTACGTTATAAACGTATATAATGTTCCCACCGAGTAGTGGGGCCGACCAGCCAGGAATGTTGTGAAATACTACATCCGAGATGTTAGGTTCCCTTAGGTTAGGATATATAACGTTATAGACGTATATAATGTCCGCACCGAGACGTACGTGACGATGCGACCGGGATTTTGTAAAACATTAACAGCGAGGGTCTAGATGGGTTATGTTAGGTTATATTACGATATAGACGTATATAATGTGCCCACCGAGAAGTAGGGGCCGACTCGCCAGGAATGTTGGAAAATACTACATCCGAGATGTTAGGTTCCCTTAGTTTAGGATATATAAATTTATAGACGTATATAAAGTCCGCACCGAGACGTACAGGAAGACATGAACGGGATTCTGTGAAACATTACCAGCGAGGGTCTAGGTGGGTTAGGTTAGGTTATATTACGATATAGACGTATATAATGTTCCCACCGAGAAGTACGGTCCGACCCGCCAGGAATGTTGGAAAATACTACATCCGAGATGTTAGGTTCCCTTAGGTTAGGATATATAACGATATAGACGCATATAATGTCCCCACGGAGAATTACGGGCCGACAGGACCGGGATTTTGTAAAACATTACCAGCGAGGGTCTAGATGGGTTAGGTTAGGTTATATTACGTTATAGACGTAAATAATGTTCCCACCGAGAAGTGGGGCCGACCCGCCAGGAATGTTGTGAAATACTACATCCGAGATGTTAGGTTCCCTTAGGTTAGGATATATAACGTTATAGACGTAAATAATGTCCCCACCGAGAAGTACGGGCCGACACGACCGGGATTTTGTAAAACATTACCAGCGAGGGTCTAGATGGGTTAGGTTAGGTTATATTACGATATAGACGTATATAATGTGCCCACCGAGAAGTAGGGTCCGACCCGCCAAGACTGTTGGAAAATACTACATCCGAGAGGTTAAGTTGCCTTAGGTTAGGATATATAACGTTATAGACGTATATAATGTCCGAACCGAGACGTACGGGACGACACGGCCGGGATTCTGTAAAACATTACCAGCGAGGGTCTAGATGGGTTAGGTTTGGTTATATTACGATATAGACGTATATAATGTTCCCACCGAGAAGTGGGGCCGACCAGCCAGGAATGTTGTGAAATACTACATCCGAGATGTTAGGTTCCCTTAGGTTAGGATATATAACGTTATAGACGTATATAATGTCCGCACCGAGACGTACGAGACGACACGACCGGGATTCTGTGAAACATTACCAGCGAGGGCCTAGATGGGTTAGGTTAGGTTATATTACGATATAGACGTATATAATGTGCCCACCGAGAAATAGGGGCCGACCCGCCAGGAATGTTGGAAAATACTACATCCGAGATGTTAAGTTGCCTTTGGTTAGGATATATAACGTTACAGACGTATATAATGTCCGCACCGGGACGTACGGGACGACGCGACTGGGATTTTGTAAAACATTACAAGCGAGGGGCTAGATGGGTTAGGTTAGGTTATATTACGTTATAAACGTATATAATGTTCCCACCGAGAAGTGGGGCCGACCGGCCAGGAATGTTGTGAAATACTACATCCGAGATGATAGGTTCCCTTAGGTTAGGATATATAACGTTATAGACGTAAATAATGTCCCCACCGAGAAGTACGGGCCGACACGACCGGGATTTTGTAAAACATTACCAGCGAGGGTCTAGATGGGTTAGGTCAGGTTATATTACGATATAGACGTATATAATGTGCCCACCGAGAAGTAGGGGCCGACCTGCCAGGAATGTTGTGAAATACTACATCCGAAATGTTAGGTTCCCTTAGGTTAGGATATATAACGTTATAGACGTATATAATGTCCGCACCGAGACGTACGGGACGACACGACCGGGATTCTGTAAAACATTCCCAGCTAGGGGCTAGATGGGTTAGGTTAGGTTATATTACGTTATAGACGTATATAATGTGCCCACCGAGAAGTAGGGGCCGACCCGCCAGGAATGTTGGAAAATACTACATCGGAGATGTTAAGTTGCCTTAGGTTAGAATATATAACGTTATAGACGTATATAATGTCCGCACCGAGACGTACGGGACGACACGACCGGGATTCTGTAAAACATTACCAGCGAGGGTCTAGATGGGTTAGGTTTGGTTATATTACGATATAGACGTATATAATGTTCCCACCGAGAAGTGGGGCCGACCAGCCAGGAATGTTGTGAAATACTACATCCGAGATGTTAGGTTCCCTTAGGTTAGGATATATAACGTTATAGACGTATATAATGTCCGCACCGAGACGTACGAGGCGACACGACCGGGATTCTGTGAAACATTACCAGCGAGAGTCTAGATGGGTTAGGTTAGGTTATATTACGATATAGACGTATATAATGTGCCCACCGAGAAGTAGGGGCCGACCCGCCAGGAATGTTGGAAAATACTACATCCGAGATGTTAAGTTGCCTTTGGTTAGGATATATAACGTTACAGACGTATATAATGTCCGCACCGGGACGTACGGGACGACGCGACCGGGATTATGTAAAACATTACAAGCGAGGGGCTAGATGGGTTAGGTTAGGTTATATTACGTTATAAACGTATATAATGTTCCCACCGAGAAGTGGGGCCGACCAGCCAGGAATGTTATGAAATACTACATCCGAGATGATAGGTTCCCTTAGGTTAGGATATATAACGTTATAGACGTAAATAATGTCCCCACCGAGAAGTACGGGCCGACACGACCGGGATTTTGTAAAACATTACCAGCGAGGGTCTAGGTGGGTTAGGTGAGGTTATATTACGATATAGACGTATATAATGTTCCCACCGAGAAGTAGCGGCCGCCCCGCCAGGGATGTCGGAAAATACTACATCCGAGATGTTAGGTTGCCTTAGGTTAGGATATATAACGATATAGACGTATATAATGTCCGCACCGAGACCTACGAGACGACACGACCGGGATTCTGTAAAACATAACCAGCGAGGGTCTAGATGGGTTAGGTTAGGTTATATTACGATATAGACGTATATAATGCCCCACCGAGAAGTACGGGCCGACAGGTCCGGGATTTTGTAAAACATTACCAGCGAGCGTCTAGATGGGTTAGGTTAGGTTATATTACGATATAGACGTATATAATGTGCCCACCGAGAAGTAGGGTCCGACCCGCCAAGACTGTTGGAAAATACTACATCCGAGAGGTTAAGTTGCCTTAGGTTAGGATATATAACGTTATAGACGTATATAATGTCCGAACCGAGACGTACGGGACGACACGGCCGGGATTCTGTAAAACATTACCAGCGAGGGTCTAGATGGGTTAGGTTTGGTTATATTACGATATAGACGTATATAATGTTCCCACCGAGAAGTGGGGCCGACCAGCCAGGAATGTTGTGAAATACTACATCCGAGATGTTAGGTTCCCTTAGGTTAGGATATATAACGTTATAGACGTATATAATGTCCGCACCGAGACGTACGAGACGACACGACCGGGATTCTGTGAAACATTACCAGCGAGGGCCTAGATGGGTTAGGTTAGGTTATATTACGATATAGACGTATATAATGTGCCCACCGAGAAATAGGGGCCGACCCGCCAGGAATGTTGGAAAATACTACATCCGAGATGTTAAGTTGCCTTTGGTTAGGATATATAACGTTACAGACGTATATAATGTCCGCACCGGGACGTACGGGACGACGCGACCGGGATTATGTAAAACATTACAAGCGAGGGGCTAGATGGGTTAGGTTAGGTTATATTACGTTATAAACGTATATAATGTTCCCACCGAGAAGTGGGGCCGACCGGCCAGGAATGTTGTGAAATACTACATCCGAGATGATAGGTTCCCTTAGGTTAGGATATATAACGTTATAGACGTAAATAATGTCCCCACCGAGAAGTACGGGCCGACACGACCGGGATTTTGTAAAACATTACCAGCGAGGGTCTAGATGGGTTAGGTCAGGTTATATTACGATATAGACGTATATAATGTGCCCACCGAGAAGTAGGGGCCGACCTGCCAGGAATGTTGTGAAATACTACATCCGAAATGTTAGGTTCCCTTAGGTTAGGATATATAACGTTATAGACGTATATAATGTCCGCACCGAGACGTACGGGCCGACACGACCGGGATTTTGTAAAACATTACCAGCGAGGGTCTAGATGGGTTAGGTCAGGTT
Source organism: Xylocopa violacea (assembly GCA_963969225.1). Lineage (NCBI taxonomy): Eukaryota > Metazoa > Arthropoda > Insecta > Hymenoptera > Apidae > Xylocopa > Xylocopa violacea. Next base: position 975,126 of record CAXAJV010000732.1, read on the forward strand.
ATATTACGATATAGACGTATATAATGTGCCCACCGAGAAGTAGGGGCCGACCTGCCAGGAATGTTGTGAAATACTACATCCGAAATGTTAGGTTCCCTTAGGTTAGGATATATAACGTTATAGACGTATATAATGTCCGCACCGAGACGTACGGGACGACACGACCGGGATTCTGTAAAACATTCCCAGCTAGGGGCTAGATGGGTTAGGTTAGGTTATATTACGTTATAGACGTATATAATGTGCCCACCGAGAAGTAGGGGCCGACCCGCCAGGAATGTTGGAAAATACTACATCGGAGATGTTAAGTTGCCTTAGGTTAGAATATATAACGTTATAGACGTATATAATGTCCGCACCGAGACGTACGGGACGACACGACCGGGATTCTGTAAAACATTACCAGCGAGGGTCTAGATGGGTTAGGTTTGGTTATATTACGATATAGACGTATATAATGTTCCCACCGAGAAGTGGGGCCGACCAGCCAGGAATGTTGTGAAATACTACATCCGAGATGTTAGGTTCCCTTAGGTTAGGATATATAACGTTATAGACGTATATAATGTCCGCACCGAGACGTACGAGGCGACACGACCGGGATTCTGTGAAACATTACCAGCGAGAGTCTAGATGGGTTAGGTTAGGTTATATTACGATATAGACGTATATAATGTGCCCACCGAGAAGTAGGGGCCGACCCGCCAGGAATGTTGGAAAATACTACATCCGAGATGTTAAGTTGCCTTTGGTTAGGATATATAACGTTACAGACGTATATAATGTCCGCACCGGGACGTACGGGACGACGCGACCGGGATTATGTAAAACATTACAAGCGAGGGGCTAGATGGGTTAGGTTAGGTTATATTACGTTATAAACGTATATAATGTTCCCACCGAGAAGTGGGGCCGACCAGCCAGGAATGTTGTGAAATACTACATCCGAGATGATAGGTTCCCTTAGGTTAGGATATATAACGTTATAGACGTAAATAATGTCCCCACCGAGAAGTACGGGCCGACACGACCGGGATTTTGTAAAACATTACCAGCGAGGGTCTAGGTGGGTTAGGTGAGGTTATATTACGATATAGACGTATATAATGTTCCCACCGAGAAGTAGCGGCCGCCCCGCCAGGGATGTCGGAAAATACTACATCCGAGATGTTAGGTTGCCTTAGGTTAGGATATATAACGATATAGACGTATATAATGTCCGCACCGAGACCTACGAGACGACACGACCGGGATTCTGTAAAACATAACCAGCGAGGGTCTAGATGGGTTAGGTTAGGTTATATTACGATATAGACGTATATAATGCCCCACCGAGAAGTACGGGCCGACAGGTCCGGGATTTTGTAGAACATTACCAGCGAGCGTCTAGATGGGTTAGGTTAGGTTATATTACGATATAGACGTATATAATGTGCCCACCGAGAAGTAGGGTCCGACCCGCCAAGACTGTTGGAAAATACTACATCCGAGAGGTTAAGTTGCCTTAGGTTAGGATATATAACGTTATAGACGTATATAATGTCCGAACCGAGACGTACGGGACGACACGGCCGGGATTCTGTAAAACATTACCAGCGAGGGTCTAGATGGGTTAGGTTTGGTTATATTACGATATAGACGTATATAATGTTCCCACCGAGAAGTGGGGCCGACCAGCCAGGAATGTTGTGAAATACTACATCCGAGATGTTAGGTTCCCTTAGGTTAGGATATATAACGTTATAGACGTATATAATGTCCGCACCGAGACGTACGAGACGACACGACCGGGATTCTGTGAAACATTACCAGCGAGGGCCTAGATGGGTTAGGTTAGGTTATATTACGATATAGACGTATATAATGTGCCCACCGAGAAATAGGGGCCGACCCGCCAGGAATGTTGGAAAATACTACATCCGAGATGTTAAGTTGCCTTTGGTTAGGATATATAACGTTACAGACGTATATAATGTCCGCACCGGGACGTACGGGACGACGCGACCGGGATTATGTAAAACATTACAAGCGAGGGGCTAGATGGGTTAGGTTAGGTTATATTACGTTATAAACGTATATAATGTTCCCACCGAGAAGTGGGGCCGACCGGCCAGGAATATTGTGAAATACTACATCCGAGATGATAGGTTCCCTTAGGTTAGGATATATAACGTTATAGACGTAAATAATGTCCCCACCGAGAAGTACGGGCCGACACGACCGGGATTTTGTAAAACATTACCAGCGAGGGTCTAGATGGGTTAGGTCAGGTTATATTACGATATAGACGTATATAATGTGCCCACCGAGAAGTAGGGGCCGACCTGCCAGGAATGTTGTGAAATACTACATCCGAAATGTTAGGTTCCCTTAGGTTAGGATATATAACGTTATAGACGTATATAATGTCCGCACCGAGACGTACGGGACGACACGACCGGGATTCTGTAAAACATTCCCAGCTAGGGGCTAGATGGGTTAGGTTACGTTATATTACGTTATAGACGTATATAATGTGCCCACCGAGAAGTAGGGGCCGACCCGCCAGGAATGTTGGAAAATACTACATCGGAGATGTTAAGTTGCCTTAGGTTAGAATATATAACGTTATAGACGTATATAATGTCCGCACCGAGACGTACGGGACGACACGACCGGGATTCTGTAAAACATTACCAGCGAGGGTCTAGATGGGTTAGGTTTGGTTATATTACGATATAGACGTATATAATGTTCCCACCGAGAAGTGGGGCCGACCAGCCAGGAATGTTGTGAAATACTACATCCGAGATGATAGGTTCCCTTAGGTTAGGATATATAACGTTATAGACGTAAATAATGTCCCCACCGAGAAGTACGGGCCGACACGACCGGGATTTTGTAAAACATTACCAGCGAGGGTCTAGGTGGGTTAGGTGAGGTTATATTACGATATAGACGTATATAATGTTCCCACCGAGAAGTAGCGGCCGCCCCGCCAGGGATGTCGGAAAATACTACATCCGAGATGTTAGGTTGCCTTAGGTTAGGATATATAACGTTATAGACGTATATAATGTCCGCACCGAGACGTACGGGACGACACGACCGGGATTCTGTAAAACATTACCAGCGAGGGTCTAGATGGGTTAGGTTTGGTTATATTACGATATAGACGTATATAATGTTCCCACCGAGAAGTGGGGCCGACCCGCCAGGAATGTTGTGAAATACTACATCCGAGATGTTAGGTTCCCTTAGGTTAGGATATATAACGTTATAGACGTAAATAATGTCCCCACCGAGATGTACGGGCCGACACGACCGGGATTTTGTAAAACATTACCAGCGAGGGTCTAGATGGGTTAGGTTAGGTTATATTACGATATAGACGTATATAATGTGCCCACCGAGAAGTAGGGGCCGACCCGCCAGGAATGTTGGAAAATACTACATCCGAGATGTTAGGTTGCCTTAGGTTAGGATATATAACGATATAGACGTATATAATGTCCCCACGGAGAAGTACGGGCCGACACGACCGGGATTTTGTAAAACATTACCTGCGAGGGTCTAGATGGGTTAGGTTTGGTTATATTACGATATAGACGTATATAATGTTCCCACCGAGAAGTGGGGCCGACCAGCCAGGAATGTTGTGAAATACTACATCCGAGATTTTAGGTTCCCTTAGGTTAGGATATATAACGTTATAGACGTATATAATGTCCGCACCGAGACGTACGAGACGACACGACCGGGATTCTGTGAAACATTACCAGCGAGGGCCTAGATGGGTTAGGTTAGCTTATATTACGATATAGACGTATATAATGTGCCCACCGAGAAATAGGGGCCGACCCGCCAGGAGTGTTGGAAAATACTACATCCGAGATGTTAAGTTGCCTTTGGTTAGGATATATAACGTTACAGACGTATATAATGTCCGCACCGAGACGTACGGGACGACGCGACCGGGATTATGTAAAACATTACAAGCGAGGGGCTAGATGGGTTAGGTTAGGTTATATTACGTTATAAACGTATATAATGTTCCCACCGAGAAGTGCGGCCGACCAGCCAGGAATGTTGTGAAATACTACATCCGAGATGATAGGTTCCCTTAGGTTAGGATATATAACGTTATAGACGTAAATAATGTCCCCACCGAGAAGTTACGGGCCGACACGACCGGGATTTTGTAAAACATTACCAGCGAGGGTCTAGATGGGTTAGGTTAGGTTATATTACGATATAGACGTATATAATGTGCCCACCAAGAAGTAGGGGCCGACCTGCCAGGAATGTTGTGAAATACTACATCCGAGAAGTTTAGTTGCCTTAGGTTAGGATATATAACGTTATAGACGTATATAATGTCCGCACCGGGACGTACGGAACGACACGACCGGGATTCTGTTAAACATTACCAGCGAGGGTCTAGATGGGTTAGGTTAGGTTATATTACGATATAGACGTATATAATGTGCCCACCGAGAAGTAGGGTCCGACCCGCCAAGACTGTTGGAAAATACTACATCCGAGAGGTTAAGTTGCCTTAGGTTAGGATATATAACGTTATAGACGTATATAATGTCCGCACCGAGACGTACGGGACGACACGACCGGGATTCTGTAAAACATTACCAGCGAGGGTCTAGATGGGTTAGGTTTGGTTATATTACGATATAGACGTATATAATGTTCCCACCGAGAAGTGGGGCCGACCAGCCAGGAATGTTGTGAAATACTACATCCGAGATGATAGGTTCCCTTAGGTTAGGATATATAACGTTATAGACGTAAATAATGTCCCCACCGAGAAGTACGGGCCGACACGACCGGGATTTTGTAAAACATTACCAGCGAGGGTCTAGGTGGGTTAGGTGAGGTTATATTACGATATAGACGTATATGATGTTCCCACCGAGAAGTAGCGGCCGCCCCGCCAGGGATGTTGGAAAATACTACATCCGAGATGTTAGGTTGCCTTAGGTTAGGATATATAACGATATAGACGTATATAATGTCCGCACCGAGACCTACGAGACGACACGACCGGGATTCTGTAAAACATAACCAGCGAGGGTCTAGATGGGTTAGGTTAGGTTATATTACGATATAGACGTATATAATGCCCCACCGAGAAGTACGGGCCGACAGGTCCGGGATTTTGTAAAACATTACCAGCGAGCGTCTAGATGGGTTAGGTTAGGTTATATTACGATATAGACGTATATAATGTGCCCACCGAGAAGTAGGGTCTGACCCGCCAGGAATGTTGGAAAATACTACATCCGAGATGTTAAGTTGCCTTTGGTTAGGATATATAACGTTATAGACGTATATAATGTCCGCAGCGAGACGCACGGTACGACACGACCGGGATACTGTAAAACATTACAAGCGAGGGGCTAGATGGGTTAGGTTAGGCTATACTACGTTATAAACGTATATAATGTTCCCACCGAGAAGTGGGGCCGACCAGCCAGGAATGTTGTGAAATACTACATCCGAGATGTTAGGTTCCCTTAGGTTAGGATATATAACGTTATAGACGTATATAATGTCCGCACCGAGACGTACGTGCCGATGCGACCGGGATTTTGTAAAACATTAACAGCGAGGGTCTAGATGGGTTATGTTAGGTTATATTACGATATAGACGTATATAATGTGCCCACCGAGAAGTAGGGGCCGACTCGCCAGGAATGTTGGAAAATACTACATCCGAGATGTTAGGTTCCCTTAGTTTAGGATATATAAATTTATAGACGTATATAAAGTCCGCACCGAGACGTACAGGAAGACATGAACGGGATTCTGTAAAACATTCCCAGCTAGGGGCTAGATGGGTTAGGTTAGGTTATATTACGTTATAGAAGTATATAATGTGCCCACCGAGAAGTAGGGGCCGACCCGCCAGGAATGTTGGGAAATACTACATCGGAGATGTTAAGTTGCCTTAGGTTAGAATATATAACGTTATAGACGTATGTAATATCCGCACCGAGACGTACGAGACGACACGACCGGGATTCTGTAACACATTACCAGCGAGGGTCTAGATGGGTTAGGTTAGGTTATTTTACGATATAGACGTATATAATGTGCCCACCGAGAAGTAGGGGCCGACCCACCAGGAATGTTGGAAAATACTACATCCGAGATGTTATGTTGCCTTAGGTTAGGATATATAAAATTATAGACGTATATAATGTCCCCACGGAAAAGTACGGGCCGACACGACCGGGATTTTGTAAAACATTACCAGCGAGGGTCTAGATGGGTTAGGTGAGGTTATATTACGATATAGACGTATGTAATGTGCCCACCGAGAAGTAGGGGCCGACCCGCCAGGAATGTTGTGAAGTACTACATCCGAGATTTTAGGTTCCCTTAGGTTAGGATATATAACGTTATAGACGTAAATAATGTCCCCACCGAGAAGTATGGGCCGACACGACCGGGATTTTGTAAAACATTACCAGCGAGGGTCTAGATGGGTTAGGTTAGGTTATATTACGATATAGACGTATATAATGTGCCCACCAAGAAGTAGGGGCGGACCTGCCAGGAATGTTGTGAAATACTACATCCGAAATGTTAGGTTCCCTTAGGTTAGGATATATAACGTTATAGACGTATATAATGTCCGCACCGAGACGTACGGGACGACACGACCGGGATTCTGTAAAACATTCCCAGCTAGGGGCTAGATGGGTTAGGTTAGGTTATATTACGATATAGACGTATATAATGTGCCCACCGAGAAGTAGGGGCCGACCCGCCAGGAATGTTGGAAAATACTACATCCGAGATGTTAGGTTGCCTTAGGTTAGGATATATAACGATATAGACGTATATAATGTCCCCACGGAGAAGTACGGGCCGACACGACCGGGATTTTGTAAAACATTACCAGCGAGGGTCTAGATGGGTTAGGTGAGGTTATATTACGATATAGACGTATGTAATGTGCCCACCGAGAAGTAGGGGCCGACCCGCCAGGAATGTTGTGAAGTACTACATCCGAGATTTTAGGTTCCCTTAGGTTAGGATATATAACGTTATAGACGTAAATAATGTCCCCACCGAGAAGTATGGGCCGACACGACCGGGATTTTGTAAAACATTACCAGCGAGGGTCTAGATGGGTTAGGTTAGGTTATATTACGATATAGACGTATATAATGTGCCCACCAAGAAGTAGGGGCGGACCTGCCAGGAATGTTGTGAAATACTACATCCGAAATGTTAGGTTCCCTTAGGTTAGGATATATAACGTTATAGACGTAAATAATGTCCCCACCGAGATGTACGGGCCGACACGACCGGGATTTTGTAAAACATTACCAGCGAGGGTCTAGATGGGTTAGGTTAGGTTATATTACGATATAGACGTATATAATGTGCCCACCGAGAAGTAGGGGCCGACCCGCCAGGAATGTTGGAAAATACTACATCCGAGATGTTAGGTTGCCTTAGGTTAGGATATATAACGATATAGACGTATATAATGTCCCCACGGAGAAGTACGGGCCGACACGACCGGGATTTTGTAAAACATTACCTGCGAGGCTCTAGATGGGTTAGGTTAGGTTATATTACGATATAGACGTATGTAATGTGCCCACCGAGAAGTAGGGGCCGACCCGCCAGGAATGTTGTGAAATACTACATCCGAAATGTTAGGTTCCCTTAGGTTAGGATATATAACGTTATAGACGTATATAATGTCCGCACCGAGACGTACGGGACGACACGACCGGGATTCTGTAAAACATTCCCAGCTAGGGGCTAGATGGGTTAGGTTAGGTTATATTACGTTATAGATGTATATAATGTGCCCACCGAGAAGTAGGGGACGACCCGCCAGGAATGTTGGAAAATACTACATCGGAGATGTTAAGTTGCCTTAGGTTAGTATATATAACGTTATAGACGTATATAATATCCGCACCGAGACGTACGGGCCGACACGACCGGGATTCTGTAAAACATTACCAGCGAGGGTCTAGATGGGTTAGGTTAGGTTATTTTACGATATAGACGTATATAATGTGCCCACCGAGAAGTAGGGGCCGACCCACCAGGAATGTTGGAAAATACTACATCCGAGATGTTATGTTGCCTTAGGTTAGGATATATAAAATTATAGACGTATATAATGTCCCCACGGAAAAGTACGGGCCGACACGACCGGGATTTTGTAAAACATTACCAGCGAGGGTCTAGATGGGTTAGGTGAGGTTATATTACGATATAGACGTATGTAATGTGCCCACCAAGAAGTAGGGGCGGACCTGCCAGGAATGTTGTGAAATACTACATCCGAAATGTTAGGTTCCCTTAGGTTAGGATATATAACGTTATAGACGTATATAATGTCCGCACCGAGACGTACGGGACGACACGACCGGGATTCTGTAAAACATTCCCAGCTAGGGGCTAGATGGGTTAGGTTAGGTTATATTACGTTATAGACGTATATAATGTGCCCACCGAGAAGTAGGGGACGACCCGCCAGGAATGTTGGAAAATACTACATCGGAGATGTTAAGTTGCCTTAGGTTAGTATATATAACGTTATAGACGTATATAATATCCGCACCGAGACGTACGGGCCGACACGACCGGGATTCTGTAAAACATTACCAGCGAGGGTCTAGGTGGGTTAGGTTAGGTTATATTACGATATAGACGTATATAATGTTCCCACCGAGAAGTAGCGGCCGCCCCGCCAGGGATGTTGGAAAATACTACATCCGAGATGTTAAGTTGCCTTAGGTTAGGATATATAAAATTATAAACGTATATAATGTCCCCACGGAAAAGTACGGGCCGACACGACTGGGATTCTGTAAAACATTACCAGCGAGGGTCTAGATGGGTTAGGTTAGGTTATATTACGATACAGACGTATATAATGTGCCCACCGAGAAGTAGGGACTGACCCGCCAGGAATGTTGGAAAATACTACATCCGAGATGTTAAGTTGCCTTAGGTTAGGATATATAAAATTATAGACGTATATAATGTCCACACGGAAAAGTACGGGCCGACACGACGGGGATTTTGTAAAACATAACCAGCGAGGGGCTAGATGGGTTAGGTTAGGTTATACTTCGTTATAAACGTATATAATGTTCCCACCGAGAAGTGGGGCCGACCAGCCAGGAATCTTGTGAAATACTACATCCGAGATGTTAGGTTCCCTTAGGTTAGGATATATAACGTTATAGACGTATATAATGTCCGCACCGAGACGTACGGGCCGACACGACCGGGATTCTGCAAAACATTACAAGCGAGGGGCTAGATGGGTTAGGTTAGGTTATACTACGTTATAAACGTATATAATATTCCCACCGAGAAGTGGGCCCGACCAGCCAGGAATGTTGTGAAATACTACATCCGTGATGTTCGGTTCCCTTAGGTTAGGATATATAACGTTATAGACGTATATAATGTCCGCACCGGGACGTACAAGACGACATGACCGGGATTCTGTAAAACATTACCAGCGAGGGTCTAGATGGGTTAGGTTAGGTTATATTACGATACAGACGTATATAATGTGCCCACCGAGATGTAGGGACTGACCCGCCAGGAATGTTGGAAAATACTACATCCGAGATGTTAAGTTGCCTTTGGTTAGGACATATAACGTTACAGACGTATATAATGTCCGCACCGGGATGTACGGGACGACGCGACCGGGATTCTGTAAAACATTACAAGCGAGGGGCTAGATGGGTTAGTTTAGGTTATATTACGTTATAAACGTATATAATGTTCCCACCGAGAAATGGGGCCGACCAGCCAGGAATGTTGTGAAATACTACATCCGAGATGATAGGTTCCCTTAGGTTAGGATATATAACGTTATAGACGTAAATAATGTCCCCACCGAGAAGTACGGGCCGACACGACCGAGATTTTGTAAAACATTACCAGCGAGGGTCTAGGTGGGTTAGGTTAGGTTATATAACGATATAGACGTATATAATGTCCCCACGGAGAAGTACGGGCCGACACGACCGGGATTTTGTAAAACATTACCTGCGAGGGTCTAGATGGGTTAGGTTAGGTTATATTACGATATAGACGTATGTAATGTGCCCACCGAGAAGTAGGGGCCGACCCGCCAGGAATGTTGTGAAGTACTACATCCGAGATTTTAGGTTCCCTTAGGTTAGGATATATAACGTTATAGACGTAAATAATGTCCCCACCGAGAAGTACGGGCCGACACGACCGAGATTTTGTAAAACATTACCAGCGAGGGTCTAGATGGGTTAGGTTAGGTTATATTACGATATAGACGTATATAATGTGCCCACCGAGAAGTTGGGGCCGACCTGCCAGGAATGTTGTGAAACACTACATCCGAAATGTTATGTTCCCTTAGGTTAGGATATATAACGTTATAGACGTATATAATGTCCGCACCGAGACGTACGGGACGACACGACCGGGATTCTGTAAAACATTCCCAGCTAGGGGCTAGATGGGTTAGGTTAGGTTATATTACGTTATAGAAGTATATAATGTGCCCACCGAGAAGTAGGGGCCGATCCGCCAGGAATGTTGGGAAATACTACATCGGAGATGTTAAGTTGCCTTAGGTTAGAATATATAACGTTATAGACGTATGTAATATCCGCACCGAGACGTACGAGACGACACGACCGGGATTCTGTAACACATTACCAGCGAGGGTCTAGATGGGTTAGGTTAGGTTATTTTACGATATAGACGTATATAATGTGCCCACCGAGAAGTAGGGGCCGACCCACCAGGAATGTTGGAAAATACTACATCCGAGATGTTATGTTGCCTTAGGTTAGGATATATAAAATTATAGACGTATATAATGTCCCCACGGAAAAGTACGGGCCGACACGACCGGGATTTTGTAAAACATTACCAGCGAGGGTCTAGATGGGTTAGGTGAGGTTATATTACGATATAGACGTATGTAATGTGCCCACCGAGAAGTAGGGGCCGACCCGCCAGGAATGTTGTGAAGTACTACATCCGAGATTTTAGGTTCCCTTAGGTTAGGATATATAACGTTATAGACGTAAATAATGTCCCCACCGAGAAGTATGGGCCGACACGACCGGGATTTTGTAAAACATTACCAGCGAGGGTCTAGATGGGTTAGGTTAGGTTATATTACGATATAGACGTATATAATGTGCCCACCAAGAAGTAGGGGCGGACCTGCCAGGAATGTTGTGAAATACTACATCCGAAATGTTAGGTTCCCTTAGGTTAGGATATATAACGTTATAGACCTATATAATGTCCGCACCGAGACGTACGGGACGACACGACCGGGATTCTGTAAAACATTCCCAGCTAGGGGCTAGATGGGTTAGGTTAGGTTATATTACGTTATAGACGTATATAATGTGCCCACCGAGAAGTAGGGGACGACCCGCCAGGAATGTTGGAAAATACTGCATCGGAGATGTTAAGTTGCCTTAGGTTAGTATATATAACGTTATAGACGTATATAATATCCGCACCGAGACGTACGGGCCGACACGACCGGGATTCTGTAAAACATTACCAGCGAGGGTCTAGATGGGTTAGGTTAGGTTATATTACGTCATAGACGTAAATAATGTTCCCACCGAGAAGTGGGGCCGACCCGCCAGGAATGTTGTGAAATACTACATTCCAGATGTTAGGTTGCCTTAGGTTAGGATATATAACTTTATAGACGTATATAATGTCCGGCTTCGTGACGTACGGGAAGACACGAACGGGATTCTGTGAAACATTACAAGCGAGGGTGTAGGTGGCTTAGGTTAGGTTATATTACGTTACAGATGTATATAATGTGCCCACCGAGAAGTAGGGGCCGACCCGCCAGGAATGTTGTGAAATACTACATCCGAGATGTTAGGTTCCCTTAGGTCAGGATATATAACGTTATAGACGTATATAATATCCGCACCGAGACGTACGAGACGACACGACCGGGATTCTGTAAAACATTACCAGCGAGGGTCTAGATGGGTTAGGTTAGGTTATATTACGATATAGACGTATATAATGTGCCCACCGAGAAGTAGGGACTGACCCGCCAGGAATGTTGGAAAATACTACATCCGAGATGTTAAGTTGCCTTAGGTTAGGATGTATAAAATTATAGACGTATATAATGCCCACACGGAAAAGTACGGTCCGACACGACTGGGATTTTGTAAAACATAACCAGCGAGGGGCTAGATGGGTTAGGTTAGGTTATATTACGTTATAAACGTATATAATGTTCCCACCGAGAAATGGGACCGACCAGCCAGGAATGTTGTGAAATACTACATCCGAGATGATAGGTTCCCTTAGGTTAGGATATATAACGTTATAGACGTAAATAATGTCCCCACCGAGAAGTACGGGCCGACACGACCGAGATTTTGTAAAACATTACCAGCGAGGGTCTAGGTGGGTTAGGTTAGGTTATATTACGATATAGACGTATATAATGTTCCCACCGAGAAGTAGCGGCCGCCCCGCCAGGGATGTTGGAAAATACTACATCCGAGATGTTAAGTTGCCTTAGGTTAGGATATATAAAATTATAAACGTATATAATGTCCCCACGGAAAAGTACGGGCCGACACGACTGGGATTCTGTAAAACATTACCAGCGAGGGTCTAGATGGGTTAGGTTAGGTTATATTACGATACAGACGTATATAATGTGCCCACCGAGAAGTAGGGACTGACCCGCCAGGAATGTTGGAAAATACTACATCCGAGATGTTAAGTTGCCTTAGGTTAGGATATATAAAATTATAGACGTATATAATGTCCACACGGAAAAGTACGGGCCGACACGACGGGGATTTTGTAAAACATAACCAGCGAGGGGCTAGATGGGTTAGGTTAGGTTATACTTCGTTATAAACGTATATAATGTTCCCACCGAGAAGTGGGGCCGACCAGCCAGGAATCTTGTGAAATACTACATCCGAGATGTTAGGTTCCCTTAGGTTAGGATATATAACGTTATAGACGTATATAATGTCCGCACCGAGACGTACGGGCCGACACGACCGGGATTCTGCAAAACATTACAAGCGAGGGGCTAGATGGGTTAGGTTAGGTTATACTACGTTATAAACGTATATAATATTCCCACCGAGAAGTGGGCCCGACCAGCCAGGAATGTTGTGAAATACTACATCCGTGATGTTCGGTTCCCTTAGGTTAGGATATATAACGTTATAGACGTATATAATGTCCGCACCGGGACGTACAAGACGACATGACCGGGATTCTGTAAAACATTACCAGCGAGGTTCTAGATGGGTTAGGTTAGGTTATATTACGATACAGACGTATATAATGTGCCCACCGAGATGTAGGGACTGACCCGCCAGGAATGTTGGAAAATACTACATCCGAGATGTTAAGTTGCCTTTGGTTAGGATATATAACGTTACAGACGTATATAATGTCCGCACCGGGATGTACGGGACGACGCGACCGGGATTCTGTAAAACATTACAAGCGAGGGGCTAGATGGGTTAGTTTAGGTTATATTACGTTATAAACGTATATAATGTTCCCACCGAGAAATGGGGCCGACCAGCCAGGAATGTTGTGAAATACTACATCCGAGATGATAGGTTCCCTTAGGTTAGGATATATAACGTTATAGACGTAAATAATGTCCCCACCGAGAAGTACGGGCCGACACGACCGAGATTTTGTAAAACATTACCAGCGAGGGTCTAGGTGGGTTAGGTTAGGTTATATTACGATATAGACGTATATAATGTTCCCACCGAGAAGTAGCGGCCGCCCCGCCAGGGATGTTGGAAAATACTACATCCGAGATGTTAAGTTGCCTTAGGTTAGGATATATAAAATTATAAACGTATATAATGTCCCCACGGAAAAGTACGGGCCGACACGACTGGGATTCTGTAAAACATTACCAGCGAGGGTCTAGATGGGTTAGGTTAGGTTATATTACGATACAGACGTATATAATGTGCCCACCGAGAAGTAGGGACTGACCCGCCAGGAATGTTGGAAAATACTACATCCGAGATGTTAAGTTGCCTTAGGTTAGGATATATAAAATTATAGACGTATATAATGTCCACACGGAAAAGTACGGGCCGACACGACGGGGATTTTGTAAAACATAACCAGCGAGGGGCTAGATGGGTTAGGTTAGGTTATATTACGTTATAAACGTATATAATGTTCCCACCGAGAAGTGGGGCCGACCCGCCAGGAATGTTGTGAAACACTACATTCGAGATGTTAGGTTGCCTTTGGTTAGGATATATAACGTTATAGACGTATATAATGTGCGCACCGAGACGTACGGGACGACACGACCGGGATTCTGTAAAACGTTACAAGCGAGGGTCTAGATGGGTTAGGTTAGGTTATACTTCGTTATAAACGTATATAATGTTCCCACCGAGAAGTGGGGCCGACCAGCCAGGAATCTTGTGAAATACTACATCCGAGATGTTAGGTTCCCTTAGGTTAGGATATATAACGTTATAGACGTATATAATGTCCGCACCGAGACGTACGGGCCGACACGACCGGGATTCTGCAAAACATTACAAGCGAGGGGCTAGATGGGTTAGGTTAGGTTATACTACGTTATAAACGTATATAATATTCCCACCGAGAAGTGGGCCCGACCAGCCAGGAATGTTGTGAAATACTACATCCGTGATGTTCGGTTCCCTTAGGTTAGGATATATAACGTTATAGACGTATATAATGTCCGCACCGGGACGTACAAGACGACATGACCGGGATTCTGTAAAACATTACCAGCGAGGGTCTAGATGGGTTAGGTTAGGTTATATTACGATACAGACGTATATAATGTGCCCACCGAGATGTAGGGACTGACCCGCCAGGAATGTTGGAAAATACTACATCCGAGATGTTAAGTTGCCTTTGGTTAGGATATATAACGTTACAGACGTATATAATGTCCGCACCGGGATGTACGGGACGACGCGACCGGGATTCTGTAAAACATTACAAGCGAGGGGCTAGATGGGTTAGTTTAGGTTATATTACGTTATAAACGTATATAATGTTCCCACCGAGAAATGGGGCCGACCAGCCAGGAATGTTGTGAAATACTACATCCGAGATGTTAGGTTCCCTTAGGTTAGAATATATAACGTTATAGACGTATATAATGTCCCCACGGAAAAGTACGGGCCGACACGACTGGGATTCTGTAAAACATTACCAGCGAGGGTCTAGATGGGTTAGGTTAGGTTATATTACGATACAGAAGTATATAATGTGCCCACCGAGAAGTAGGGACTGACCCGCCAGGAATGTTGGAAAATACTACATCCGAGATGTTAAGTTGCCTTAGGTTAGGATATATAAAATTATAAACGTATATAATGTCCCCACGGAAAAGTACGGGCCGACACGACTGGGATTTTGTAAAACATAACCAGCGAGGGGCTAGATGGGTTAGGTTAGGTTATATTACGATATAGACGTATATAATGTTCCCACCGAGAAGTAGGGGCCGACCCGCCAGGAATGTTGGAAAATACTACAATCGAGATGTTATGTTGCCTTAGGTTAGGATATATAAAATTATAGACGTATATAATGTCCCCACGGAAAAGTACGGGCCGACACGACCGGGATTTTGTAAAACATTAACAGCGAGGGTCTAGATGGGTTGGGTTAGGTTATATTACGATATAGAAGTATATATTGTGCCCACCGAGAAGTAGGGTCCGACCCGCCAAGACTGTTGGATAATACTACATCCGAGAGGTTAAGTTGCCTTAGGTTAGGATATATAACGTTATAGACGTATATAATGTCCGCACCGAGACGTACGGGACGACACGACCGGGATTCTGTAAAACATTACCAGCGAGGGTCTAGATGGGATAGGTTAGGTTATATTACGTTATAGACGTAAATAATTTTCCCACCGAGGAATGGGGCCGACCCGCCAGGAATGTTGTGAAATACTACATTCGAGATGTTAGGTTGCGTTTGGTTAGGATATATAACGTTATAGACGTATATAATATCCGCACCGAGACGTACGAGACGACACGACCGGAATTCTGTAAAACATTACCAGCGAGGGTCTAGATGGGTTAGGTTAGGTTATATTACGATATAGACGTATATAATGTGCCCACCGAGAAGTAGGGGCCGACCCGCCAGGAATGTTGGACAATACTACATCCGAGATGTTAAGTTGCCTTTGGTTAGGATATATAACGTTACAGACGTATATAATGTCCGCACCGGGATGTACGGGACGACGCGACCGGGATTCTGTAAAACATTACAAGCGAGGGGCTAGATGGGTTAGGTTAGGTTATATTACGTTATAAACGTATATAATGTTCCCACCGAGAAATGGGGCCGACCAGCCAGGAATGTTGTGAAATACTACATCCGAGATGATAGGTTCCCTTAGGTTAGGATATATAACGTTATACACGTAAATAATGTCCGCTCCGAGAAGTACGGGCCGACACGACCGAGATTTTGTAAAACATTACCAGCGAGGGTCTAGGTGGGTTAGGTTAGGTTATATTACGATATAGACGTATATAATGTTCCCACCGAGAAGTAGCGGCCGCCCCGCCAGGGATGTTGGAAAATACTACATCCGAGATGTTAAGTTGCCTTAGGTTAGGATATATAAAATTATAAACGTATATAATGTCCCCACGGAAAAGTACGGGCCGACACGACTGGGATTCTGTAAAACATTACCAGCGAGGGTCTAGATGGGTTAGGTTAGGTTATATTACGATACAGACGTATATAATGTGCCCACCGAGAAGTAGGGACTGACCCGCCAGGAATGTTGGCAAATACTACATCCGAGATGTTAAGTTGCCTTAGGTTATGATATATAAAATTATAGACGTATATAATGTCCCCACGGAAAAGTACGGGCCGACACGACTGGGATTTTGTAAAACATAACCAGCGAGGGGCTAGATGGGTTAGGTTAGGTTATATTACGATATAGACGTATATAATGTGCCCACCGAGAAGTAGGGACTGACCCGCCAGGAATGTTGGAAAATACTACATCCGAGATGTTAAGTTGCCTTAGGTTAGGATATATAAAATTATAAACGTATATAATGTCCCCACGGAAAAGTACGGGCCGACACGACTGGGATTTTGTAAAACATAACCAGCGAGGGGCTAGATGGGTTAGGTTAGGTTATATTACGATATAGACGTATATAATGTTCCCACCGAGAAGTAGGGGCCGACCCGCCAGGAATGTTGGAAAATACTACATTCGAGATGTTATGTTGCCTTAGGTTAGGATATATAAAATTATAGACGTATATAATGTCCCCACGGAAAAGTACGGGCCGACACGACCGGGATTTTGTAAAACATTAACAGCGAGGGTCTAGATGGGTTGGGTTAGGTTATATTACGATATAGAAGTATATATTGTGCCCACCGAGAAGTAGGGTCCGACCCGCCAAGACTGTTGGATAATACTACATCCGAGAGGTTAAGTTGCCTTAGGTTAGGATATATAACGTTATAGACGTATATAATGTCCGCACCGAGACGTACGGGACGACACGACCGGGATTCTGTAAAACATTCCCAGCTGGGGACTAGATGGGTTAGGTTAGGTTATATTACGTTGTAGACGTATGTAATGTTCCCACCGAGAATTGGCGCCGCCCCGCCAGGAATGTTGTGAACTACTACATCCGAGATGTTAGGTTCCCTTAGGTTAGGATATATAACGTTATAGACGTAAATAATGTCCCCACCGAGAAGTACGAGCCGACACGACCGGGATTTTGTAAAACATTACCAGCGAGGGTCTAGATGGGTTAGGTTAGGTTATATTACGTTATAGACGTATATAATGTGCCCACCGAGAAGTAGGGGCCGACCCGCCAGGAATGTTGGAAAATACTACATCGGAGATGTTAAGTTGCCTTAGGTTAGAATATATAACGTTATAGACGTATATAATATCCGCACCGAGACGTACGAGACGACACGACCGGGATTCTGTAAAACATTACCAGCGAGGGTCTAGATGGGTTAGGTTAGGTTATTTTACGATATAGACGTATATAATGTGCCCACCGAGAAGTAGGGGCCGACCCACCAGGAATGTTGGAAAATACTACATCCGAGATGTTAGGTTCCCTTAGGTTAGGATATATAACGTTATAGCCGTATATAATTTCCGCACCGAGACGTACGAGACGACACGACCGGGATTCTGTAAAACATTACCAGCGAGGGTCTAGATGGGTTAGGTTAGGTTATATTACGTTATAGACGTATATAATGTGCCCACCGAGAAGTAGGGGCCGAGCAGCCAGGAATGTTGGAAAATACTACATCGGAGATGTTAAGTTGCCTTAGGTTAGAATATATAACGTTATAGACGTATATAATATCCGCACCGAGACGTACGAATCGACACGACCGGGATTCTGTAAAACATTACCAGCGAGGGTCTAGATGGGTTAGGTTAGGTTATATTACGATATAGACGTATATAATGTGCCCACCGAGAAGTAGGGGCCGACCCGCCAGGAATGTTGTGAAATACTACATCCGAGATGTTAGGTTCCCTTAGGTTAGGATATATAACGTTATAGACGTATATAATGTCCGCACCGAGATGTACGAGACGACACGACAGGGATTCTGTAAAACATTACCAGCGAGGGTCTAGATGGGTTAGGTTAGGTTATATTACGATATAGACGTATATAATGTGCCCACCGGAAAGAAGGGTCCGACCCGCCAAGACTGTTGGAAAATACTACATCCGAGAGGTTAAGTTGCCTTAGGTTAGGATATATAACGTTATAGACGTATATAATGTCCGCACCGAGAAGTACGGGCCGACACGACCGGGATTTTGTAAAACATTACCAGCGAGGGTTTAGATGGGTTAGGTTAGGTTATATTACGATATAGACGTATATAATGTGCCCACCGAGAAGTAGGGGCCGACCTGCCAGGAATGTTGTGAAATACAACATCCGAAATGTTAGGTTCCCTTAGGTTAGGATATATAACGTTATAGACGTAAATAATGTCCCCACCGAGAAGTACGGGCCGACACGACGGGGATTTTGTAAAACATTACCAGCGAGGGTCTAGATGGGCTAGGTTAGGTTATATTACGTTATAGACGTATATAATGTGCCCACCGAGAAGTAGGGGCCGACCCGCCAGGAATGTTGGAAAATACTACATCGGAGATGTTAGGTTCCCTTAGGTTAGAATATATAACGTTATAGACGTATATAATATCCGCACCGAGACGTACGGGCCGACACGACCGGGATTCTGCAAAACATTACAAGCGAGGGGCTAGATGGGTTAGGTTAGGTTATACTACGTTATAGACGTATATAATGTGCCCACCGAGAAGTAGGGGCCGAGCAGCCAGGAATGTTGGAAAATACTACATCGGAGATGTTAAGTTGCCTTAGGTTAGAATATATAACGTTATAGACGTATATAATATCCGCACCGAGACGTACGAGACGACACGACCGGGATTCTGTAAAACATTACCAGCGAGGGTCTAGATGGGTTAGGTTAGGTTATATTACGATATAGACGTATATAATGTGCCCACCGAGAAGTAGGGGCCGACCCGCCAGGAATGTTGTGAAATACTACATCCGAGATGTTAGGTTCCCTTAGGTTAGGATATATAACGTTATAGACGTATATAATGTCCGCACCGAGATGTACGAGACGACACGACAGGGATTCTGTAAAACATTACCAGCGAGGGTCTAGATGGGTTAGGTTAGGTTATATTACGATATAGACGTATATAATGTGCCCACCGGGAAGTAGGGTCCGACCCGCCAAGACTGTTGGAAAATACTACATCCGAGAGGTTAAGTTGCCTTAGGTTAGGATATATAACGTTATAGACGTATATAATGTCCGCACCGAGAAGTACGGGCCGACACGACCGGGATTTTGTAAAACATTACCAGCGAGGGTTTAGATGGGTTAGGTTAGGTTATATTACGATATAGACGTATATAATGTGCCCACCGAGATGTAGGGTCCGACCCGCCAGGAATGTTGGAAAATACTACATCCGAGAGGTTAAGTTGCCTTAGGTTAGGGTATATAACGTCATAGACGTATATAATGTTCGCACCGAGACGTACGGGACGACACGACCGGGATTCTGTAAAACATTACCAGCGAGGGTCTAGATGGGATAGGTTAGGTTATATTACGTTATAGACGTAAATAATTTTCCCACCGAGGAATGGGGCCGACCCGCCAGGAATGTTGTGAAATACTACATTCGAGATGTTAGGTTGCGTTTGGTTAGGATATATAACGTTATAGACGTATATAATATCCGCACCGAGACGTACGAGACGACACGACCGGGATTCTGTAAAACATTACCAGCGAGGGTCTAGATGGGTTAGGTTAGGTTATTTTACGATATAGACGTATATAATGTGCCCACCGAGAAGTAGGGGCCGACCCGCCAGGAATGTTGGACAATACTACATCCGAGATGTTAAGTTGCCTTTGGTTAGGATATATAACGTTACAGACGTATATAATGTCCGCACCGGGATGTACGGGACGACGCGACCGGGATTCTGTAAAACATTACAAGCGAGGGGCTAGATGGGTTAGGTTAGGTTATATTACGTTATAAACGTATATAATGTTCCCACCGAGAAATGGGGCCGACCAGCCAGGAATGTTGTGAAATACTACATCCGAGATGATAGGTTCCCTTAGGTTAGGATATATAACGTTATAGACGTATATAATGTCCACACCGAGATGTACGAGACGACACGACCGGGATTCTGTAAAACATTACCAGCGAGTGTCTAGATGGGTTAGGTTAGGTTATATTACGATATAGACGTATATAATGTGCCCACCGGGAAGTAGGGGCCGACCCGCCAGGAATGTTGGAAAATACTACATCCGAGAGGTTAAGTTGCCTTAGGTTAGGATATATAACGTTATAGACGTATATAATGTCCGCACCGAGACGTACGGGACGACTCGACCGGGATTCTGTAAAACATTACCAGCGAGGGTCTAGATGGGTTAGGTTAGGTTATATTACGTTATAGACGTAAATAATGTTCCCACCGAGAAGAGGGGCAGACCCGCCAGGAATGTTTTGAAATACTACATTCGAGACGTTAGGTTGCCTTTGGTTAGTATATATAACGTTATAGACGTATATAATGTCCGCACCGAGACGTACGGGACGACACGACCGGGATTCTGTAAAACATTACAAGCGAGGTGCTAGATGGGTTAGGTTAGGTTATATTACGTTATAAACGTATATAATGTTCCCACCGAGAAGTTTGGCCGACCCGCCAGGAATGTTGTGAAACACTACATTCGAGATGTTAGGTTGCCTTTGGTTAGGATATATAACGTTATAGACGTATATAATATCCGCACCGAGACGTACGGGACGACACGACCGGGATTCTGTAAAACGTTACAAGCGAGGGTCTAGATGGGTTAGGTTAGGTTATACTTCGTTATAAACGTATATAATGTTCCCACCGAGAAGTGGGGCCGACCAGCCAGGAATGTTGTGAAATACTACATCCGAGATGTTAGGTTCCCTTAGGTTAGGATATATAACGTTATAGACGTATATAATGTCCGCTCCGAGACGTACGGGCCGACACGACCGGGATTCTGCAAAACATTACAAGCGAGGGGCTAGATGGGTTAGGTTAGGTTATACTACGTTATAAACGTATATAATATTCCCACCGAAAAGTGGGGCCGACCAGCCAGGATTGTTGTGAAATACTACATCCGAGATGTTAGGTTCCCTTAGGTTAGGATATATAAAGTTATAGACGTATATAGTGTCCGCATCGAGACGTACGTGCCGATGCGACCGGGATTTTGTAAAACATTAACAGCGAGTGTCTAGATGGGTTAGGTTAGGTTATATTACGATATAGACGTATATAATGTGCCCACCGAGATGTAGGGTCCGACCCGCCAAGAATGTTGGAAAATACTACATCCGAGAGGTTAAGTTGCCTTAGGTTAGGGTATATAACGTCATAGACGTATATAATGTTCGCACCGAGACGTACGGGACGACACGACCGGGATTCTGTAAAACATTCCCAGCTAGGGGCTAGATGGGTTAGGTTAGGTTATATTACGTTATAGACGTATATAATGTGCCCACCGAGAAGTAGGGGCCGACCCGCCAGGAATGTTGGAAAATACTACATCGGAGATGTTAAGTTGCCTTAGGTTAGAATATATAACGTTATAGACGTATATAATATCCGCACCGAGACGTACGGGCCGACAGGAACGGGATTCTGCAAAACATTACAAGCGAGGGGCTAGATGGGTTAGGTTAGGTTATACTACGTTATAAACGTATATAATGTTCCCACGGAGAAGTGGGGCCGACCAGCCAGGAATGTTGTGAAATACTACATACGTGAAGTTAGGTTCCCTTAGGTTAGGATACATAACGTTATAGACATATATAATGTCCGCACCGAGACATACGAGACGACACGACCGGGATTCTGTAAAACATTACCAGCGAGGGTCTAGATGGGTTAGGTTAGGTTATTTTACGATATAGACGTATATAATGTGCCCACCGAGAAGTGGGGGCCAACCCGCCAGGAATGTTGTGAAATACTACATCCGAGATGTTAGGTTCCCTTAGGTTAGGATATATAACGTTATAGACGTATATAATGTCCGCACCGAGATGTACGAGACGACACGACCGGGATTCTGTAAAACATTACCAGCGAGGGTCTAGATGGGTTAGGTTAGGTTATATTACGATATAGACGTATATAATGTGCCCACCGAGAAGTAGGGGCCGACCCGCCAGGAATGTTGTGAAGTACTACATCCGAGATTTTAGGTTCCCTTAGGTTAGGATATATAACGTTATAGACGTATATAATGTCCGCATCGAGACGTACGGGACGACTCGACCGGGATTCTGTAAAACATTACCAGCGAGGGTCTAGATGGGTTAGGTTAGGTTATATTACGTTATAGACGTAAATAATGTTCCCACCGAGAAGAGGGGCAGACCCGCCAGGAATGTTTTGAAATACTACATTCGAGACGTTAGGTTGCCTTTGGTTAGGATATATAACGTTATAGACGTATATAATGTCCGCTCCGAGACGTACGGGCCGACACGACCGGGATTCTGCAAAACATTACAAGCGAGGGGCTAGATGGGTTAGGTTAGGTTATACTACGTTATAAACGTATATAATATTCCCACCGAAAAGTGGGGCCGACCAGCCAGGAATGTTGTGAAATACTACATCCGTGATGTTAGGTTCCCTTAGGTTAGGATATATAACGTTATAGACGTATATAATGTCCCCACGGAGTAGTACGGGCCGACACGACCGGGATTTTGTAAAACATTACCAGCGAGGGTCTAGATGGGTTAGGTTTGGTTATATTACGATATAGACGTATATAATGTGCCCACCGGGAAGTAGGGGCCGACCCGCCAGGAATGTTGGAAAATACTACATCCGAGATGTTAGGTTCCCTTAGTTTAGGATATATAAATTTATAGACGTATATAAAGTCCGCACCGAGACGTACGGGCCGACACGACCGGGATTCTGCAAAACATTACAAGCGAGGGGCTAGATGGGTTAGGTTAGGTTATACTACGTTATAAACGTATATAATGTTCCCACCGAGAAGTGGGGCCGACCAGCCAGGAATGTTGTGAAATACTACATCCGAGAGGTTAGGTTCCCTTAGGTTAGGATATATAAAGTTATAGACGTATATAATGTCCGCACCGAGACGTACGTGCCGATGCGACCGGGATTTTGTAAAACATTAACAGCGAGGGTCTAGATGGGTTATGTTAGGTTATATTACGATATAGACGTACATAATGTGCCCACCGAGAAGTAGGGGCCGACTCGCCAGGAATGTTGGAAAATACTACATCCGAGATGTTAGGTTCCCTTAGGTTAGGATATATAACGTTATAGCCGTATATAATTTCCGCACCGAGACGTACGAGACGACACGACCGGGATTCTGTAAAACATTACCAGCGAGGGTCTAGATGGGTTAGGTTAGGTTATATTACGTTATAGACGTATATAATGTGCCCACCGAGAAGTAGGGGCCGAGCAGCCAGGAGTGTTGGAAAATACTACATCGGAGATGTTAAGTTGCCTTAGGTTAGAATATATAACGTTATAGACGTATATAATATCCGCACCGAGACGTACGAATCGACACGACCGGGATTCTGTAAAACATTACCAGCGAGGGTCTAGATGGGTTAGGTTAGGTTATATTACGATATAGACGTATATAATGTGCCCACCGAGAAGTAGGGGCCGACCCGCCAGGAATGTTGTGAAATACTACATCCGAGATGTTAGGTTCCCTTAGGTTAGGATATATAACGTTATAGACGTATATAATGTCCGCACCGAGATGTACGAGACGACACGACAGGGATTCTGTAAAACATTACCAGCGAGGGTCTAGATGGGTTAGGTTAGGTTATATTACGATATAGACGTATATAATGTGCCCACCGGGAAGTAGGGTCCGACCCGCCAAGACTGTTGGAAAATACTACATCCGAGAGGTTAAGTTGCCTTAGGTTAGGATATATAACGTTATAGACGTATATAATGTCCGCACCGAGAAGTACGGGCCGACACGACCGGGATTTTGTAAAACATTACCAGCGAGGGTTTAGATGGGTTAGGTTAGGTTATATTACGATATAGACGTATATAATGTGCCCACCGAGAAGTAGGGGCCGACCTGCCAGGAATGTTGTGAAATACAACATCCGAAATGTTAGGTTCCCTTAGGTTAGGATATATAACGTTATAGACGTAAATAATGTCCCTACCGAGAAGTACGGGCCGACACGACGGGGATTTTGTAAAACATTACCAGCGAGGGTCTAGATGGGTTAGGTTAGGTTATATTACGCTATAAACCTATATAATGTTCCCACCGAGAAGTGAGGCCGACCAGCCAGGATTGTTGTGAAATACTACATCCGAGATGTTAGGTTCCCTTAGGTTAGGATATATAAAGTTATAGACGTATATAGTGTCCGCATCGAGACGTACGTGCCGATGCGACCGGGATTTTGTAAAACATTAACAGCGAGTGTCTAGATGGGTTAGGTTAGGTTATATTACGATATAGACGTATATAATGTGCCCACCGAGATGTAGGGTCCGACCCGCCAAGAATGTTGGAAAATACTACATCCGAGAGGTTAAGTTGCCTTAGGTTAGGGTATATAACGTCATAGACGTATATAATGTTCGCACCGAGACGTACGGGACGACACGACCGGGATTCTGTAAAACATTCCCAGCTAGGGGCTAGATGGGTTAGGTTAGGTTATATTACGTTATAGACGTATATAATGTGCCCACCGAGAAGTAGGGGCCGACCCGCCAGGAATGTTGGAAAATACTACATCGGAGAAGTTAAGTTGCCTTAGGTTCGAATATATAACGTTATAGACGTATATAATATCCGCACCGAGACGTACGGGCCGACAGGACCGGGATTCTGCAAAACATTACAAGCGAGGGGCTAGATGGGTTAGGTTAGGTTATACTACGTTATAAACGTATATAATGTTCCCACGGAGAAGTGGGGCCGACCAGCCAGGAATGTTGTGAAATAATACATACGTGAAGTTAGGTTCCCTTAGGTTAGGATACATAACGTTATAGACATATATAATGTCCGCACCGAGACATACGAGACGACACGACCGGGATTCTGTAAAACATTACCAGCGAGGGTCTAGATGGGTTAGGTTAGGTTATTTTACGATATAGACGTATATAATGTGCCCACCGAGAAGTAGGGGCCGACCCACCAGGAATGTTGGAAAATACTACATCCGAGAGGTTAAGTTGCCTTAGGTTAGGATATATAACGTTATAGACGTATATAATGTCCGCACCGAGACGTACGGGACGACTCGACCGGGATTCTGTAAAACATTACCAGCGAGGGTCTAGATGGGTTAGGTTAGGTTATATTACGATATAGACGTATATAATGTGCCCACCGAGAAGTGGGGGCCAACCCGCCAGGAATGTTGTGAAATACTACATCCGAGATGTTAGGTTCCCTTAGGTTAGGATATATAACGTTATAGACGTATATAATGTCCACACCGAGATGTACGAGACGACACGACCGGGATTCTGTAAAACATTACCAGCGAGGGTCTAGATGGGTTAGGTTAGGTTATATTACGATATAGACGTATATAATGTGCCCACCGGGAAGTAGGGGCCGACCCGCCAGGAATGTTGGAAAATACTACATCCGAGAGGTTAAGTTGCCTTAGGTTAGGATATATAACGTTATAGACGTATATAATGTCCGCACCGAGACGTACGGGACGACTCGACCGGGATTCTGTAAAACATTACCAGCGAGGGTCTAGATGGGTTAGGTTAGGTTATATTACGTTATAGACGTAAATAATGTTCCCACCGAGAAGAGGGGCAGACCCGCCAGGAATGTTTTGAAATACTACATTCGAGACGTTAGGTTGCCTTTGGTTAGGATATATAACGTTATAGACGTATATAATGTCCGCACCGAGACGTACGGGACGACACGTCCGGGATTCTGTAAAACATTACAAGCGAGGTGCTAGATGGGTTAGGTTAGGTTATACTACGTTATAAACGTATATAATGTTCCCACCGAGAAGTGGGGCCGACCCGCCAGGAATGTTGTGAAATACTACATCCGAGATGTTAGGTTGCCTTAGGTTAGGATATATAACGATATAGACGTATATAATGTCCGCACCGAGACCTACGAGACGACACGACCGGGATTCTGTAAAACATTACCAGCGAGGGTCTAGATGGGTTAGGTTAGGTTATATTACGATATAGACGTATATAATGTGCCCACCGAGAAGTAGGGACTGACCCGCCAGGAATGTTGGAAAATACTACATCCGAGATGTTAAGTTGCCTTAGGTTAGGATATATAAAATTATAGACGTATATAATGTCCACACGGAAAAGTACGGGCCGACACGACTGGGAATTTGGAAAACATAACCAGCGAGTGGCTAGATGGGTTAGGTTAGGTTATATTACGTTATAAACGTATATAATGTTCCCACCGAGAAGTTTGGCCGACCCGCCAGGAATGTTGTGAAACACTACATTCGAGATGTTAGGTTGCCTTTGGTTAGGATATATAACGTTATAGACGTATATAATGTCCGCACCGAGACGTACGGGACGACACGACCGGGATTCTGTAAAACGTTACAAGCGAGGGTCTAGATGGGTTAGGTTAGGTTATACTTCGTTATAAACGTATATAATGTTCCCACCGAGAAGTGGGGCCGACCAGCCAGGAATGTTGTGAAATACTACATCCGAGATGTTAGGTTCCCTTAGGTTAGGATATATAACGTTATAGACGTATATAATGTCCGCTCCGAGACGTACGGGCCGACACGACCGGGATTCTGCAAAACATTACAAGCGAGGGGCTAGATGGGTTAGGTTAGGTTATACTACGTTATAAACGTATATAATATTCCCACCGAAAAGTGGGGCCGACCAGCCAGGAATGTTGTGAAATACTACATCCGTGATGTTAGGTTCCCTTAGGTTAGGATATATAACGTTATAGACGTATATAATGTCCCCACGGAGAAGTACGGGCCGACACGACCGGGATTTTGTAAAACATTACCAGCGAGTGTCTAGATGGGTTAGGTTTGGTTATATTACGATATAGACGTATATAATGTGCCCACCGGGAAGTAGGGGCCGACCCGCCAGGAATGTTGGAAAATACTACATCCGAGATGTTAGGTTCCCTTAGTTTAGGATATATAAATTTATAGACGTATATAAAGTCCGCACCGAGACGTACGGGCCGACACGACCGGGATTCTGCAAAACATTACAAGCGAGGGGCTAGATGGGTTAGGTTAGGTTATACTACGTTATAAACGTATATAATGTTCCGACCGAGAAGTGGGGCCGACCAGCCAGGAATGTTGTGAAATACTACATCCGAGAGGTTAGGTTCCCTTAGGTTAGGATATATAACGTTATAGACGTATATAATGTCCGCACCGAGACGTACGTGCCGATGCGACCGGGATTTTGTAAAACATTAACAGCGAGGGTCTAGATGGGTTATGTTAGGTTATATTACGATATAGACGTACATAATGTGCCCACCGAGAAGTAGGGGCCGACTCGCCAGGAATGTTGGAAAATACTACATCCGAGATGTTAGGTTCCCTTAGTTTAGGATATATAAATTTATAGACGTATATAAATTCCGCACCGAGACGTACAGGAAGACATGAACGGGATTCTGTGAAACATTACCAGCGAGGGTCTAGGTGGGTTAGGTTAGGTTATATTACGATATAGACGTATATAATGTTCCCACCGAGAAGTAGGGTCCGACCCGCCAGGAATGTTGGAAAATACTACATCCGAGATGTTAGGTTCCCTTAGGTTAGGATATATAACGATATAGACGCATATAATGTCCCCACGGAGAATTACGGGCCGACAGGACCGGGGTTTTGTAAAACATTACCAGCGAGGGTCTAGATGGGTTAGGTTAGGTTATATTACGTTATAGACGTAAATAATGTTCCCACCGAGAAGTGGGGCCGACCCGCCAGGAATGTTGTGAAATACTACATCCGAGATGTTAGGTTCCCTTAGGTTAGGATATATAACGTTATAGACGTAAATAATGTCCCCACCGAGAAGTACGAGCCGACACGACCGGGATTTTGTAAAACATTACCTGCGAGGGTCTAGATGGGTTAGGTTAGGTTATATTACGATATAGACGTATGTAATGTGCCCACCGAGAAGTAGGGGCCGACCCGCCAGGAATGTTGGAAAATACTACATCGGAGATGTTAAGTTGCCTTAGGTTAGAATATATAACGTTATAGACGTATATAATATCCGCACCGAGACGTACGGGCCGACACGACCGGGATTCTGCAAAACATTACAAGCGAGGGGCTAGATGGGTTAGGTTAGGTTATACTACGTTATAAACGTATATAATGTTCCCACCGAGAAGTGGGGCCGACCAGCCAGGAATGTTGTGAAATACTACATCCGTGAAGTTAGGTTCCCTTAGGTTAGGATATATAACGATATAGACATATATAATGTCCGCACCGAGACGTACGTGCCGATGCGACCGGGATTTTGTAAAACATTAACAGCGAGGGTCTAGATGGGTTATGTTAGGTTATATTACGATATAGACGTATATAATGTGCCCACCGAGAAGTAGGGGCCGACTCGCCAGGAATGTTGGAAAATACTACATCCGAGATGTTAGGTTCCCTTAGGTTAGGATATATAACGATATAGACCCATATAATGTCCCCACGGAGAATTACGGGCCGACAGGACCGGGATTTTGTAAAACATTACCAGCGAGGGTCTAGATGGGTTAGGTTAGGTTATATTACGTTATAGACGTAAATAATGTTCCCACCGAGAAGTGGGGCCGACCCGCCAGGAATGTTGTGA
The DNA here is from genome assembly GCA_963969225.1 of Xylocopa violacea. Lineage (NCBI taxonomy): Eukaryota > Metazoa > Arthropoda > Insecta > Hymenoptera > Apidae > Xylocopa > Xylocopa violacea. The sequence goes on from CAXAJV010000732.1 coordinate 1,004,768, forward strand.
AATACTACATCCGAGATGTTAGGTTCCCTTAGGTTAGGATATATAACGTTATAGACGTAAATAATGTCCCCACCGAGAAGTACGAGCCGACACGACCGGGATTTTGTAAAACATTACCAGCGAGGGTCTAGATGGGTTAGGTTAGGTTATATTACGATATAGACGTATATAATGTGGCCACCGAGAAGTAGGGGCCGACCCGCCACGAATGTTGGAAAATACTACATCCGAGATGTTAGGTTGCCTTAGGTTAGGATATATAACGTTATAGACGTAAATAATGTCCCCACCGAGAAGTACGGGCCGACACGACCGGGATTTTGTAAAACATTACCAGCGAGGGTCTAGATGGGTTAGGTCAGGTTATATTACGATATAGACGTATATAATGTGCCCACCGAGAAGTAGGGGCCGACCTGCCAGGAATGTTGTGAAATACTACATCCGAAAGGTTAGGTTCCGTTAGGTTAGGATATATAACGTTATAGACGTATATAATGTCCGCACCGAGACGTACGGGACGACACGACCGGGATTCTGTAAAACATTCCCAGCTAGGGGCTAGATGGGTTAGGTTAGGTTATATTACGTTATAGACGTATATAATGTGCCCACCGAGAAGTAGGGGCCGACCCGCCAGGAATGTTGGAAAATACTACATCGGAGATGTTAAGTTGCCTTAGGTTAGAATATATAACGTTATAGACGTATATAATATCCGCACCGAGACGTAAGGGCCGACACGTCCAGGATTCTGCAAAACATTACAAGCGAGGGGCTAGATGGGTTAGGTTAGGTTATACTACGTTATAAACGTATATAATGTTCCCACCGAGAAGTGGGGCCGACCAGCCAGGAATGTTGTGAAATACTACATCCGTGAAGTTAGGTTCCCTTAGGTTAGGATATATAACGTTATAGCCGTATATAATTTCCGCACCGAGACGTACGAGACGACACGACCGGGATTCTGTAAAACATTACCAGCGAGGGTCTAGATGGGTTAGGTTAGGTTATTTTACGATATAGACGTATATAATGTGCCCACCGAGAAGTAGGGGCCGACCCACCAGGAATGTTGGAAAATACTACATCCGAGATGTTAGGTTCCCTTAGGTTAGGATATATAACGTTATAGCCGTATATAATTTCCGCACCGAGACGTACGAGACGACACGACCGGGATTCTGTAAAACATTACCAGCGAGGGTCTAGATGGGTTAGGTTAGGTTATATTACGATATAGACGTATATAATGTGCCCACCGAGAAGTAGGGGCCGACCCGCCAGGAATGTTGGAAAACACTACATCCGAGATGTTAGGTTGCCTTAGGTTAGGATATATAACGATATAGACGTATATAATGTCCCCACGGAGAAGTACGGGCCGACACGACCGGGATTTTGTAAAACATTACCTGCGAGGGTCTAGATGGGTTAGGTTAGGTTATATTACGATATAGACGTATGTAATGTGCCCACCGAGAAGTAGGGGCCGACCCGCCAGGAATGTTGTGAAGTACTACATCCGAGATTTTAGGTTCCCTTAGGTTAGGATATATAACGTTATAGACGTAAATAATGTCCCCACCGAGAAGTACGGGCCGACACGACCGGGATTTTGTAAAACATTACCAGCGTGGGTCTAGATGGGTTAGGTCAGGTTATATTACGATATAGACGTATATAATGTGCCCACCGAGAAGTAGGGGCCGACCTGCCAGGAATGTTGTGAAATACTACATCCGAAATGTTAGGTTCCGTTAGGTTAGGATATATAACGTTATAGACGTATATAATGTCCGCACCGAGACGTACGGGACGACACGACCGGGATTCTGTAAAACATTCCCAGCTAGGGTCTAGATGGGTTAGGTTAGGTTATATTACGTTATAGACGTATATAATGTGCCCACCGAGAAGTAGGGGCCGACCCGCCAGGAATGTTGGAAAATACTACATCGGAGATGTTAAGTTGCCTTAGGTTAGAATATATAACGTTATAGACGTATATAATATCCGCACCGAGACGTAAGGCCCGACACGACCGGGATTCTGCAAAACATTACAAGCGAGGGGCTAGATGGGTTAGGTTAGGTTATACTACGTTATAAACGTATATAATGTTCCCACCGAGAAGTGGGGCCGACCAGCCAGGAATGTTGTGAAATACTACATCCGTGAAGTTAGGTTCCCTTAGGTTAGGATATATAACGATATAGACATATATAATGACCGCACCGAGACATACGAGACGACACGACCGGGATTCTGTAAAACATTACCAGCGAGTGTCTAGATGGGTTAGGTTAGGTTATTTTACGATATAGACGTATATAATGTGCCCACCGAGAAGTAGGGGCCGACCCACCAGGAATGTTGGAAAATACTACATCCGAGATGTTAGGTTCCCTTAGGTTAGGATATATAACGTTATAGCCGTATATAATTTCCGCACCGAGACGTACGAGACGACACGACCGGGATTCTGTAAAACATTACCAGCGAGGGTCTAGATGGGTTAGGTTAGGTTATATTACGTTATAGACGTATATAATGTGCCCACCGAGAAGTAGGGCCGAGCCGCCAGGAATGTTGGACAATACTACATCGGAGATGTTAAGTTGCCTTAGGTTAGGATATATAACGTTATAGACGTATATAATATACGCACCGAGACGTACGAGACGACACGACCGGGATTCTGTAAAACATTACCAGCGAGGGTGTAGATGGGTTAGGTTAGGTTATATTACGATATAGACGTATATAATGTGCCCACCGAGAAGTAGGGGCCGACCCGCCAGGAATGTTGTGAAATACTACATCCGAGATGTTAGGTTCCCTTAGGTTAGGATATATAACGTTATAGACGTATATAATGTCCGCACCGAGATGTACGAGACGACACGACCGGGATTCTGTAAAACATTACCAGCGAGGGTCTAGATGGGTTAGGTTAGGTTATATTACGATATAGACGTATATAATGTGCCCACCGAGAAGTAGGGGCCGACCCGCCAGGAATGTTGTGAAGTACTACATCCGAGATTTTAGGTTCCCTTAGGTTAGGATATATAACGTTATAGACGTAAATAATGTCCCCACCGAGAAGTACGGGCCGACACGACCGGGATTTTGTAAAACATTACCAGCGAGGGTCTAGATGGGTTAGGTCAGGTTATATTACGATATAGACGTATATAATGTGCCCACCGAGAAGTAGGGGCCGACCTGCCAGGAATGTTGTGAAATACTACATCCGAAATGTTAGGTTCCCTTAGGTTAGGATATATAACGTTATAGACGTATATAATGTCCGCACCGAGACGTACGGGACGACACGACCGGGATTCTGTAAAACATTCCCAGCTAGGGGCTAGATGGGTTAGGTTAGGTTATATTACGTTATAGACGTATATAATGTGCCCACCGAGAAGTAGGGGCCGACCCGCCAGGAATGTTGGAAAATACTACATCGGAGATGTTAAGTTGCCTTAGGTTAGAATATATAACGTTATAGACGTATATAATATCCGCACCGAGACATACGAGACGACACGACCGGGATTCTGTAAAACATTACCAGCGAGGGTCTAGATGGGTTAGGTTAGGTTATTTTACGATATAGACGTATATAATGTGCCCACCGAGAAGTAGGGGCCGACCCACCAGGAATGTTGGAAAATACTACATCCGAGATGTTAGGTTCCCTTAGGTTAGGATATATAACGTTATAGCCGTATATAATTTCCGCACCGAGACGTACGAGACGACACGACCGGGATTCTGTAAAACATTACCAGCGAGGGTCTAGATGGGTTAGGTTAGGTTATATTACGATATAGACGTATGTAATGTGCCCACCGAGAAGTAGGGGCCGACCCGCCAGGAATGTTGTGAAGTACTACATCCGAGATTTTAGGTTCCCTTAGGTTAGGATATATAACGTTATGGACGTATATAATGTCCGCACCGAGACGTACGTGCCGATGCGACCGGGATTTTGTATAACATTAACAGCGAGGGTCTAGATGGGTTATGTTAGGTTATATTACGATATAGACGTATATAATGTGCCCACCAAGAAGTAGGGGCCGACTCGCCAGGAATGTTGGAAAATACTACATCCGAGATGTTAGGTTCCCTTAGTTTAGGATATATAAATTTATAGACGTATATAAAGTCCGCACCGAGACGTACAGGAAGACATGAACGGGATTCTGTGAAACATTACCAGCGAGGGTCTAGGTGGGTTAGGTTAGGTTATATTACGATATAGACGTATATAATGTTCCCACCGAGAAGTAGGGTCCGACCCGCCAGGAATGTTGGAAAATACTACATCCGAGATGTTAGGTTCCCTTAGGTTAGGATATATAACGATATAGACGCATATAATGTCCCCACGGAGAATTACGGGCCGACAGGACCGGGATTTTGTAAAACATTACCAGCGAGGGTCTAGATGGGTTAGGTTAGGTTATATTACGTTATAGACGTAAATAATGTTCCCACCGAGAAGTGGGGCCGACCCGCCAGGAATGTTGTGAAATACTACATCCGAGATGTTAGGTTCCCTTAGGTTAGGATATATAACGTTATAGACGTATATAATGTCCGCACCGAGACGTACGAGACGACACGACCGGGATTCTGTGAAACATTACCAGCGAGAGTCTAGATGGGTTAGGTTAGGTTATATTACGATATAGACGTATATAATGTGCCCACCGAGAAGTAGGGGCCGACCCGCCAGGAATGTTGGAAAATACTACATCCGAGATGTTAAGTTGCCTTTGGTTAGGATATATAACGTTACAGACGTATATAATGTCCGCACCGGGACGTACGGGACGACGCGACCGGGATTATGTAAAACATTACAAGCGAGGGGCTAGATGGGTTAGGTTAGGTTATATTACGTTATAAACGTATATAATGTTCCCACCGAGAAGTAGGGGCCGACCCGCCAGGACTGTTGGAAAATACTACATCGGAGATGTTAAGTTGCCTTAGGTTAGAATACATAACGTTATAGACGTATATAATGTCCGCACCGAGACGTACGGGACGACACGACCGGGATTCTGTAAAACATTACCAGCGAGGGTCTAGATGGGTTAGGTTTGGTTATATTACGATATAGACGTATATAATGTTCCCACCGAGAAGTGGGGCCGACCAGCCAGGAACGTTGTGAAATACTACATCCGAGATGTTAGGTTCCCTTTGGTTAGGATATATAACGTTATAGACGTATATAATGTCCGCACCGAGACGTACGTGCCGATGCGACCGGGATTTTGTAAAACATTAACAGCGAGGGTCTAGATGGGTTATGTTAGGTTATATTACGATATAGACGTATATAATGTGCCCACCGAGAAGTAGGGGCCGACTCGCCAGGATTGTTGGAAAATACTACATCCCAGATGTTAGGTTCCCTTAGTTTAGGATATATAAATTTATAGACGTATATAAAGTCCGCACCGAGACGTACAGGAAGACATGAACGGGACTCTGTGAAACATTACCAGCGAGGGTCTAGGTGGGTTAGGTTAGGTTATATTACGATATAGACGTATATAATGTGCCCACCGAGAAGTAGGGTCCGATCCGCCAAGACTGTTGGAAAATACTACATCCGAGAGGTTAAGTTGCCTTAGGTTAGGATATATAACGTTATAGACGTATATAATGTCCGAACCGAGACGTACGGGACGACACGGCCGGGATTCTGTAAAACATTACCAGCGAGGGTCTAGATGGGTTAGGTTTGGTTATATTACGATATAGACTTATATAATGTTCCCACCGAGAAGTGGGGCCGACCAGCCAGGAATGTTGTGAAATACTACATCCGAGATGTTAGGTTCCCTTAGGTTAGGATATATAACGTTACAGACGTATATAATGTCCGCACCGAGACGTACGAGACGACACGACCGGGATTCTGTGAAACATTACCAGCGAGGGCCTAGATGGGTTAGGTTAGGTTATATTACGATATAGACGTATATAATGTGCCCACCGAGAAATAGGGGCCGACCCGCCAGGAATGTTGGAAAATACTACATCCGAGATGTTAAGTTGCCTTTGGTTAGGATATATAACGTTACAGACGTATATAATGTCCGCACCGGGACGTACGGGACGACGCGACCGGGATTATGTAAAACATTACAAGCGAGGGGCTAGATGGGTTAGGTTAGGTTATATTACGTTATAAACGTATATAATGTTCCCACCGAGTAGTGGGGCCGACCGGCCAGGAATGTTGTGAAATACTACATCCGAGACGATAGGTTCCCTTAGGTTAGGATACATAACGTTATAGACGTAAATAATGTCCCCACCGAGAAGTACGGGCCGACACGACCGGGATTTTGTAAAACATTACCAGCGAGGGTCTAGATGGGTTAGGTCAGGTTATATTACGATATAGACGTATATAATGTGCCCACCGAGAAGTAGGGGCCGACCTGCCAGGAATGTTGTGAAATACTACATCCGAAATGTTAGGTTCCCTTAGGTTAGGATATATAACGTTATAGACGTATATAATGTCCGCACCGAGACGTACGGGACGACACGACCGGGATTCTGTAAAACATTCCCAGCTAGGGGCTAGATGGGTTAGGTTAGGTTATATTACGTTATAGACGTATATAATGTGCCCACCGAGAAGTAGGGGCCGACCCGCCAGGAATGTTGGAAAATACTACATCGGAGATGTTAAGTTGCCTTAGGTTAGAATATATAACTTTATAGACGTATATAATGTCCGGCTTCGTGACGTACGGGAAGACACGAACGGGATTCTGTAAAACATTACCAGCGAGGGTCTAGATGGGTTAGGTTAGGTTATATTACGATATAGACGTATATAATGTGCCCACCGAGAAGTAGGGGCCGACCCGCCAGGAATGTTGTGAAATACTACATCCGAGATATTAGGTTCCCTTAGGTTAGGATATATCGTTATAGACGTATATAATGTCCGCACCGAGACGTACGAGACGACACGACCGGTTCTGTAAAACATTACCAGCGAGGTTCTAGATGATTTAGGTTAGGTTATATTACGATATAGACGTATATATTGTGCCCACCGAGAAGTAGGGTCCGACCCGCCAAGACTGTTGGAAAATACTACATCCGAGAGGTTAAGTTGCCTTAGGTTAGGATATATAACGTTATAGACGTATATAATGTCCGCGCCGGGACGTACGGGACGAGACGACCGGGATTCTGTAAAACATTACCAGCGGGGGTCTAGATGGGTTAGGTTAGGTTATATTACGATATAGACGTATATAATGTGCCCACCGAGAAGTAGGGGCCGACCCGCCAGGAATGTTGGAAAATACTACATCCGAGATGTTAAGTTGCCTTAGGTTAGGATATATAAAATTATAGACGTATATAATGTCCCCACGGAAAAGTACGGGCCGACACGACTGGGATTTTGTAAAACATAACCAGCGAGGGGCTAGATGGGTTAGGTTAGGTTATATTACGATATAGACGTATATAATGTGCCCACCGAGAAGTAGGGACTGACCCGCCAGGAATGTTGGAAAATACTACATCCGAGATGTTAATTTGCCTTAGGTTAGGATATATAAAATTATAGACGTATATAATGTCCCCACGGAAAAGTACGGGCCGACACGACTGGGATTTTGTAAAACATAACCAGCGAGGGTGTAGGTGGCTTAGGTTAGGTTATATTACGTTACAGATGTATATAATGTGCCCACCGAGAAGTAGGGGCCGACCCGCCAGGAATGTTGTGAAATACTACATCCGAGATGTTAGGTTCCCTTAGGTTAGGATATATAACGTTATAGACGTATATAATATCCGCACCGAGACGTACGAGACGACACGACCGGGATTCTGTAAAACATTACCAGCGAGGGTCTAGATGGGTTAGGTTAGGTTATATTACGATATAGACGTATATAATGTGCCCACCGAGAAGTAGGGGCCGACCCGCCAGGAATGTTGTGAAATACTACATCCGAGATATTAGGTTCCCTTAGGTTAGGATATATCGTTATAGACGTATATAATGTCCGCACCGAGACGTACGAGACGACACGACCGGTTCTGTAAAACATTACCAGCGAGGTTCTAGATGATTTAGGTTAGGTTATATTACGATATAGACGTATATATTGTGCCCACCGAGAAGTAGGGTCCGACCCGCCAAGACTGTTGGAAAATACTACATCCGAGAGGTTAAGTTGCCTTAGGTTAGGATATATAACGTTATAGACGTATATAATGTCCGCGCCGGGACGTACGGGACGAGACGACCGGGATTCTGTAAAACATTACCAGCGGGGGTCTAGATGGGTTAGGTTAGGTTATATTACGATATAGACGTATATAATGTGCCCACCGAGAAGTAGGGGCCGACCCGCCAGGAATGTTGGAAAATACTACATCCGAGATGTTAAGTTGCCTTAGGTTAGGATATATAAAATTATAGACGTATATAATGTCCCCACGGAAAAGGACGGGCCGACACGACTGGGATTTTGTAAAACATAACCAGCGAGGGGCTAGATGGGTTAGGTTAGGTTATATTACGATATAGACGTATATAATGTGCCCACCGAGAAGTAGGGACTGACCCGCCAGGAATGTTGGAATATACTACATCCGAGATGTTAATTTGCCTTAGGTTAGGATATATAAAATTATAGACGTATATAATGTCCCCACGGAAAAGTACGGGCCGACACGACTGGGATTTTGTAAAACATAACCAGCGAGGGTGTAGGTGGCTTAGGTTAGGTTATATTACGTTACAGATGTATATAATGTGCCCACCGAGAAGTAGGGGCCGACCCGCCAGGAATGTTGTGAAATACTACATCCGAGATGTTAGGTTCCCTTAGGTTAGGATATATAACGTTATAGACGTATATAATATCCGCACCGAGACGTACGAGACGACACGACCGGGATTCTGTAAAACATTACCAGCGAGGGTCTAGATGGGTTAGGTTAGGTTATATTACGATATAGACGTATATAATGTGCCCACCGAGAAGTAGGGGCCGACCCGCCAGGAATGTTGTGAAATACTACATCCGAGATATTAGGTTCCCTTAGGTTAGGATATATCGTTATAGACGTATATAATGTCCGCACCGAGACGTACGAGACGACACGACCGGTTCTGTAAAACATTACCAGCGAGGTTCTAGATGGTTTAGGTTAGGTTATATTACGATATAGACGTATATAATGTGCCCACCGAGAAGTAGGGTCCGACCCGCCAAGACTGTTGGAAAATACTACATCCGAGAGGTTAAGTTGCCTTAGGTTAGGATATATAACGTTATAGACGTATATAATGTCCGCACCGGGACGTACGGGACGAGACGACCGGGATTCTGTAAAACATTACCAGCGAGGGTCTAGATGGGTTAGGTTAGGTTATATTACGATATAGACGTATATAATGTGCCCACCGAGAAGTAGGGGCCGACCCGCCAGGAATGTTGGAAAATACTACATCCGAGATGTTAAGTTGCCTTAGGTTAGGATATATAAAATTATAGACGTATATAATGTCCCCACGGAAAAGTACGGGCCGACACGATTGGGATTTTGTAAAACATAACCAGCGAGGGGCTAGATGGGTTAGGTTAGGTTATATTACGATATAGACGTATATAATGTGCCCACCGAGAAGTAGGGACTGACCCACCAGGAATGTTGGAAAATACTACATCCGAGATGTTAATTTGCCTTAGGTTAGGATATATAAAATTATAGACGTATATAATGTCCCCACGGAAAAGTACGGGCCGACACGACTGGGATTTTATAAAACATAACCAGCGAGGGGCTAGATGGGTTAGGTTAGGTTATATTACGATATAGACGTATATAATGTTCCCACCGAGAAGTAGGGGCCGACCCGCCAGGAATGTTGGAAAATACTACATTCGAGATGTTATGTTGCCTTAGGTTAGGATATATAAAACTATAGACGTATATAATGTCCCCACGGAAAAGTGCGGGCCGACACGACCGGGATTTTGTAAAACATTAACAGCGAGGGTCTAGATGGGTTGGGTTAGGTTATATTACGATATAGAAGTATATATTGTGCCCACCGAGAAGTGGGTTCCGACCCGCCAAGACTGTTGGAAAATACTACATCCGAGAGGTTAAGTTGCCTTAGGTTAGAATATATAACGTTATAGACGTATATAATGTCCGCACCGAGACGTACGGTACGACACGAACGGGATTCTGTAAAACATTCCCAGCTGGGGGCTAGATGGGTTAGGTTTGGTTATATTACGTTGTAGACGTATATAATGTTCCCACCGAGAATTGGCGCCGCCCCGCCAGGAATGTTGTGAACTACTACATCCGAGATGTTAGGTTCCCTTAGGTTAGGATATATAACGTTATAGACGTAAATAATGTCCCCACCGAGAAGTACGAGCCGACACGACCGGGATTTTGTAAAACATTACCAGCGAGGGTCTAGATGGGTTAGGTTAGGTTATATTACGATATAGACGTATATAATGTGCCCACCGAGAAGTAGGGGCCGACCCGCCAGGAATGTTGGAAAATACTACATCCGAGATGTTAGGTTGCCTTAGGTTAGGATATATAACGATATAGACGTATATAATGTCCCCACGGAGAAGTACGGGCCGACACGACCGGGATTTTGTAAAACATTACCTGCGAGGGTCTAGATGGGTTAGGTTAGGTTATATTACGATATAGACGTATGTAATGTGCCCACCGAGAAGTAGGGGCCCGCCCCGCCAGGAATGTTGTGAAGTACTACATCCGAGATTTTAGGTTCCCTTAGGTTAGGATATATAACGTTATAGACGTAAATAATGTCCCCACCGAGAAGTACGGGCCGACACGACCGAGATTTTGTAAAACATTACCAGCGAGGGTCTAGATGGGTTAGGTTAGGTTATATTACGATATAGACGTATATAATGTGCCCACCGAGAAGTTGGGGCCGACCTGCCAGGAATGTTGTGAAACACTACATCCGAAATGTTATGTTCCCTTAGGTTAGGATATATCGTTATAGACGTATATAATGTCCGCACCGAGACGTACGAGACGACACGACCGGTTCTGTAAAACATTACCAGCGAGGTTCTAGATGGTTTAGGTTAGGTTATATTACGATATAGACGTATATAATGTGCCCACCGAGAAGTAGGGTCCGACCCGCCAAGACTGTTGGAAAATACTACATCCGAGAGGTTAAGTTGCCTTAGGTTAGGATATATAACGTTATAGACGTATATAATGTCCGCACCGGGACGTACGGGACGAGACGACCGGGATTCTGTAAAACATTACCAGCGAGGGTCTAGATGGGTTAGGTTAGGTTATATTACGATATAGACGTATATAATGTGCCCACCGAGAAGTAGGGGCCGACCCGCCAGGAATGTTGGAAAATACTACATCCGAGATGTTAAGTTGCCTTAGGTTAGGATATATAAAATTATAGACGTATATAATGTCCCCACGGAAAAGTACGGGCCGACACGACTGGGATTTTGTAAAACATAACCAGCGAGGGGCTAGATGGGTTAGGTTAGGTTATATTACGATATAGACGTATATAATGTGCCCACCGAGAAGTAGGGACTGACCCGCCAGGAATGTTGGAAAATACTACATCCGAGATGTTAATTTGCCTTAGGTTAGGATATATAAAATTATAGACGTATATAATGTCCCCACGGAAAAGTACGGGCCGACACGACTGGGATTTTGTAAAACATAACCAGCGAGGGGCTAGATGGGTTAGGTTAGGTTATATTACGCTATAGACGTATATAATGTTCCCACCGAGAAGTAGGGGCCGACCCGCCAGGAATGTTGGAAAATACTACATTCGAGATGTTATGTTGCCTTAGGTTAGGATATATAAAACTATAGACGTATATAATGTCCCCACGGAAAAGTGCGGGCCGACACGACCGGGATTTTGTAAAACATTAACAGCGAGGGTCTAGATGGGTTGGGTTAGGTTATATTACGATATAGAAGTATATATTGTGCCCACCGAGAAGTAGGTTCCGACCCGCCAAGACTGTTGGAAAATACTACATCCGAGAGGTTAAGTTGCCTTAGGTTAGAATATATAACGTTATAGACGTATATAATGTCCGCACCGAGACGTACGGGACGACACGAACGGGATTCTGTAAAACATTCCCAGCTGGGGGCTAGATGGGTTAGGTTTGGTTATATTACGTTGTAGACGTATATAATGTTCCCACCGAGAATTGGCGCCGCCCCGCCAGGAATGTTGTGAACTACTACATCCGAGATGTTAGGTTCCCTTAGGTTAGGATATATAACGTTATAGACGTAAATAATGTCCCCACCGAGAAGTACGAGCCGACACGACCGGGATTTTGTAAAACATTACCAGCGAGGGTCTAGATGGGTTAGGTTAGGTTATATTACGAAATAGACGTATATAATGTGCCCACCGAGAAGTAGGGGCCGACCCGCCAGGAATGTTGTGAAGTACTACATCCGAGATTTTAGGTTCCCTTAGGTTAGGATATATAACGTTATAGACGTAAATAATGTCCCCACCGAGAAGTACGGGCCGACACGACCGGGATTTTGTAAAACATTACCAGCGAGGGTCTAGATGGGTTAGGTTAGGTTATATTACGATATAGACGTATATAATGTGCCCACCGAGAAGTAGGGGCCGACCTGCCAGGAATGTTGTGAAATACTACATCCGAAATGTTAGGTTCCCTTAGGTTAGGATATATAACGTTATAGACGTATATAATGTCCGCACCGAGACGTACGGGACGATACGACCGGGATTCTGTAAAACATTCCCAGCTAGGGTCTAGGTGGGTTAGGTGAGGTTATATTACGATATAGACGTATATAATGTTCCCACCGAGAAGTAGCGGCCGCCCCGCCAGGGATGTTGGAAAATACTGCATCCGAGATGTTAGGTTGCCTTAGGTTAGGATATATAACGATATAGACGTATATAATGTCCGCACCGAGACCTACGAGACGACACGACCGGGATTCTGTAAAACATAACCAGCGAGGGTCTAGATGGGTTAGGTTAGGTTATATTACGATATAGACGTATATAATGTGCCCACCGAGAAGTAGGGACTGACCCGCCAGGAATGTTGGAAAATACTACATCCGAGATGTTAAGTTGCCTTAGGTTAGGATATATAAAATTATAGACGTATATAATGTCCACACGGAAAAGTACGGGCCGACACGACTGGGATTTTGTAAAACATAACAAGCGAGGGGCTAGATGGGTTAGGTTAGGTTATATTACGATATAGGAGTATATAATGTGCCCACCGAGAAGTAGGGACTGACCCGCCAGGAATGTTGGAAAATACTACATCCGAGATGTTAAGTTGCCTTAGGTTAGGATATATAAAATTATAGACGTATATAATGTCCCCACGGAAAAGTACGGGCCGACACGACTGGGATTTTGTAAAACATAACCAGCGAGGGGCTAGATGGGTTAGGTTAGGTTATATTACGATATAGACGTATATAATGTTCCCACCGAGAAGTAGGGGCCGACCCGCCAGGAATGTTGGAAAATACTACATTCGAGATGTTATGTTGCCTTAGGTTAGGATATATAAAACTATAGACGTATATAATGTCCCCACGGAAACGTACGGGCCGACACGACCGGGACTTTGTAAAACATTAACAGCGAGGGTCTAGATGGGTTGGGTTAGGTTATATTACGATATAGAAGTATATATTGTGCCCACCGAGAAGTAGGGTCCGACCCGCCAAGACTGTTGGAAAATACTACATCCGAGAGGTTAAGTTGCCTTAGGTTAGGATATATAACGATATAGACGTATATAATGTCCCCACGGAGAAGTACGGGCCGACACGACCGGGATTTTGTAAAACATTACCTGCGAGGGTCTAGGTGGGTTAGGTTAGGTTATATTACGATATAGACGTATGTAATGTGCCCACCGAGAAGTAGGGGCCGAGCCGCCAGGAATGTTGGAAAATACTACATTCGAGATTTTAAGTTGCCTTAGGTTAGAATATATAACGTTATAGACGTATATAATGTCCGCACCGAGACGTACGGGACGACACGAACGGGATTCTGTAAAACATTCCCAGCTGGGGGCTAGATGGGTTAGGTTAGGTTATATTACGTTGTAGACGTATATAATGTTCCCACCGAGAATTGGCGCCGCCCCGCCAGGAATGTTGTGAACTACTACATCCGAGATGTTAGGTTCCCTTAGGTTAGGATATATAACGTTATAGACGTAAATAATGTCCCCACCGAGAAGTACGAGCCGACACGACCGGGATTTTGTAAAACATCACCAGCGAGGGTCTAGATGGGTTAGGTTAGGTTATATTACGATATAGACGTATATAATGTGCCCACCGAGAAGTAGGGGCCGACCCGCCAGGAATGTTGGAAAATACTACATCGGAGATGTTAAGTTGCCTTAGGTTAGTATATATAACGTTATAGACGTATATAATATCCGCACCGAGACGTACGGGCCGACACGACCGGGATTCTGTAAAACATTACCAGCGAGGGTCTAGATGGGTTAGGTTAGGTTATATTACGTCATAGACGTAAATAATGTTCCCACCGAGAAGTGGGGCCGACCCGCCAGGAATGTTGTGAAATACTACATTCCAGATGTTAGGTTGCCTTAGGTTAGGATATATAACTTTATAGACGTATATAATGTCCGGCTTCGTGACGTACGGGAAGACACGAACGGGATTCTGTGAAACATTACAAGCGAGGGTGTAGGTGGCTTAGGTTAGGTTATATTACGTTACAGATGTATATAATGTGCCCACCGAGAAGTAGGGGCCGACCCGCCAGGAATGTTGTGAAATACTGCATCCGAGATGTTAGGTTCCCTTAGGTTAGGATATATAACGTTATAGACGTATATAATATCCGCACCGAGACGTACGAGACGACACGACCGGGATTCTGTAAAACATTACCAGCGAGGGTCTAGATGGGTTAGGTTAGGTTATATTACGATATAGACGTATATAATGTGCCCACCGAGAAGTAGGAGCCGACCCGCCAGGAATGTTGTGAAATACTACATCCGAGATATTAGGTTCCCTTAGGTTAGGATATATCGTTATAGACGTATATAATGTCCGCACCGAGACGTACGAGACGACACGACCGGTTCTGTAAAACATTACCAGCGAGGTTCTAGATGGTTTAGGTTAGGTTATATTACGATATAGACGTATATAATGTGCCCACCGAGAAGTAGGGTCCGACCCGCCAAGACTGTTGGAAAATACTACATCCGAGAAGTTAAGTTGCCTTAGGTTAGGATATATAACGTTATAGACGTATATAATGTCCGCACCGGGACGTACGGGACGAGACGACCGGGATTCTGTAAAACATTACCAGCGAGGGTCTAGATGGGTTAGGTTAGGTTATATTACGATATAGACGTATATAATGTGCCCACCGAGAAGTAGGGACTGACCCGCCAGGAATGTTGGAAAATACTACATCCGAGATGTTAATTTGCCTTAGGTTAGGATATATAAAATTATAGACGTATATAATGTCCCCACGGAAAAGTACGGGCCGACACGACTGGGATTTTGTAAAACATAACCAGCGAGGGTCTAGATGGGTTAGGTCAGGTTATATTACGATATAGACGTATATAATGTTCCCACCGAGAAGTAGGGGCCGACCCGCCAGGAATGTTGGAAAATACTACATTCGAGATGTTATGTTGCCTTAGGTTAGGATATATAAAACTATAGACGTATATAATGTCCCCACGGAAAAGTACGGGCCGACACGACCGGGATTTTGTAAAACATTAACAGCGAGGGTCTAGATGGGTTGGGTTAGGTTATATTACGATATAGAAGTATATATTGTGCCCACCGAGAAGTAGGTTCCGACCCGCCAAGACTGTTGGAAAATACTACATCCGAGAGGTTAAGTTGCCTTAGGTTAGAATATATAACGTTATAGACGTATATAATGTCCGCACCGAGACGTACGGGACGACACGAACGGGATTCTGTAAAACATTCCCAGCGAGGGTCTAGATGGGTTAGGTTAGGTTATATTACGATATAGACGTATATAATGTGCCCACCGAGAAGTAGGGGCCGACCTGCCAGGAATGTTGTGAAATACTACATCCGAAATGTTAGGTTCCCTTAGGTTAGGATATATAACGTTATAGACGTATATAATGTCCGCACCGAGACGTACGGGACGATACGACCGGGATTCTGTAAAACATTCCCAGCGAGGTTCTAGATGGTTTAGGTTAGGTTATATTACGATATAGACGTATATAATGTGCCCACCGAGAAGTAGGGTCCGACCCGCCAAGACTGTTGGAAAATACTACATCCGAGAGGTTAAGTTGCCTTAGGTTAGGATATATAACGTTATAGACGTATATAATGTCCGCACCGGGACGTACGGGACGAGACGACCGGGATTCTGTAAAACATTACCAGCGAGGGTCTAGATGGGTTAGGTTAGGTTATATTACGATATAGACGTATATAATGTGCCCACCGAGAAGTAGGGACTGACCCGCCAGGAATGTTGGAAAATACTACATCCGAGATGTTAATTTGCCTTAGGTTAGGATATATAAAATTATAGACGTATATAATGTCCCCACGGAAAAGTACGGGCCGACACGACTGGGATTTTGTAAAACATAACCAGCGAGGGGCTAGATGGGTTAGGTTAGGTTATATTACGTTATAGACGTATATAATGTGCCCACCGAGAAGTAGGGGCCGACCCGCCAGGAATGTTGGAAAATACTACATCGGAGATGTTAAGTTGCCTTAGGTTAGAATATATAACGTTATAGACGTATATAATATCCGCAACGAGACGTACGAGACGACACGATCGGGATTCTATAAAACATTACCAGCGAGGGTCTAGATGGGTTAGGTTAGGTTATTTTACGATATAGACGTATATAATGTGCCCACCGAGAAGTAGGGGCCGACCTGCCAGGAATGTTGTGAAATACTACATCCGAAATGTTAGGTTCCCTTAGGTTAGGATATATAACGTTATAGACGTATATAATGTCCGCACCGAGACGTACGGGACGATACGACCGCGATTCTGTAAAACATTCCCAGCTAGGGGCTAGATGGGTTAGGTTAGGTTATATTACGTTATAGACGTATATAATGTGCCCACCGAGAAGTAGGGGCCGACCCGCCAGGAATGTTGGAAAATACTACATCGGAGATGTTAAGTTGCCTTAGGTTAGAATATATAACGTTATAGACGTATATAATATCCGCAACGAGACGTACGAGACGACACGATCGGGATTCTGTAAAACATTACCAGCGAGGGTCTAGATGAGTTAGGTTAGGTTATTTTACGATATAGACGTATATAATGTGCCCACCGAGAAGTAGGGGCCGACCCACCAGGAATGTTGGAAAATACTACATCCGAGATGTTAGGTTCCCTTAGGTTAGGATATATAACGTTATAGACGTATATATTGTCCGCACCGAGACGTACGAGACGACACGACCGGGATTCTGTAAAACATTACCAGCGAGGGTCTAGATGGGTTAGGTTAGGTTATATTACGATATAGACGTATATAATGTGCCCACCGAGAAGTAGGGGCCGACCTGCCAGGAATGTTGTGAAATACAACATCCGAAATGTTAGGTTCCCTTAGGTTAGGATATATAACGTTATAGACGTAAATAATGTCCCCACCGAGAAGTACGGGCCGACACGACCGGGATTTTGTAAAACATTACCAGCGAGAGTCTAGATGGGTTAGGTTAGGTTATATTACGTTATAGACGTATATAATGTGCCCACCGAGAAGTAGGGGCCGACCAGCCAGGAATGTTGTGAAATACTACATCCGAGATGTTAGGTTCCCTTAGGTTAGGATATATAAAGTTATAGACGTATATAATGTCCGCATCGAGACGTACGTGCCGATGCGACCGGGATTTTGTAAAACATTAACAGCGAGTGTCTAGATGGGTTAGGTTAGGTTATATTACGATATAGACGTATATAATGTGCCCACCGAGAAGTAGGGGCCGACATGCCAGGAATGTTGTGAAATACAACATCCGAAATGTTAGGTTCCCTCATGTTAGGATATATAACGATATAGACGCATATAATGTCCCCACGGAGAATTACGGGCCGACAGGACCGGGATTTTGTAAAACATTACCAGCGAGGGTCTAGATGGGTTAGGTTAGGTTATATTACGTTATAGACGTAAATAGTGTCCCCACCGAGAAGTACGAGCCGACACGACCGGGATTTTGTAAAACATTACCAGCGAGGGCCTAGATGGGTTAGGTTATGTTATATTACGATATAGACGTATATAATGTGCCCACCGAGAAGTGGGGGCCGACCCGCCAGGAATGTTGGAAAATACTACATCCGAGATGTTAGGTTGCCTTAGGTTAGGATATATAACGATATAGACGTATATAATGTCCCCACGGAGAAGTACGGGCCGACACGACCGGGATTTTGTAAAACATTACCTGCGAGGGTCTAGGTGGGTTAGGTTAGGTTATATTACGATATAGACGTATGTAATGTGCCCACCGAGAAGTAGGGGCCGAGCCGCCAGGAATGTTGGAAAATACTACATTCGAGATTTTAAGTTGCCTTAGGTTAGAATATATAACGTTATAGACGTATGTAATATCCGCACCGAGACGTACGAGACGACACGACCGGGATTCTGTAACACATTACCAGCGAGGGTCTAGATGGGTTAGGTTAGGTTATTTTACGATATAGACGTATATAATGTGCCCACCGCGAAGTAGGGGCCGACCCACCAGGAATGTTGGAAAATACTACATCCGAGATGTTATGTTGCCTTAGGTTAGGATGTATAAAATTATAGACGTATATAATGTCCCCACGGAAAAGTACGGGCCGACACGACCGGGATTTTGTAAAACATTACCAGCGAGGGTCTAGATGGGTTTGGTGAGGTTATATTACGATATAGACGTATGTAATGTGCCCACCGAGAAGTAGGGGCCGACCCGCCAGGAATGTTGTGAAGTACTACATCCGAGATTTTAGGTTCCCTTAGGTTAGGATATATAACGTTATAGACGTAAATAATGTCCCCACCGAGAAGTACGGGCCGACACGACCGGGATTTTGTAAAACATTACCAGCGAGGGTCTAGATGGGTTAGGTTAGGTTATATTACGATATAGACGTATATAATGTGCCCACCAAGAAGTAGGGGCGGACCTGCCAGGAATGTTGTGAAATACTACATCCGAAATGTTAGGTTCCCTTAGGTTAGGATATATAACGTTATAGACGTATATAATGTCCGCACCGAGACGTACGGGACGACACAACCGGGATTCTGTAAAACATTCCCAGCTAGGGGCTAGATGGGTTAGGTTAGGTTATATTAAGTTATAGACGTATATAATGTGCCCACCGAGAAGTAGAGGACGACCCGCCAGGAATGTTGGAAAATACTACATCGGAGATGTTAAGTTGCCTTAGGTTAGTATATATAACGTTATAGACGCATATAATATCCGCACCGAGACGTACGGGCCGACACGACCGGGATTCTGTAAAACATTACCAGCGAGGGTCTAGATGGGTTAGGTTAGGTTATATTACGTCATAGACGTAAATAATGTTCCCACCGAGAAGTGGGGCCGACCCGCCAGGAATGTTGTGAAATACTACATTCCAGATGTTAGGTTGCCTTAGGTTAGGATATATAACTTTATAGACGTATATAATGTCCGGCTTCGTGACGTACGGGAAGACACGAACGGGATTCTGTGAAACATTACAAGCGAGGGTGTAGGTGGCTTAGGTTAGGTTATATTACGTTACAGATGTGTATAATGTGCCCACCGAGAAGTAGGGGCCGACCCGCCAGGAATGTTGTGAAATACTACATCCGAGATGTTAGGTTCCCTTAGGTTAGGATATATAACGTTATAGACGTATATAATATCCGCACCGAGACGTACGAGACGACACGACCGGGATTCTGTAAAACATTACCAGCGAGGGTCTAGATGGGTTAGGTTAGGTTATATTACGATGTAGACGTATATAATGTGCCCACCGAGAAGTAGGGGCCGACCCGCCAGGAATGTTGTGAAATACTACATCCGAGATATTAGGTTCCCTTAGGTTAGGATATATCGTTATAGACGTATATAATGTCCGCACCGAGACGTACGAGACGACACGACCGGTTCTGTAAAACATTACCAGCGAGGTTCTAGATGGTTTAGGTTAGGTTATATTACGATATAGACGTATATAATGTGCCCACCGAGAAGTAGGGTCCGACCCGCCAAGACTGTTGGAAAATACTACATCCGAGAGTTTAAGTTGCCTTAGGTTAGGATATATAACGTTATAGACGTATATAATGTCCGCACCGGGACGTACGGGACGAGACGACCGGGATTCTGTAAAACATTACCAGCGAGGGTCTAGATGGGTTAGGTTAGGTCATATTACGATATAGACGTATATAATGTGCCCACCGAGAAGTAGGGGCCGACCCGCCAGGAATGTTGGAAAATACTACATCCGAGATGTTAAGTTGCCTTAGGTTAGGATATATAAAATTATAGACGTATATAATGTCCCCACGGAAAAGTACGGGCCGACACGAATGGGATTTTGTAAAACATAACCAGCGAGGGGCTAGATGGGTTAGGTTAGGTTATATTACGATATAGACGTATATAATGTGCCCACCGAGAAGTAGGGACTGACCCGCCAGGAATGTTGGAAAATACTACATCCGAGATGTTAATTTGCCTTAGGTTAGGATATATAAAATTATAGACGTATATAATGTCCCCACGGAAAAGTACGGGCCGCCACGACCGGGATTTTGTAAAACATTAGCAGCGAGGGTCTAGATGGGTTAGGTTAGATTATATTACGATATAGACGTATATAATGTGCCCACCGAGAAGTAGGGGCCGACCCGCCAGGAATGTTGTGAAGTACTACATCCGAGATTTTAGGTTCCCTTAGGTTAGGATATATAACGTTATAGACGTAAATAATGTCCCCACGGAGAAGTACGGGCCGACACGACCGGGATTTTGTAAAACATTACCTGCGAGGGTCTAGATGGGTTAGGTTAGGTTATATTACGATATAGACGTATGTAATGTGCCCACCGAGAAGTAGGGGCCGACCCGCCAGGAATGTTGTGAAGTACTACATCCGAGATTTTAGGTTCCCTTAGGTTAGGATATATAACATTATAGACGTAAATAATGTCCCCACCGAGAAGTACGGGCCGACACGACCGAGATTTTGTAAAACATTACCAGCGAGGGTCTAGATGGGTTAGGTTAGGTTATATTACGATATAGACATATATAATGTGCCCACCGAGAAGTTGGGGCCGACCTGCCAGGAATGTTGTGAAACACTACATCCGAAATGTTATGTTCCCTTAGGTTAGGATATATAACGTTATAGACGTATATAATGTCCGCACGGAAAAGTACGGGCCGACACGACTGGGATTTTGTAAAACATAACCAGCGAGGGGCTAGATGGGTTAGGTTAGGTTATATTACGATATAGACGTATATAATGTGCCCACCGAGAAGTAGGGACTGACCCGCCAGGAATGTTGGAAAATACTACATCCGAGATGTTAATTTGCCTTAGGTTAGGATATATAAAATTATAGACGTATATAATGTCCCCACGGAAAAGTACGGGCCGCCACGACCGGGATTTTGTAAAACATTAGCAGCGAGGGTCTAGATGGGTTAGGTTAGATTATATTACGATATAGACGTATATAATGTGCCCACCGAGAAGTAGGGGCCGACCCGCCAGGAATGTTGTGAAGTACTACATCCGAGATTTTAGGTTCCCTTAGGTTAGGATATATAACGTTATAGACGTATATAATGTCCCCACGGAAAAGTACGGGCCGACACGACCGGGATTTTGTAAAACATTACCTGCGAGGGTCTAGATGGGTTAGGTGAGGTTATATTACGATATAGACGTATGTAATGTGCTCACCGAGAAGTAGGGGCCGACCCGCCAGGAATGTTGTGAAATACTACATCCGAAATGTTAGGTTCCCTTAGGTTAGGATATATAACGTTATAGACGTATATAATGTCCGCACCGAGACGTACGGGACGACACGACCGGGATTCTGTAAAACATTCCCAGCTAGGGGCTAGATGGGTTAGGTTAGGTTATATTACGTTATAGACGTATATAATGTGCCCACCGAGAAGTAGGGGACGACCCGCCAGGAATGTTGGAAAACACTACATCGGAGATGTTAAGTTGCCTTAGGTTAGTATATATAACGTTATAGACGCATATAATATCCGCACCGAGACGTACGGGCCGACACGACCGGGATTCTGTAAAACATTACCAGCGAGGGTCTAGATGGGTTAGGTTAGGTTATATTACGTCATAGACGTAAATGATGTTCCCACCGAGAAGTGGGGCCGACCCGCCAGGAATGTTGTGAAATACTACATTCCAGATGTTAGGTTGCCTTAGGTTAGGATATATAACTTTATAGACGTATATAATGTCCGGCTTCGTGACGTACGGGAAGACACGAACGGGATTCTGTGAAACATTACAAGCGAGGGTGTAGGTGGCTTAGGTTAGGTTATATTACGTTACAGATGTGTATAATGTGCCCACCGAGAAGTAGGGGCCGACCCGCCAGGAATGTTGGAAAATACTACATCGGAGATGTTAAGTTGCCTTAGGTTAGAATATATAACGTTATAGACGTATGTAATAACCGCACCGAGACGTACGAGATGACACGACCGGGATTCTGTAACACATTACCAGCGAGGGTCTAGATGGGTTAGGTTAGGTTATATTACGATATAGACGTATATAATGTGCCCACCGAGAAGTAGGGGCCGACCCGCCAGGAATGTTGTGATGTACTACATCCGAGATTTTAGGTTCCCTTAGGTTAGGATATATAACGTTATAGACGTAAATAATGTCCCCACCGAGAAGTACGGGCCGACACGACCGGGATTTTGTAAAACATTACCAGCGAGGGTCTAGATGGGTTAGGTTAGGTTATATTACGATATAGACGTATATAATGTGCCCACCGAGAAGTAGGGGCCGACCTGCCAGGAATGTTGTGAAATACTACATCCGAAATGTTAGGTTCCCTTAGGTTAGGATATATAACGTTATAGACGTATATAATGTCCGCACCGAGACGTACGGACGATACGACCGGGATTCTGTAAAACATTCCCAGCGAGGTTCTAGATGGTTTAGGTTAGGTTATATTACGATATAGACGTATATAATGTGCCCACCGAGAAGTAGGGTCCGACCCGCCAAGACTGTTGGAAAATACTACATCCGAGAGGTTAAGTTGCCTTAGGTTAGGATATATAACGTTATAGACGTATATAATGTCCGCACCGGGACGTACGGGACGAGACGACCGGGATTCTGTAAAACATTACCAGCGAGGGTCTAGATGGGTTAGGTTAGGTTATATTACGATATAGACGTATATAATGTGCCCACCGAGAAGTAGGGACTGACCCGCCAGGAATGTTGGAAAATACTACATCCGAGATGTTAATTTGCCTTAGGTTAGGATATATAAAATTATAGACGTATATAATGTCCCCACGGAAAAGTACGGGCCGACACGACTGGGATTTTGTAAAACATAACCAGCGAGGGGCTAGATGGGTTAGGTTAGGTTATATTACGTTATAGACGTATATAATGTGCCCACCGAGAAGTAGGGGCCGACCCGCCAGGAATGTTGGAAAATACTACATCGGAGATGTTAAGTTGCCTTAGGTTAGAATATATAACGTTATAGACGTATATAATATCCGCAACGAGACGTACGAGACGACACGATCGGGATTCTGTAAAACATTACCAGCGAGGGTCTAGATGGGTTAGGTTAGGTTATTTTACGATATAGACGTATATAATGTGCCCACCGAGAAGTAGGGGCCGACCTGCCAGGAATGTTGTGAAATACTACATCCGAAATGTTAGGTTCCCTTAGGTTAGGATATATAACGTTATAGACGTATATAATGTCCGCACCGAGACGTACGGGACGATACGACCGCGATTCTGTAAAACATTCCCAGCTAGGGGCTAGATGGGTTAGGTTAGGTTATATTACGTTATAGACGTATATAATGTGCCCACCGAGAAGTAGGGGCCGACCCGCCAGGAATGTTGGAAAATACTACATCGGAGATGTTAAGTTGCCTTAGGTTAGAATATATAACGTTATAGACGTATATAATATCCGCAACGAGACGTACGAGACGACACGATCGGGATTCTGTAAAACATTACCAGCGAGGGTCTAGATGAGTTAGGTTAGGTTATTTTACGATATAGACGTATATAATGTGCCCACCGAGAAGTAGGGGCCGACCCACCAGGAATGTTGGAAAATACTACATCCGAGATGTTAGGTTCCCTTAGGTTAGGATATATAACGTTATAGACGTATATATTGTCCGCACCGAGACGTACGAGACGACACGACCGGGATTCTGTAAAACATTACCAGCGAGGGTCTAGATGGGTTAGGTTAGGTTATATTACGATATAGACGTATATAATGTGCCCACCGAGAAGTAGGGGCCGACCTGCCAGGAATGTTGTGAAATACAACATCCGAAATGTTAGGTTCCCTTAGGTTAGGATATATAACGTTATAGACGTAAATAATGTCCCCACCGAGAAGTACGGGCCGACACGACCGGGATTTTGTAAAACATTACCAGCGAGAGTCTAGATGGGTTAGGTTAGGTTATATTACGTTATAGACGTATATAATGTGCCCACCGAGAAGTAGGGGCCGACCAGCCAGGAATGTTGTGAAATACTACATCCGAGATGTTAGGTTCCCTTAGGTTAGGATATATAAAGTTATAGACGTATATAATGTCCGCATCGAGACGTACGTGCCGATGCGACCGGGATTTTGTAAAACATTAACAGCGAGTGTCTAGATGGGTTAGGTTAGGTTATATTACGATATAGACGTATATAATGTGCCCACCGAGAAGTAGGGGCCGACATGCCAGGAATGTTGTGAAATACAACATCCGAAATGTTAGGTTCCCTCAGGTTAGGATATATAACGATATAGACGCATATAATGTCCCCACGGAGAATTACGGGCCGACAGGACCGGGATTTTGTAAAACATTACCAGCGAGGGTCTAGATGGGTTAGGTTAGGTTATATTACGTTATAGACGTAAATAGTTTCCCCACCGAGAAGTACGAGCCGACACGACCGGGATTTTGTAAAACATTACCAGCGAGGGCCTAGATGGGTTAGGTTAGGTTATATTACGATATAGACGTATATAATGTGCCCACCGAGAAGTGGGGGCCGACCCGCCAGGAATGTTGGAAAATACTACATCCGAGATGTTAGGTTGCCTTAGGTTAGGATATATAACGATATAGACGTATATAATGTCCCCACGGAGAAGTACGGGCCGACACGACCGGGATTTTGTAAAACATTACCTGCGAGGGTCTAGGTGGGTTAGGTTAGGTTATATTACGATATAGACGTATGTAATGTGCCCACCGAGAAGTAGGGGCCGAGCCGCCAGGAATGTTGGAAAATACTACATTCGAGATTTTAAGTTGCCTTAGGTTAGAATATATAACGTTATAGACGTATGTAATATCCGCACCGAGACGTACGAGACGACACGACCGGGATTCTGTAACACATTACCAGCGAGGGTCTAGATGGGTTAGGTTAGGTTATTTTACGATATAGACGTATATAATGTGCCCACCGAGAAGTAGGGGCCGACCCACCAGGAATGTTGGAAAATACTACATCCGAGATGTTATGTTGCCTTAGGTTAGGATGTATAAAATTATAGACGTATATAATGTCCCCACGGAAAAGTACGGGCCGACACGACCGGGATTTTGTAAAACATTACCAGCGAGGGTCTAGATGGGTTAGGTGAGGTTATATTACGATATAGACGTATGTAATGTGCCCACCGAGAAGTAGGGGCCGACCTGCCAGGAATGTTGTGAAGTACTACATCCGAGATTTTAGGTTCCCTTAGGTTAGGATATATAACGTTATAGACGTAAATAATGTCCCCACCGAGAAGTACGGGCCGACACGACCGGGATTTTGTAAAACATTACCTGCGAGGGTCTAGATGGGTTAGGTTAGGTTATATTACGTCATAGACGTAAATAATGTTCCCACCGAGAAGTGGGGCCGACCCGCCAGGAATGTTGTGAAATACTACATTCCAGATGTTAGGTTGCCTTAGGTTAGGATATATAACTTTATAGACGTATATAATGTCCGGCTTCGTGACGTACGGGAAGACACGAACGGGATTCTGTGAAACATTACAAGCGAGGGTGTAGGTGGCTTAGGTTAGGTTATATTACGTTACAGATGTGTGTAATGTGCCCACCGAGAAGTAGGGGCCGACCCGCCAGGAATGTTGTGAAATACTACATCCGAGATGTTAGGTTCCCTTAGGTTAGGATATATAACGTTATAGACGTATATAATATCCGCACCGAGACGTACGAGACGACACGACCGGGATTCTGTAAAACATTACCAGCGAGGGTCTAGATGGGTTAGGTTAGGTTATATTACGATGTAGACGTATATAATGTGCCCACCGAGAAGTAGGGGCCGACCCGCCAGGAATGTTGTGAAATACTACATCCGAGATATTAGGTTCCCTTAGGTTAGGATATATCGTTATAGACGTATATAATGTCCGCACCGAGACGTACGAGACGACACGACCGGTTCTGTAAAACATTACCAGCGAGGTTCTAGATGGTTTAGGTTAGGTTATATTACGATATAGACGTATATAATGTGCCCACCGAGAAGTAGGGTCCGACCCGCCAAGACTGTTGGAAAATACTACATCCGAGAGTTTAAGTTGCCTTAGGTTAGGATATATAACGTTATAGACGTATATAATGTCCGCACCGGGACGTACGGGACGAGACGACCGGGATTCTGTAAAACATTACCAGCGAGGGTCTAGATGGGTTAGGTTAGGTCATATTACGATATAGACGTATATAATGTGCCCACCGAGAAGTAGGGGCCGACCCGCCAGGAATGTTGGAAAATACTACATCCGAGATGTTAAGTTGCCTTAGGTTAGGATATATAAAATTATAGACGTATATAATGTCCCCACGGAAAAGTACGGGCCGACACGACTGGGATTTTGTAAAACATAACCAGCGAGGGGCTAGATGGGTTAGGTTAGGTTATATTACGATATAGACGTATATAATGTGCCCACCGAGAAGTAGGGACTGACCCGCCAGGAATGTTGGAAAATACTACATCCGAGATGTTAATTTGCCTTAGGCTAGGATATATAAAATTATAGACGTATATAATGTCCCCACGGAAAAGTACGGGCCGCCACGACCGGGATTTTGTAAAACATTAGCAGCGAGGGTCTAGATGGGTTAGGTTAGATTATATTACGATATAGACGTATATAATGTGCCCACCGAGAAGTAGGGGCCGACCCGCCAGGAATGTTGTGAAGTACTACATCCGAGATTTTAGGTTCCCTTAGGTTAGGATATATAGCGTTATAGACGTAAATAATGTCCCCACGGAGAAGTACGGGCCGACACGACCGGGATTTTGTAAAACATTACCTGCGAGGGTCTAGATGGGTTAGGTTAGGTTATATTACGATATAGACGTATGTAATGTGCCCACCGAGAAGTAGGGGCCGACCCGCCAGGAATGTTGTGAAGTACTACATCCGAGATTTTAGGTTCCCTTAGGTTAGGATATATAACGTTATAGACGTAAATAATGTCCCCACCGAGAAGTACGGGCCGACACGACCGAGATTTTGTAAAACATTACCAGCGAGGGTCTAGATGGGTTAGGTTAGGTTATATTACGATATAGACATATATAATGTGCCCACCGAGAAGTTGGGGCCGACCTGCCAGGAATGTTGTGAAACACTACATCCGAAATGTTATGTTCCCTTAGGTTAGGATATATAACGTTATAGACGTATATAATGTCCGCACGGAAAAGTACGGGCCGACACGACTGGGATTTTGTAAAACATAACCAGCGAGGGGCTAGATGGGTTAGGTTAGGTTATATTACGATATAGACGTATATAATGTGCCCACCGAGAAGTAGGGACTGACCCGCCAGGAATGTTGGAAAATACTACATCCGAGATGTTAATTTGCCTTAGGTTAGGATATATAAAATTATAGACGTATATAATGTCCCCACGGAAAAGTACGGGCCGCCACGACCGGGATTTTGTAAAACATTAGCAGCGAGGGTCTAGATGGGTTAGGTTAGATTATATTACGATATAGACGTATATAATGTGCCCACCGAGAAGTAGGGGCCGACCCGCCAGGAATGTTGTGAAGTACTACATCCGAGATTTTAGGTTCCCTTAGGTTAGGATATATAACGTTATAGACGTATATAATGTCCCCACGGAAAAGTACGGGCCGACACGACCGGGATTTTGTAAAACATTACCTGCGAGGGTCTAGATGGGTTAGGTGAGGTTATATTACGATATAGACGTATGTAATGTGCCCACCGAGAAGTAGGGGCCGACCCGCCAGGAATGTTGTGAAATACTACATCCGAAATGTTAGGTTCCCTTAGGTTAGGATATATAACGTTATAGACGTATATAATGTCCGCACCGAGACGTACGGGACGACACGACCGGGATTCTGTAAAACATTCCCAGCTAGGGGCTAGATGGGTTAGGTTAGGTTATATTACGTTATAGACGTATATAATGTGCCCACCGAGAAGTAGGGGACGACCCGCCAGGAATGTTGGAAAACACTACATCGGAGATGTTAAGTTGCCTTAGGTTAGTATATATAACGTTATAGACGCATATAATATCCGCACCGAGACGTACGGGCCGACACGACCGGGATTCTGTAAAACATTACCAGCGAGGGTCTAGATGGGTTAGGTTAGGTTATATTACGTCATAGACGTAAATAATGTTCCCACCGAGAAGTGGGGCCGACCGGCCAGGAATGTTGTGAAATACTACATTCCAGATGTTAGGTTGCCTTAGGTTAGGATATATAACTTTATAGACGTATATAATGTCCGGCTTCGTGACGTACGGGAAGACACGAACGGGATTCTGTGAAACATTACAAGCGAGGGTGTAGGTGGCTTAGGTTAGGTTATATTACGTTACAGATGTGTATAATGTGCCCACCGAGAAGTAGGGGCCGACCCGCCAGGAATGTTGGAAAATACTACATCCGAGATGTTAAGTTGCCTTAGGTTAGAATATATAACGTTATAGACGTATGTAATATCCGCACCGAGACGTACGAGATGACACGACCGGGATTCTGTAACACATTACCAGCGAGGGTCTAGATGGGTTAGGTTAGGTTATTTTACGATATAGACGTATATAATGTGCCCACCGAGAAGTAGGGGCCGACCCACCAGGAATGTTGGAAAATACTACATCCGAGATGTTATGTTGCCTTAGGTTAGGATATATAAAATTATAGACGTATATAATGTCCCCACGGAAAAGTACGGGCCGACACGACCGGGATTTTGTAAAACATTACCAGCGAGGGTCTAGATGGGTTAGGTGAGGTTATATTACGATATAGACGTATGTAATGTGCCCACCGAGAAGTAGGGGCCGACCCGCCAGGAATGTTGTGAAGTACTACATCCGAGATTTTAGGTTCCCTTAGGTTAGGATATATAACGTTATAGACGTATATAATGTCCCCACGGAAAAGTACGGGCCGACACGACCGGGATTTTGTAAAACATTACCTGCGAGGGTCTAGATGGGTTAGGTGAGGTTATATTACGATATAGACGTATGTAATGTGCCCACCGAGAAGTAGGGGCCGACCCGCCAGGAATGTTGTGAAATACTACATCCGAAATGTTAGGTTCCCTTAGGTTAGGATATATAACGTTATAGACGTATATAATGTCCGCACCGAGACGTACGGGACGACACGACCGGGATTCTGTAAAACATTCCCAGCTAGGGGCTAGATGGGTTAGGTTAGGTTATATTACGTTATAGACGTATATAATGTGCCCACCGAGAAGTAGGGGACGACCCGCCAGGAATGTTGGAAAACACTACATCGGAGATGTTAAGTTGCCTTAGGTTAGTATATATAACGTTATAGACGCATATAATATCCGCACCGAGACGTACGGGCCGACACGACCGGGATTCTGTAAAACATTACCAGCGAGGGTCTAGATGGGTTAGGTTAGGTTATATTACGTCATAGACGTAAATAATGTTCCCACCGAGAAGTGGGGCCGACCCGCCAGGAATGTTGTGAAATACTACATTCCAGATGTTAGGTTGCCTTAGGTTAGGATATATAACTTTATAGACGTATATAATGTCCGGCTTCGTGACGTACGGGAAGACACGAACGGGATTCTGTGAAACATTACAAGCGAGGGTGTAGGTGGCTTAGGTTAGGTTATATTACGTTACAGATGTGTATAATGTGCCCACCGAGAAGTAGGGGCCGACCCGCCAGGAATGTTGGAAAATACTACATCGGAGATGTTAAGTTGCCTTAGGTTAGAATATATAACGTTATAGACGTATGTAATATCCGCACCGAGACGTACGAGATGACACGACCGGGATTCTGTAACACATTACCAGCGAGGGTCTAGATGGGTTAGGTTAGGTTATTTTACGATATAGACGTATATAATGTGCCCACCGAGAAGTAGGGGCCGACCCACCAGGAATGTTGGAAAATACTACATCCGAGATGTTATGTTGCCTTAGGTTAGGATATATAAAATTATAGACGTATATAATGTCCCCACGGAAAAGTACGGGCCGACACGACCGGGATTTTGTAAAACATTACCAGCGAGGGTCTAGATGGGTTAGGTGAGGTTATATTACGATATAGACGTATGTAATGTGCCCACCGAGAAGTAGGGGCCGACCCGCCAGGAATGTTGTGAAATACTACATCCGAAATGTTAGGTTCCCTTAGGTTAGGATATATAACGTTATAGACGTATATAATATCCGCACCGAGACGTACGAGACGACACGACCGGGATTCTGTAAAACATTACCAGCGAGGGTCTAGATGGGTTAGGTTAGGTTATATTACGATGTAGACGTATATAATGTGCCCACCGAGAAGTAGGGGCCGACCCGCCAGGAATGTTGTGAAATACTACATCCGAGATATTAGGTTCCCTTAGGTTAGGATATATCGTTATAGACGTATATAATGTCCGCACCGAGACGTACGGGACGATACGACCGGGATTCTGTAAAACATTCCCAGCTAGGGGCTAGATGGGTTAGGTTAGGTTATATTACGTTATAGACGTATATAATGTGCCCACCGAGAAGTAGGGGCCGACCCGCCAGGAATGTTGGAAAATACTACATCGGAGATGTTAAGTTGCCTTAGGTTAGAATATATAACGTTATAGACGTATATAATATCCGCACCGAGACGTACGAGACGACACGATCGGGATTCTGTAAAACATTACCAGCGAGGGTCTAGATGGGTTAGGTTAGGTTATTTTACGATATAGACGTATATAATGTGCCCACCGAGAAGTAGGGGCCGACCTGCCAGGAATGTTGTGAAATACTACATCCGAAATGTTAGGTTCCCTTAGGTTAGGATATATAACGTTATAGACGTATATAATGTCCGCACCGAGACGTACGGGACGATACGACCGCGATTCTGTAAAACATTCCCAGCTAGGGGCTAGATGGGTTAGGTTAGGTTATATTACGTTATAGACGTATATAATGTGCCCACCGAGAAGTAGGGGCCGACCCGCCAGGAATGTTGGAAAATACTACATCGGAGATGTTAAGTTGCCTTAGGTTAGAATATATAACGTTATAGACGTATATAATATCCGCAACGAGACGTACGAGACGACACGATCGGGATTCTGTAAAACATTACCAGCGAGGGTCTAGATGGGTTAGGTTAGGTTATTTTACGATATAGACGTATATAATGTGCCCACCGAGAAGTAGGGGCCGACCCACCAGGAATGTTGGAAAATACTACATCCGAGATGTTAGGTTCCCTTAGGTTAGGATATATAACGTTATAGACGTATATATTGTCCGCACCGAGACGTACGAGACGACACGACCGGGATTCTGTAAAACATTACCAGCGAGGGTCTAGATGGGTTAGGTTAGGTTATATTACGATATAGACGTATATAATGTGCCCACCGAGAAGTAGGGGCCGACCTGCCAGGAATGTTGTGAAATACAACATCCGAAATGTTAGGTTCCCTTAGGTTAGGATATATAACGTTATAGACGTAAATAATGTCCCCACCGAGAAGTACGGGCCGACACGACCGGGATTTTGTAAAACATTACCAGCGAGAGTCTAGATGGGTTAGGTTAGGTTATATTACGTTATAGACGTATATAATATGCCCACCGAGAAGTAGGGGCCGACATGCCAGGAATGTTGTGAAATACAACATCCGAAATGTTAGGTTCCCTCAGGTTAGGATATATAACGATATAGACGCATATAATGTCCCCACGGAGAATTACGGGCCGACAGGACCGGGATTTTGTAAAACATTACCAGCGAGGGTCTAGATGGGTTAGGTTAGGTTATATTACGTTATAGACGTAAATAGTGTCCCCACCGAGAAGTACGAGCCGACACGACCGGGATTTTGTAAAACATTACCAGCGAGGGCCTAGATGGGTTAGGTTAGGTTATATTACGATATAGACGTATATAATGTGCCCACCGAGAAGTGGGGGCCGACCCGCCAGGAATGTTGGAAAATACTACATCCGAGATGTTAGGTTGCCTTAGGTTAGGATATATAACGATATAGACGTATATAATGTCCCCACGGAGAAGTACGGGCCGACACGACCGGGATTTTGTAAAACATTACCTGCGAGGGTCTAGATGGGTTAGGTTAGGTTATATTACGATATAGACGTATGTAATGTGCCCACCGAGAAGTAGGGGCCGAGCCGCCAGGAATGTTGGAAAATACTACATTCGAGATTTTAAGTTGCCTTAGGTTAGGATATATAAAATTATAGACGTATATAATGTCCCCACGGAAAAGTACGGGCCGCCACGACCGGTATTTTGTAAAACATTAGCAGCGAGGGTCTAGATGGGTTAGGTTAGATTATATTACGATATAGACGTATATAATGTGCCCACCGAGAAGTAGGGGCCGACCCGCCAGGAATGTTGTGAAGTACTACATCCGAGATGATAGGTTCCCTTAGGTTAGGATATATAACGTTATACACGTAAATAATGTCCCCACGGAGAAGTACGGGCCGACACGACCGGGATTTTGTAAAACATTACCTGCGAGGGTCTAGATGGGTTAGGTTAGGTTATATTACGATATAGACGTATGTAATGTGCCCACCGAGAAGTAGGGGCCGACCCGCCAGGAATGTTGTGAAGTACTACATCCGAGATTTTAGGTTCCCTTAGGTTAGGATATATAACGTTATAGACGTAAATAATGTCCCCACCGAGAAGTACGGGCCGACACGACCGAGATTTTGTAAAACATTACCAGCGAGGGTCTAGATGGGTTAGGTTAGGTTATATTACGATATAGACGTATATAATGTGCCCACCGAGAAGTTGGGGCCGACCTGCCAGGAATGTTGTGAAACACTACATCCGAAATGTTATGTTCCCTTAGGTTAGGATATATAACGTTATAGACGTATATAATGTCCGCACCGAGACGTACGGGACGACACGACCGGGATTCTGTAAAACATTCCCAGCTAGGGGCTAGATGGGTTAGGTTAGGTTATATTACGTTATAGACGTATATAATGTGCCCACCGAGAAGTAGGGGCCGACCCGCCAGGAATGTTGGAAAATACTACATCGGAGATGTTAAGTTGCCTTAGGTTAGAATATATAACTTTATAGACGTATGTAATATCCGCACCGAGACGTACGAGACGACACGACCGGGATTCTGTAACACATTACCAGCGAGGGTCTAGATGGGTTAGGTTAGGTTATTTTACGATATAGACGTATATAATGTGCCCACCGAGAAGTAGGGGCCGACCCACCAGGAATGTTGGAAAATACTACATCCGAGATGTTATGTTGCCTTAGGTTAGGATATATAAAATTATAGACGTATATAATGTCCCCACGGAAAAGTACGGGCCGACACGACCGGGATTTTGTAAAACATTACCAGCGAGGGTCTAGATGGGTTAGGTGAGGTTATATTACGATATAGACGTATGTAATGTGCCCACCGAGAAGTAGGGGCCGACCCGCCAGGAATGTTGTGAAATACTACATCCGAAATGTTAGGTTCCCTTAGGTTAGGATATATAACGTTATAGACGTATATAATGTCCGCACCGAGACGTACGGGACGACACGACCGGGATTCTGTAAAACATTCCCAGCTAGGGGCTAGATGGGTTAGGTTAGGTTATATTACGTTATAGACGTATATAATGTGCCCACCGAGAAGTAGGGGACGACCCGCCAGGAATGTTGGAAAACACTACATCGGAGATGTTAAGTTGCCTTAGGTTAGTATATATAACGTTATAGACGCATATAATATCCGCACCGAGACGTACGGGCCGACACGACCGGGATTCTGTAAAACATTACCAGCGAGGGTCTAGATGGGTTAGGTTAGGTTATATTACGTCATAGACGTAAATAATGTTCCCACCGAGAAGTGGGGCCGACCCGCCAGGAATGTTGTGAAATACTACATTCCAGATGTTAGGTTGCCTTAGGTTAGGATATATAACTTTATAGACGTATATAATGTCCGGCTTCGTGACGTACGGGAAGACACGAACGGGATTCTGTGAAACATTACAAGCGAGGGTGTAGGTGGCTTAGGTTAGGTTATATTACGTTACAGATGTGTATAATGTGCCCACCGAGAAGTAGGGGCCGACCCGCCAGGAATGTTGTGAAATACTACATCCGAGATGTTAGGTTCCCTTAGGTTAGGATATATAAAATTATAGACGTATATAATGTCCCCACGGAAAAGTACGGGCCGACACGACTGGGATTTTGTAAAACATAACCAGCGAGGGGCTAGATGGGTTAGGTTAGGTTATATTACGATATAGAAGTATATATTGTGCCCACCGAGAAGTAGGTTCCGACCCGCCAAGACTGTTGGAAAATACTACATCCGAGAGGTTAAGTTGCCTTAGGTTAGAATATATAACGTTATAGACGTATATAATGTCCGCACCGAGACGTACGGGACGACACGAACGGGATTCTGTAAAACATTCCCAGCTGGGGGCTAGATGGGTTAGGTTTGGTTATATTACGTTGTAGACGTATATAATGTTCCCACCGGGAATTGGCGCCGCCCCGCCAGGAATGTTGTGAACTACTACATCCGAGATGTTAGGTTCCCTTAGCTTAGGATATATAACGTTATAGACGTAAATAATGTCCCCACCGAGAAGTACGAGCCGACACGACCGGGATTTTGTAAAACATTACCAGCGAGGGTCTAGATGGGTTAGGTTAGGTTATATTACGATATAGACGTATATAATGTGCCCACCGAGAAGTAGGGGCCGACCCGCCAGGAATGTTGTGAAGTACTACATCCGAGATTTTAGGTTCCCTTAGGTTAGGATATATAACGTTATAGACGTAAATAATGTCCCCACCGAGAAGTACGGGCCGACACGACCGGGATTTTGTAAAACATTACCAGCGAGGGTCTAGATGGGTTAGGTTAGGTTATATTACGATATAGACGTATATAATGTGCCCACCGAGAAGTAGGGTCCGACCTGCCAGGAATGTTGTGAAATACTACATCCGAAATGTTAGGTTCCCTTAGGTTAGGATATATAACGTTATAGACGTATATAATGTCCGCACCGAGACGTACGGGACGATACGACCGGGATTCTGTAAAACATTCCCAGCTAGGGGCTAGATGGGTTAGGTTAGGTTATATTACGTTATAGACGTATATAATGTGCCCACCGAGAAGTAGGGGCCGACCCGCCAGGAATGTTGGAAAATACTACATCGGAGATGTTAAGTTGCCTTAGGTTAGAATATATAACGTTATAGACGTATATAATATCCGCAACGAGACGTACGAGACGACACGATCGGGATTCTGTAAAACATTACCAGCGAGGGTCTAGATGGGTTAGGTTAGGTTATTTTACGATATAGACGTATATAATGTGCCCACCGAGAAGTAGGGGCCGACCTGCCAGGAATGTTGTGAAATACTACATCCGAAATGTTAGGTTCCCTTAGGTTAGGATATATAACGTTATAGACGTATATAATGTCCGCACCGAGACGTACGGGACGATACGACCGCGATTCTGTAAAACATTCCCAGCTAGGGGCTAGATGGGTTAGGTTAGGTTATATTACGTTATAGACGTATATAATGTGCCCACCGAGAAGTAGGGGCCGACCCGCCAGGAATGTTGGAAAATACTACATCGGAGATGTTAAGTTGCCTTAGGTTAGAATATATAACGTTATAGACGTATATAATATCCGCAACGAGACGTACGAGACGACACGATCGGGATTCTGTAAAACATTACCAGCGAGGGTCTAGATGGGTTAGGTTAGGTTATTTTACGATATAGACGTATATAATGTGCCCACCGAGAAGTAGGGGCCGACCCACCAGGAATGTTGGAAAATACTACATCCGAGATGTTAGGTTCCCTTAGGTTAGGATATATAACGTTATAGACGTATATATTGTCCGCACCGAGACGTACGAGACGACACGACCGGGATTCTGTAAAACATTACCAGCGAGGGTCTAGATGGGTTAGGTTAGGTTATATTACGATATAGACGTATATAATGTGCCCACCGAGAAGTAGGGGCCGACCTGCCAGGAATGTTGTGAAATACAACATCCGAAATGTTAGGTTCCCTTAGGTTAGGATATATAACGTTATAGACGTAAATAATGTCCCCACCGAGAAGTACGGGCCGACACGACCGGGATTTTGTAAAACATTACCAGCGAGAGTCTAGATGGGTTAGGTTAGGTTATATTACGTTATAGACGTATATAATATGCCCACCGCGAAGTAGGGGCCGACATGCCAGGAATGTTGTGAAATACAACATCCGAAATGTTAGGTTCCCTCAGGTTAGGATATATAACGATATAGACGCATATAATGTCCCCACGGAGAATTACGGGCCGACAGGACCGGGATTTTGTAAAACATTACCAGCGAGGGTCTAGATGGGTTAGGTTAGGTTATATTACGTTATAGACGTAAATAGTGTCCCCACCGAGAAGTACGAGCCGACACGACCGGGATTTTGTAAAACATTACCAGCGAGGGCCTAGATGGGTTAGGTTAGGTTATATTACGATATAGACGTATATAATGTGCCCACCGAGAAGTGGGGGCCGACCCGCCAGGAATGTTGGAAAATACTACATCCGAGATGTTAGGTTGCCTTTGGTTAGGATATATAACGATATAGACGTATATAATGTCCCCACGGAGAAGTACGGGCCGACACGACCGGGATTTTGTAAAACATTACCTGCGAGGGTCTAGATGGGTTAGGTTAGGTTATATTACGATATAGACGTATGTAATGTGCCCACCGAGAAGTAGGGGCCGAGCCGCCAGGAATGTTGGAAAATACTACATTCGAGATTTTAAGTTGCCTTAGGTTAGGATATATAAAATTATAGACGTATATAATGTCCCCACGGAAAAGTACGGGCCGCCACGACCGGTATTTTGTAAAACATTAGCAGCGAGGGTCTAGATGGGTTAGGTTAGATTATATTACGATATAGACGTATATAATGTGCCCACCGAGAAGTAGGGGCCGACCCGCCAGGAATGTTGTGAAGTACTACATCCGAGATGATAGGTTCCCTTAGGTTAGGATATATAACGTTATACACGTAAATAATGTCCCCACGGAGAAGTACGGGCCGACACGACCGGGATTTTGTAAAACATTACCTGCGAGTGTCTAGATGGGTTAGGTTAGGTTATATTACGATATAGACGTATGTAATGTGCCCACCGAGAAGTAGGGGCCGACCCGCCAGGAATGTTGTGAAGTACTACATCCGAGATTTTAGGTTCCCTTAGGTTAGGATATATAACGTTATAGACGTAAATAATGTCCCCACCGAGAAGTACGGGCCGACACGACCGAGATTTTGTAAAACATTACCAGCGAGGGTCTAGATGGGTTAGGTTAGGTTATATTACGATATAGACGTATATAATGTGCCCACCGAGAAGTTGGGGCCGACCTGCCAGGAATGTTGTGAAACACTACATCCGAAATGTTATGTTCCCTTAGGTTAGGATATATAACGTTATAGACGTATATAATGTCCGCACCGAGACGTACGGGACGACACGACCGGGATTCTGTAAAACATTCCCAGCTAGGGGCTAGATGGGTTAGGTTAGGTTATATTACGTTATAGACGTATATAATGTGCCCACCGAGAAGTAGGGGCCGACCCGCCAGGAATGTTGGAAAATACTACATCGGAGATGTTAAGTTGCCTTAGGTTAGAATATATAACGTTATAGACGTATGTAATATCCGCACCGAGACGTACGAGACGACACGACCGGGATTCTGTAACACATTACCAGCGAGGGTCTAGATGGGTTAGGTTAGGTTATTTTACGATATAGACGTATATAATGTGCCCACCGAGAAGTAGGGGCCGACCCACCAGGAATGTTGGAAAATACTACATCCGAGATGTTATGTTGCCTTAGGTTAGGATATATAAAATTATAGACGTATATAATGTCCCCACGGAAAAGTACGGGCCGACACGACCGGGATTTTGTAAAACATTACCAGCGAGGGTCTAGATGGGTTAGGTGAGGTTATATTACGATATAGACGTATGTAATGTGCCCACCGAGAAGTAGGGGCCGACCCGCCAGGAATGTTGTGAAATACTACATCCGAAATGTTAGGTTCCCTTAGGTTAGGATATATAACGTTATAGACGTATATAATGTCCGCACCGAGACGTACGGGACGACACGACCGGGATTCTGTAAAACATTCCCAGCTAGGGGCTAGATGGGTTAGGTTAGGTTATATTACGTTATAGACGTATATAATGTGCCCACCGAGAAGTAGGGGACGACCCGCCAGGAATGTTGGAAAACACTACATCGGAGATGTTAAGTTGCCTTAGGTTAGTATATATAACGTTATAGACGCATATAATATCCGCACCGAGACGTACGGGCCGACACGACCGGGATTCTGTAAAACATTACCAGCGAGGGTCTAGATGGGTTAGGTTAGGTTATATTACGTCATAGACGTAAATAATGTTCCCACCGAGAAGTGGGGCCGACCCGCCAGGAATGTTGTGAAATACTACATTCCAGATGTTAGGTTGCCTTAGGTTAGGATATATAACTTTATAGACGTATATAATGTCCGGCTTCGTGACGTACGGGAAGACACGAACGGGATTCTGTGAAACATTACAAGCGAGGGTGTAGGTGGCTTAGGTTAGGTTATATTACGTTACAGATGTGTATAATGTGCCCACCGAGAAGTAGGGGCCGACCCGCCAGGATTGTTGGAAAATACTACATCGGAGATGTTAAGTTGCCTTAGGTTAGAATATATAACGTTATAGACGTATGTAATATCCGCACCGAGACGTACGAGACGACACGACCGGGATTCTGTAAAACATTACCAGCGAGGGTCTAGATGGGTTAGGTTAGCTTATATTACGATGTAGACGTATATAATGTGCCCACCGAGAAGTAGGGGCCGACCCGCCAGGAATGTTGTGAAATACTACATCCGAGATATTAGGTTCCCTTAGGTTAGGATATATCGTTATAGACGTATATAATGTCCGCACCGAGACGTACGAGACGACACGACCGGTTCTGTAAAACATTACCAGCGAGGGTCTAGATGGGTTAGGTGAGGTTATATTACGATATAGACGTATGTAATGTGCCCACCGAGAAGTAGGGGCCGACCCGCCAGGAATGTTGTGAAATACTACATCCGAAATGTTAGGTTCCCTTAGGTTAGGATATATAACGTTATAGACGTATATAATGTCCGCACCGAGACGTACGGGACGACACGACCGGGATTCTGTAAAACATTCCCAGCTAGGGGCTAGATGGGTTAGGTTAGGTTATATTACGTTATAGACGTATATAATGTGCCCACCGAGAAGTAGGGGACGACCCGCCAGGAATGTTGGAAAACACTACATCGGAGATGTTAAGTTGCCTTAGGTTAGTATATACAACGTTATAGACGCATATAATATCCGCACCGAGACGTACGGGCCGACACGACCGGGATTCTGTAAAACATTACCAGCGAGGGTCTAGATGGGTTAGGTTAGGTTATATTACGTCATAGACGTAAATAATGTTCCCACCGAGAAGTGGGGCCGACCCGCCAGGAATGTTGTGAAATACTACATTCCAGATGTTAGGTTGCCTTAGGTTAGGATATATAACTTTATAGACGTATATAATGTCCGGCTTCGTGACGTACGGGAAGACACGAACGGGATTCTGTGAAACATTACAAGCGAGGGTGTAGGTGGCTTAGGTTAGGTTATATTACGTTACAGATGTGTATAATGTGCCCACCGAGAAGTAGGGGCCGACCCGCCAGGAATGTTGTGAAATACTACATCCGAGATGTTAGGTTCCCTTAGGTTAGGATATATAAAATTATAGACGTATATAATGTCCCCACGGAAAAGTACGGGCCGACACGACTGGGATTTTGTAAAACATAACCAGCGAGGGGCTAGATGGGTTAGGTTAGGTTATATTACGATATAGAAGTATATATTGTGCCCACCGAGAAGTAGGTTCCGACCCGCCAAGACTGTTGGAAAATACTACATCCGAGAGGTTAAGTTGCCTTAGGTTAGAATATATAACGTTATAGACGTATATAATGTCCGCACCGAGACGTACGGGACGACACGAACGGGATTCTGTAAAACATTCCCAGCTGGGGGCTAGATGGGTTAGGTTTGGTTATATTACGTTGTAGACGTATATAATGTTCCCACCGGGAATTGGCGCCGCCCCGCCAGGAATGTTGTGAACTACTACATCCGAGATGTTAGGTTCCCTTAGCTTAGGATATATAACGTTATAGACGTAAATAATGTCCCCACCGAGAAGTACGAGCCGACACGACCGGGATTTTGTAAAACATTACCAGCGAGGGTCTAGATGGGTTAGGTTAGGTTATATTACGATATAGACGTATATAATGTGCCCACCGAGAAGTAGGGGCCGACCCGCCAGGAATGTTGTGAAGTACTACATCCGAGATTTTAGGTTCCCTTAGGTTAGGATATATAACGTTATAGACGTAAATAATGTCCCCACCGAGAAGTACGGGCCGACACGACCGGGATTTTGTAAAACATTACCAGCGAGGGTCTAGATGGGTTAGGTTAGGTTATATTACGATATAGACGTATATAATGTGCCC
This sequence comes from Xylocopa violacea, assembly GCA_963969225.1. Taxonomy (NCBI): domain Eukaryota; kingdom Metazoa; phylum Arthropoda; class Insecta; order Hymenoptera; family Apidae; genus Xylocopa; species Xylocopa violacea. The sequence continues at coordinate 1,046,564 of CAXAJV010000732.1, forward strand.
ACCGAGAAGTAGGGTCCGACCTGCCAGGAATGTTGTGAAATACTACATCCGAAATGTTAGGTTCCCTTAGGTTAGGATATATAACGTTATAGACGTATATAATGTCCGCACCGAGACGTACGGGACGATACGACCGGGATTCTGTAAAACATTCCCAGCTAGGGGCTAGATGGGTTAGGTTAGGTTATATTACGTTATAGACGTATATAATGTGCCCACCGAGAAGTAGGGGCCGACCCGCCAGGAATGTTGGAAAATACTACATCGGAGATGTTAAGTTGCCTTAGGTTAGAATATATAACGTTATAGACGTATATAATATCCGCAACGAGACGTACGAGACGACACGATCGGGATTCTGTAAAACATTACCAGCGAGGGTCTAGATGGGTTAGGTTAGGTTATTTTACGATATAGACGTATATAATGTGCCCACCGAGAAGTAGGGGCCGACCTGCCAGGAATGTTGTGAAATACTACATCCGAAATGTTAGGTTCCCTTAGGTTAGGATATATAACGTTATAGACGTATATAATGTCCGCACCGAGACGTACGGGACGATACGACCGCGATTCTGTAAAACATTCCCAGCTAGGGGCTAGATGGGTTAGGTTAGGTTATATTACGTTATAGACGTATATAATGTGCCCACCGAGAAGTAGGGGCCGACCCGCCAGGAATGTTGGAAAATACTACATCGGAGATGTTAAGTTGCCTTAGGTTAGAACATATAACGTTATAGACGTATATAATATCCGCAACGAGACGTACGAGACGACACGATCGGGATTCTGTAAAACATTACCAGCGAGGGTCTAGATGGGTTAGGTTAGGTTATTTTACGATATAGACGTATATAATGTGCCCACCGAGAAGTAGGGGCCGACCCACCAGGAATGTTGGAAAATACTACATCCGAGATGTTAGGTTCCCTTAGGTTAGGATATATAACGTTATAGACGTATATATTGTCCGCACCGAGACGTACGAGACGACACGATCGGGATTCTGTAAAACATTACCAGCGAGGGTCTAGATGGGTTAGGTTAGGTTATATTACGATATAGACGTATATAATGTGCCCACCGAGAAGTAGGGGCCGACCTGCCAGGAATGTTGTGAAATACAACATCCGAAATGTTAGGTTCCCTTAGGTTAGGATATATAACGTTATAGACGTAAATAATGTCCCCACCGAGAAGTACGGGCCGACACGACCGGGATTTTGTAAAACATTACCAGCGAGAGTCTAGATGGGTTAGGTTAGGTTATATTACGTTATAGACGTATATAATGTGCCCACCGAGAAGTAGGGGCCGACCAGCCAGGAATGTTGTGAAATACTACATCCGAGATGTTAGGTTCCCTTAGGTTAGGATATATAAAGTTATAGACGTATATAATGTCCGCATCGAGACGTACGTGCCGATGCGACCGGGATTTTGTAAAACATTAACAGCGAGTGTCTAGATGGGTTAGGTTAGGTTATATTACGATATAGACGTATATAATATGCCCACCGAGAAGTAGGGGCCGACATGCCAGGAATGTTGTGAAATACAACATCCGAAATGTTAGGTTCCCTCAGGTTAGGATATATAACGATATAGACGCATATAATGTCCCCACGGAGAATTACGGGCCGACAGGACCGGGATTTTGTAAAACATTACCAGCGAGGGTCTAGATGGGTTAGGTTAGGTTATATTACGTTATAGACGTAAATAGTGTCCCCACCGAGAAGTACGAGCCGACACGACCGGGATTTTGTAAAACATTACCAGCGAGGGCCTAGATGGGTTAGGTTAGGTTATATTACGATATAGACGTATATAATGTGCCCACCGAGAAGTGGGGGCCGACCCGCCAGGAATGTTGGAAAATACTACATCCGAGATGTTAGGTTGCCTTAGGTTAGGATATATAACGATATAGACGTATATAATGTCCCCACGGAGAAGTACGGGCCGACACGACCGGGATTTTGTAAAACATTACCTGCGAGGGTCTAGATGGGTTAGGTTAGGTTATATTACGATATAGATGTATGTAATGTGCCCACCGAGAAGTAGGGGCCGAGCCGCCAGGAATGTTGGAAAATACTACATTCGAGATTTTAAGTTGCCTTAGGTTAGGATATATAAAATTATAGACGTATATAATGTCCCCACGGAAAAGTACGGGCCGCCACGACCGGTATTTTGTAAAACATTAGCAGCGAGGGTCTAGATGGGTTAGGTTAGATTATATTACGATATAGACGTATATAATGTGCCCACCGAGAAGTAGGGGCCGACCCGCCAGGAATGTTGTGAAGTACTACATCCGAGATGATAGGTTCCCTTAGGTTAGGATATATAACGTTATACACGTAAATAATGTCCCCACGGAGAAGTACGGGCCGACACGACCGGGATTTTGTAAAACATTACCTGCGAGGGTCTAGATGGGTTAGGTTAGGTTATTTTACGATATAGACGTATGTAATGTGCCCACCGAGAAGTAGGGGCCGACCCACCAGGAATGTTGGAAAATACTACATCCGAGATGTTATGTTGCCTTAGGTTAGGATATATAAAATTATAGACGTATATAATGTCCCCACGGAAAAGTACGGGCCGACACGACCGGGATTTTGTAAAACATTACCAGCGAGGGTCTAGATGGGTTAGGTTAGGTTATATTACGTTATAGACGTAAATAGTGTCCCCACCGAGAAGTACGAGCCGACACGACCGGGATTTTGTAAAACATTACCAGCGAGGGCCTAGATGGGTTAGGTTAGGTTATATTACGATATAGACGTATATAATGTGCCCACCGAGAAGTGGGGGCCGACCCGCCAGGAATGTTGGAAAATACTACATCCGAGATGTTAGGTTGCCTTAGGTTAGGATATATAACGATATAGACGTATATAATGTCCCCACGGAGAAGTACGGGCCGACACGACCGGGATTTTGTAAAACATTACCTGCGAGGGTCTAGATGGGTTAGGTTAGGTTATATTACGATATAGACGTATGTAATGTGCCCACCGAGAAGTAGGGGCCGAGCCGCCAGGAATGTTGGAAAATACTACATTCGAGATTTTAAGTTGCCTTAGGTTAGGATATATAAAATTATAGACGTATATAATGTCCCCACGGAAAAGTACGGGCCGCCACGACCGGTATTTTGTAAAACATTAGCAGCGAGGGTCTAGATGGGTTAGGTTAGATTATATTACGATATAGACGTATATAATGTGCCCACCGAGAAGTAGGGGCCGACCCGCCAGGAATGTTGTGAAGTACTACATCCGAGATGATAGGTTCCCTTAGGTTAGGATATATAACGTTATACACGTAAATAATGTCCCCACGGAGAAGTACGGGCCGACACGACCGGGATTTTGTAAAACATTACCTGCGAGGGTCTAGATGGGTTAGGTTAGGTTATATTACGATATAGACGTATGTAATGTGCCCACCGAGAAGTAGGGGCCGACCCGCCAGGAATGTTGTGAAGTACTACATCCGAGATTTTAGGTTCCCTTAGGTTAGGATATATAACGTTATAGACGTAAATAATGTCCCCACCGAGTAGTACGGGCCGACACGACCGAGATTTTGTAAAACATTACCAGCGAGGGTCTAGATGGGTTAGGTTAGGTTATATTACGATATAGACGTATATAATGTGCCCACCGAGAAGTTGGGGCCGACCTGCCAGGAATGTTGTGAAACACTACATCCGAAATGTTATGTTCCCTTAGGTTAGGATATATAACGTTATAGACGTATATAATGTCCGCACCGAGACGTACGGGACGACACGACCGGGATTCTGTAAAACATTCCCAGCTAGGGGCTAGATGGGTTAGGTTAGGTTATATTACGTTATAGACGTATATAATGTGCCCACCGAGAAGTAGGGGCCGACCCGCCAGGAATGTTGGAAAACACTACATCGGAGATGTTAAGTTGCCTTAGGTTAGTATATATAACGTTATAGACGCATATAATATCCGCACCGAGACGTACGGGCCGACACGACCGGGATTCTGTAAAACATTACCAGCGAGGGTCTAGATGGGTTAGGTTAGGTTATATTACGTCATAGACGTAAATAATGTTCCCACCGAGAAGTGGGGCCGACCCGCCAGGAATGTTGTGAAATACTACATTCCAGATGTTAGGTTGCCTTAGGTTAGGATATATAACTTTATAGACGTATATAATGTCCGGCTTCGTGACGTACGGGAAGACACGAACGGGATTCTGTGAAACATTACAAGCGAGGGTGTAGGTGGCTTAGGTTAGGTTATATTACGTTACAGATGTGTATAATGTGCCCACCGAGAAGTAGGGGCCGACCCGCCAGGAATGTTGGAAAATACTACATCGGAGATGTTAAGTTGCCTTAGGTTAGAATATATAACGTTATAGACGTATGTAATATCCGCACCGAGACGTACGAGACGACACGACCGGGATTCTGTAACACATTACCAGCGAGGGTCTAGATGGGTTAGGTTAGGTTATTTTACGATATAGACGTATATAATGTGCCCACCGAGAAGTAGGGGCCGACCCACCAGGAATGTTGGAAAATACTACATCCGAGATGTTATGTTGCCTTAGGTTAGGATATATAAAATTATAGACGTATATAATGTCACCACGGAAAAGTACGGGCCGACACGACCGGGATTTTGTAAAACATTACCAGCGAGGGTCTAGATGGGTTAGGTGAGGTTATATTACGATATAGACGTATGTAATGTGCCCACCGAGAAGTAGGGGCCGACCCGCCAGGAATGTTGTGAAATACTACATCCGAAATGTTAGGTTCCCTTAGGTTAGGATATATAACGTTATAGACGTATATAATATCCGCACCGAGACGTACGAGACGACACGACCGGGATTCTGTAAAACATTACCAGCGAGGGTCTAGATGGGTTAGGTTAGGTTATATTACGATGTAGACGTATATAATGTGCCCACCGAGAAGTAGGGGCCGACCCGCCAGGAATGTTGTGAAATACTACATCCGAGATATTAGGTTCCCTTAGGTTAGGATATATCGTTATAGACGTATATAATGTCCGCACCGAGACGTACGAGACGACACGACCGGTTCTGTAAAACATTACCAGCGAGGTTCTAGATGGTTTAGGTTAGGTTATATTACGATATAGACGTATATAATGTGCCCACCGAGAAGTAGGGTCCGACCCGCCAAGACTGTTGGAAAATACTACATCCGAGAGTTTAAGTTGCCTTAGGTTAGGATATATAACGTTATAGACGTATATAATGTCCGCACCGGGACGTACGGGACGAGACGACCGGGATTCTGTAAAACATTACCAGCGAGGGTCTAGATGGGTTAGGTTAGGTCATATTACGATATAGACGTATATAATGTGCCCACCGAGAAGTAGGGGCCGACCCGCCAGGAATGTTGGAAAATACTACATCCGAGATGTTAAGTTGCCTTAGGTTAGGATATATAAAATTATAGACGTATATAATGTCCCCACGGAAAAGTACGGGCCGACACGACTGGGATTTTGTAAAACATAACCAGCGAGGGGCTAGATGGGTTAGGTTAGGTTATATTACGATATAGACGTATATAATGTGCCCACCGAGAAGTAGGGACTGACCCGCCAGGAATGTTGGAAAATACTACATCCGAGATGTTAATTTGCCTTAGGTTAGGATATATAAAATTATAGACGTATATAATGTCCCCACGGAAAAGTACGGGCCGCCACGACCGGGATTTTGTAAAACATTAGCAGCGAGGGTCTAGATGGGTTAGGTTAGATTATATTACGATATAGACGTATATAATGTGCCCACCGAGAAGTAGGGGCCGACCCGCCAGGAATGTTGTGAAGTACTACATCCGAAATGTTAGGTTCCCTTAGGTTAGGATATATAACGTTATAGACGTATATAATGTCCGCACCGAGACGTACGGGACGACACGACCGGGATTCTGTAAAACATTCCCAGCTAGGGGCTACATGGGTTAGGTTAGGTTATATTACGTTATAGACGTATATAATGTGCCCACCGAGAAGTAGGGGACGACCCGCCAGGAATGTTGGAAAACACTACATCGGAGATGTTAAGTTGCCTTAGGTTAGTATATATAACGTTATAGACGCATATAATATCCGCACCGAGACGTACGGGCCGACACGACCGGGATTCTGTAAAACATTACCAGCGAGGGTCTAGATGGGTTAGGTTAGGTTATATTACGTCATAGACGTAAATAATGTTCCCACCGAGAAGTGGGGCCGACCCGCCAGGAATGTTGTGAAATACTACATTCCAGATGTTAGGTTGCCTTAGGTTAGGATATATAACTTTATAGACGTATATAATGTCCGGCTTCGTGACGTACGGGAAGACACGAACGGGATTCTGTGAAACATTACAAGCGAGGGTGTAGGTGGCTTAGGTTAGGTTATATTACGTTACAGATGTGTATAATGTGCCCACCGAGAAGTAGGTGCCGACCCGCCAGGAATGTTGTGAAATACTACATCCGAGATGTTAGGTTCCCTTAGGTTAGGATATATAAAATTATAGACGTATATAATGTCCCCACGGAAAAGTACGGGCCGACACGACTGGGATTTTGTAAAACATAACCAGCGAGGGGCTAGATGGGTTAGGTTAGGTTATATTACGATATAGACGTATATAATGTGCCCACCGAGAAGTAGGGACTGACCCGCCAGGAATGTTGGAAAATACTACATCCGAGATGTTAATTTGCCTTAGGTTAGGATATATAAAATTATAGACGTATATAATGTCCCCACGGAAAAGTACGGGCCGACACGACTGGGATTTTGTAAAACATAACCAGCGAGGGGCTAGATGGGTTAGGTTAGGTTATATTACGATATAGACGTATATAATGTTCCCACCGAGAAGTAGGGGCCGACCCGCCAGGAATGTTGGAAAATACTACATTCGAGATGTTATGTTGCCTTAGGTTAGGATATATAAAACTATAGACGTATGTAATGTCCCCACGGAAAAGTACGGGCCGACACGACCGGGATTTTGTAAAACATTAACAGCGAGGGTCTAGATGGGTTGGGTTAGGTTATATTACGATATAGAAGTATATATTGTGCCCACCGAGAAGTAGGTTCCGACCCGCCAAGACTGTTGGAAAATACTACATCCGAGAGGTTAAGTTGCCTTAGGTTAGAATATATAACGTTATAGACGTATATAATGTCCGCACCGAGACGTACGGGACGACACGAACGGGATTCTGTAAAACATTCCCAGCTGGGGGCTAGATGGGTTAGGTTTGGTTATATTACGTTGTAGACGTATATAATGTGCCCACCGAGAAGTAGGGGCCGACCCGCCAGGAATGTTGGAAAATACTACATCGGAGATGTTAAGTTGCCTTAGGTTAGAATATATAACGTTATAGACGTATATAATATCCGCAACGAGACGTACGAGACGACACGATCGGGATTCTGTAAAACATTACCAGCGAGGGTCTAGATGGGTTAGGTTAGGTTATTTTACGATATAGACGTATATAATGTGCCCACCGAGAAGTAGGGGCCGACCCACCAGGAATGTTGGAAAATACTACATCCGAGATGTTAGGTTCCTTAGGTTAGGATATATAACGTTATAGACGTATATATTGTCCGCACCGAGACGTACGAGACGACACGACCGGGATTCTGTAAAACATTACCAGCGAGGGTCTAGATGGGTTAGGTTAGGTTATATTACGATATAGACGTATATAATGTGCCCACCGAGAAGTAGGGGCCGACCTGCCAGGAATGTTGTGAAATACAACATCCGAAATGTTAGGTTCCCTTAGGTTAGGATATATAACGTTATAGACGTAAATAATGTCCCCACGGAAAAGTACGGGCCGACACGACTGGGATTTTGTAAAACATAACCAGCGAGGGGCTAGATGGGTTAGGTTAGGTTATATTACGATATAGACGTATATAATGTGCCCACCGAGAAGTAGGGACTGACCCGCCAGGAATGTTGGAAAATACTACATCCGAGATGTTAATTTGCCTTAGGTTAGGATATATAAAATTATAGACGTATATAATGTCCCCACGGAAAAGTACGGGCCGCCACGACCGGGATTTTGTAAAACATTAGCAGCGAGGGTCTAGATGGGTTAGGTTAGATTATATTACGATATAGACGTATATAATGTGCCCACCGAGAAGTAGGGGCCGACCCGCCAGGAATGTTGTGAAGTACTACATCCGAAATGTTAGGTTCCCTTAGGTTAGGATATATAACGTTATAGACGTATATAATGTCCGCACCGAGACGTACGGGACGACACGACCGGGATTCTGTAAAACATTCCCAGCTAGGGGCTAGATGGGTTAGGTTAGGTTATATTACGTTATAGACGTATATAATGTGCCCACCGAGAAGTAGGGGACGACCCGCCAGGAATGTTGGAAAACACTACATCGGAGATGTTAAGTTGCCTTAGGTTAGTATATATAACGTTATAGACGCATATAATATCCGCACCGAGACGTACGGGCCGACACGACCGGGATTCTGTAAAACATTACCAGCGAGGGTCTAGATGGGTTAGGTTAGGTTATATTACGTCATAGACGTAAATAATGTTCCCACCGAGAAGTGGGGCCGACCCGCCAGGAATGTTGTGAAATACTACATTCCAGATGTTAGGTTGCCTTAGGTTAGGATATATAACTTTATAGACGTATATAATGTCCGGCTTCGTGACGTACGGGAAGACACGAACGGGATTCTGTGAAACATTACAAGCGAGGGTGTAGGTGGCTTAGGTTAGGTTATATTACGTTACAGATGTGTATAATGTGCCCACCGAGAAGTAGGTGCCGACCCGCCAGGAATGTTGTGAAATACTACATCCGAGATGTTAGGTTCCCTTAGGTTAGGATATATAAAATTATAGACGTATATAATGTCCCCACGGAAAAGTACGGGCCGACACGACTGGGATTTTGTAAAACATAACCAGCGAGGGGCTAGATGGGTTAGGTTAGGTTATATTACGATATAGACGTATATAATGTGCCCACCGAGAAGTAGGGACTGACCCGCCAGGAATGTTGGAAAATACTACATCCGAGATGTTAATTTGCCTTAGGTTAGGATATATAAAATTATAGACGTATATAATGTCCCCACGGAAAAGTACGGGCCGACACGACTGGGATTTTGTAAAACATAACCAGCGAGGGGCTAGATGGGTTAGGTTAGGTTATATTACGATATAGACGTATATAATGTTCCCACCGAGAAGTAGGGGCCGACCCGCCAGGAATGTTGGAAAATACTACATTCGAGATGTTATGTTGCCTTAGGTTAGGATATATAAAACTATAGACGTATGTAATGTCCCCACGGAAAAGTACGGGCCGACACGACCGGGATTTTGTAAAACATTAACAGCGAGGGTCTAGATGGGTTGGGTTAGGTTATATTACGATATAGAAGTATATATTGTGCCCACCGAGAAGTAGGTTCCGACCCGCCAAGACTGTTGGAAAATACTACATCCGAGAGGTTAAGTTGCCTTAGGTTAGAATATATAACGTTATAGACGTATATAATGTCCGCACCGAGACGTACGGGACGACACGAACGGGATTCTGTAAAACATTCCCAGCTGGGGGCTAGATGGGTTAGGTTTGGTTATATTACGTTGTAGACGTATATAATGTGCCCACCGAGAAGTAGGGGCCGACCCGCCAGGAATGTTGGAAAATACTACATCGGAGATGTTAAGTTGCCTTAGGTTAGAATATATAACGTTATAGACGTATATAATATCCGCAACGAGACGTACGAGACGACACGATCGGGATTCTGTAAAACATTACCAGCGAGGGTCTAGATGGGTTAGGTTAGGTTATTTTACGATATAGACGTATATAATGTGCCCACCGAGAAGTAGGGGCCGACCCACCAGGAATGTTGGAAAATACTACATCCGAGATGTTAGGTTCCTTAGGTTAGGATATATAACGTTATAGACGTATATATTGTCCGCACCGAGACGTACGAGACGACACGACCGGGATTCTGTAAAACATTACCAGCGAGGGTCTAGATGGGTTAGGTTAGGTTATATTACGATATAGACGTATATAATGTGCCCACCGAGAAGTAGGGGCCGACCTGCCAGGAATGTTGTGAAATACAACATCCGAAATGTTAGGTTCCCTTAGGTTAGGATATATAACGTTATAGACGTAAATAATGTCCCCACCGAGAAGTACGGGCCGACACGACCGGGATTTTGTAAAACATTACCAGCGAGAGTCTAGATGGGTTAGGTTAGGTTATATTACGTTATAGACGTATATAATGTGCCCACCGAGAAGTAGGGGCCGACCAGCCAGGAATGTTGTGAAATACTACATCCGAGATGTTAGGTTCCCTTAGATTAGGATATATAAAGTTATAGACGTATATAATGTCCGCATCGAGACGTACGTGCCGCCACGACCGGTATTTTGTAAAACATTAGCAGCGAGGGTCTAGATGGGTTAGGTTAGATTATATTACGATATAGACGTATATAATGTGCCCACCGAGAAGTAGGGGCCGACCCGCCAGGAATGTTGTGAAGTACTACATCCGAGATGATAGGTTCCCTTAGGTTAGGATATATAACGTTATACACGTAAATAATGTCCCCACGGAGAAGTACGGGCCGACACGACCGGGATTTTGTAAAACATTACCTGCGAGGGTCTAGATGGGTTAGGTTAGGTTATATTACGATATAGACGTATGTAATGTGCCCACCGAGAAGTAGGGGCCGACCCGCCAGGAATGTTGTGAAGTACTACATCCGAGATTTTAGGTTCCCTTAGGTTAGGATATATAACGTTATAGACGTATGTAATATCCGCACCGAGACGTACGAGACGACACGACCGGGATTCTGTAACACATTACCAGCGAGGGTCTAGATGGGTTAGGTTAGGTTATTTTACGATATAGACGTATATAATGTGCCCACCGAGAAGTAGGGGCCGACCCACCAGGAATGTTGGAAAATACTACATCCGAGATGTTATGTTGCCTTAGGTTAGGATATATAAAATTATAGACGTATATAATGTCCCCACGGAAAAGTACGGGCCGACACGACCGGGATTTTGTAAAACATTACCAGCGAGGGTCTAGATGGGTTAGGTGAGGTTATATTACGATATAGACGTATGTAATGTGCCCACCGAGAAGTAGGGGCCGACCCGCCAGGAATGTTGTGAAGTACTACATCCGAGATTTTAGGTTCCCTTAGGTTAGGATATATAACGTTATAGACGTAAATAATGTCCCTACCGAGAAGTACGGGCCGACACGACCGGGATTTTGTAAAACATTACCAGCGAGGGTCTAGATGGGTTAGGTTAGGTTATATTACGATATAGACGTATATAATGTGCCCACCAAGAAGTAGGGGCGGACCTGCCAGGAATGTTGTGAAATACTACATCCGAAATGTTAGGTTCCCTTAGGTTAGGATATATAACGTTATAGACGTATATAATGTCCGCACCGAGACGTACGGGACGACACGACCGGGATTCTGTAAAACATTCCCAGCTAGGGGCTAGATGGGTTAGGTTAGGTTATATTACGTTATAGACGTATATAATGTGCCCACCGAGAAGTAGGGGACGACCCGCCAGGAATGTTGGAAAATAATACATCGGAGATGTTAAGTTGCCTTAGGTTAGTATATATAACGTTATAGACGCATATAATATCCGCACCGAGACGTACGGGCCGACACGACCGGGATTCTGTAAAACATTACCAGCGAGGGTCTAGATGGGTTAGGTTAGGTTATATTACGTCATAGACGTAAATAATGTTCCCACCGAGAAGTGGGGCCGACCCGCCAGGAATGTTGTGAAATACTACATTCCAGATGTTAGGTTGCCTTAGGTTAGGATATATAACTTTATAGACGTATATAATGTCCGGCTTCGTGACGTACGGGAAGACACGAACGGGATTCTGTGAAACATTACAAGCGAGGGTGTAGGTGGCTTAGGTTAGGTTATATTACGTTACAGATGTGTATAATGTGCCCACCGAGAAGTAGGGGCCGACCCGCCAGGAATGTTGTGAAATACTACATCCGAGATGTTAGGTTCCCTTAGGTTAGGATATATAACGTTATAGACGTATATAATATCCGCACCGAGACGTACGAGACGACACGACCGGGATTCTGTAAAACATTACCAGCGAGGGTCTAGATGGGTTAGGTTAGGTTATATTACGATATAGACGTATGTAATGTGCCCACCGAGAAGTAGGGGCCGACCCGCCAGGAATGTTGTGAAGTACTACATCCGAGATTTTAGGTTCCCTTAGGTTAGGATATATAACGTTATAGACGTAAATAATGTCCCCACCGAGAAGTACGGGCCGACACGACCGAGATTTTGTAAAACATTACCGGCGAGGGTCTAGATGGGTTAGGTTAGGTTATATTACGATATAGACGTATATAATGTGCCCACCGAGAAGTTGGGGCCGACCTGCCAGGAATGTTGTGAAACACTACATCCGAAATGTTATGTTCCCTTAGGTTAGGATATATAACGTTATAGACGTATATAATGTCCGCACCGAGACGTACGGGACGACACGACCGGGATTCTGTAAAACATTCCCAGCTAGGGGCTAGATGGGTTAGGTTAGGTTATATTACGTTATAGACGTATATAATGTGCCCACCGAGAAGTAGGGGCCGACCCGCCAGGAATGTTGGAAAATACTACATCGGAGATGTTAAGTTGCCTTAGGTTAGAATATATAACGTTATAGACGTATGTAATATCCGCACCGAGACGTACGAGACGACACGACCGGGATTCTGTAACACATTACCAGCGAGGGTCTAGATGGGTTAGGTTAGGTTATTTTACGATATAGACGTATATAATGTGCCCACAGAGAAGTAGGGGCCGACCCACCAGGAATGTTGGAAAATACTACATCCGAGATGTTATGTTGCCTTAGGTTAGGATATATAAAATTATAGACGTATATAATGTCCCCACGGAAAAGTACGGGCCGACACGACCGGGATTTTGTAAAACATTACCAGCGAGGGTCTAGATGGGTTAGGTGAGGTTATATTACGATATAGACGTATGTAATGTGCCCACCGAGAAGTAGGGGCCGACCCGCCAGGAATGTTGTGAAATACTACATCCGAAATGTTAGGTTCCCTTAGGTTAGGATATATAACGTTATAGACGTATATAATGTCCGCACCGAGACGTACGGGACGACACGACCGGGATTCTGTAAAACATTCCCAGCTAGGGGCTAGATGGGTTAGGTTAGGTTATATTACGTTATAGACGTATATAATGTGCCCACCGAGAAGTAGGGGACGACCCGCCAGGAATGTTGGAAAACACTACATCGGAGATGTTAAGTTGCCTTAGGTTAGTATATATAACGTTATAGACGCATATAATATCCGCACCGAGACGTACGGGCCGACACGACCGGGATCCTGTAAAACATTACCAGCGAGGGTCTAGATGGGTTAGGTTAGGTTATATTACGTCATAGACGTAAATAATGTTCCCACCGAGAAGTGGGGCCCACCCGCCAGGAATGTTGTGAAATACTACATTCCAGATGTTAGGTTGCCTTAGGTTAGGATATATAACTTTATAGACGTATATAATGTCCGGCTTCGTGACGTACGGGAAGACACGAACGGGATTCTGTGAAACATTACAAGCGAGGGTGTAGGTGGCTTAGGTTAGGTTATATTACGTTACAGATGTGTATAATGTGCCCACCGAGAAGTAGGGGCCGACCCGCCAGGAATGTTGTGAAATACTACATCCGAGATGTTAGGTTCCCTTAGGTTAGGATATATAAAATTATAGACGTATATAATGTCCCCACGGAAAAGTACGGGCCGACACGACTGGGATTTTGTAAAACATAACCAGCGAGGGGCTAGATGGGTTAGGTTAGGTTATATTACGATATAGACGTATATAATGTGCCCACCGAGAAGTAGGGACTGACCCGCCAGGAATGTTGGAAAATACTACATCCGAGATGTTAATTTGCCTTAGGTTAGGATATATAAAATTATAGACGTATATAATGTCCCCACGGAAAAGTACGGGCCGACACGACTGGGATTTTGTAAAACATAACCAGCGAGGGGCTAGATGGGTTAGGTTAGGTTATATTACGATATAGACGTATATAATGTTCCCACCGAGAAGTAGGGGCCGACCCGCCAGGAATGTTGGAAAATACTACATTCGAGATGTTATGTTGCCTTAGGTTAGGATATATAAAACTATAGACGTATATAATGTCCCCACGGAAAAGTACGGGCCGACACGACCGGGATTTTGTAAAACATTAACAGCGAGGGTCTAGATGGGTTGGGTTAGGTTATATTACGATATAGAAGTATATATTGTGCCCACCGAGAAGTAGGTTCCGACCCGCCAAGACTGTTGGAAAATACTACATCCGAGAGGTTAAGTTGCCTTAGGTTAGAATATATAACGTTATAGACGTATATAATGTCCGCACCGAGACGTACGGGACGACACGAACGGGATTCTGTAAAACATTCCCAGCTGGGGGCTAGATGGGTTAGGTTTGGTTATATTACGTTGTAGACGTATATAATGTTCCCACCGGGAATTGGCGCCGCCCCGCCAGGAATGTTGTGAACTACTACATCCGAGATGTTAGGTTCCCTTAGCTTAGGATATATAACGTTATAGACGTAAATAATGTCCCCACCGAGAAGTACGAGCCGACACGACCGGGATTTTGTAAAACATTACCAGCGAGGGTCTAGATGGGTTAGGTTAGGTTATATTACGATATAGACGTATATAATGTGCCCACCGAGAAGTAGGGGCCGACCCGCCAGGAATGTTGTGAAGTACTACATCCGAGATTTTAGGTTCCCTTAGGTTAGGATATATAACGTTATAGACGTAAATAATGTCCCCACCGAGAAGTACGGGCCGACACGACCGGGATTTTGTAAAACATTACCAGCGAGGGTCTAGATGGGTTAGGTTAGGTTATATTACGATATAGACGTATATAATGTGCCCACCGAGAAGTAGGGTCCGACCTGCCAGGAATGTTGTGAAATACTACATCCGAAATGTTAGGTTCCCTTAGGTTAGGATATATAACGTTATAGACGTATATAATGTCCGCACCGAGACGTACGGGACGATACGACCGGGGTTCTGTAAAACATTCCCAGCTAGGGGCTAGATGGGTTAGGTTAGGTTATATTACGTTATAGACGTATATAATGTGCCCACCGAGAAGTAGGGGCCGACCCGCCAGGAATGTTGGAAAATACTACATCGGAGATGTTAAGTTGCCTTAGGTTAGAATATATAACGTTATAGACGTATATAATATCCGCAACGAGACGTACGAGACGACACGATCGGGATTCTGTAAAACATTACCAGCGAGGGTCTAGATGGGTTAGGTTAGGTTATTTTACGATATAGACGTATATAATGTGCCCACCGAGAAGTAGGGGCCGACCTGCCAGGAATGTTGTGAAATACTACATCCGAAATGTTAGGTTCCCTTAGGTTAGGATATATAACGTTATAGACGTATATAATGTCCGCACCGAGACGTACGGGACGATACGACCGCGATTCTGTAAAACATTCCCAGCTAGGGGCTAGATGGGTTAGGTTAGGTTATATTACGTTATAGACGTATATAATGTGCCCACCGAGAAGTAGGGGCCGACCCGCCAGGAATGTTGGAAAATACTACATCGGAGATGTTAAGTTGCCTTAGGTTAGAATATATAACGTTATAGACGTATATAATATCCGCAACGAGACGTACGAGACGACACGATCGGGATTCTGTAAAACATTACCAGCGAGGGTCTAGATGGGTTAGGTTAGGTTATTTTACGATATAGACGTATATAATGTGCCCACCGAGAAGTAGGGGCCGACCCACCAGGAATGTTGGAAAATACTACATCCGAGATGTTAGGTTCCCTTAGGTTAGGATATATAACGTTATAGACGTATATATTGTCCGCACCGAGACGTACGAGACGACACGACCGGGATTCTGTAAAACATTACCAGCGAGGGTCTAGATGGGTTAGGTTAGGTTATATTACGATATAGACGTATATAATGTGCCCACCGAGAAGTAGGGGCCGACCTGCCAGGAATGTTGTGAAATACAACATCCGAAATGTTAGGTTCCCTTAGGTTAGGATATATAACGTTATAGACGTAAATAATGTCCCCACCGAGAAGTACGGGCCGACACGACCGGGATTTTGTAAAACATTACCAGCGAGAGACTAGATGGGTTAGGTTAGGTTATATTACGTTATAGACGTATATAATGTGCCCACCGAGAAGTAGGGGCCGACCAGCCAGGAATGTTGTGAAATACAACATCCGAAATGTTAGGTTCCCTCAGGTTAGGATATATAACGATATAGACGCATATAATGTACCCACGGAGAATTACGGGCCGACAGGACCGGGATTTTGTAAAACATTACCAGCGAGGGTCTAGATGGGTTAGGTTAGGTTATATTACGTTATAGACGTAAATAGTGTCCCCACCGAGAAGTACGAGCCGACACGACCGGGATTTTGTAAAACATTACCAGCGAGGGCCTAGATGGGTTAGGTTAGGTTATATTACGATATAGACGTATATAATGTGCCCACCGAGAAGTGGGGGCCGACCCGCCAGGAATGTTGGAAAATACTACATCCGAGATGTTAGGTTGCCTTAGGTTAGGATATATAACGATATAGACGTATATAATGTCCCCACGGAGAAGTACGGGCCGACACGACCGGGATTTTGTAAAACATTACCTGCGAGGGTCTAGATGGGTTAGGTTAGGTTATATTACGATATAGACGTATGTAATGTGCCCACCGAGAAGTAGGGGCCGAGCCGCCAGGAATGTTGGAAAATACTACATTCGAGATTTTAAGTTGCCTTAGGTTAGGATATATAAAATTATAGACGTATATAATGTCCCCACGGAAAAGTACGGGCCGCCACGACCGGTATTTTGTAAAACATTACCAGCGAGGGTCTAGATGGGTTAGGTTAGGTTATATTACGATATAGACGTATATAATGTGCCCACCGAGAAGTTGGGGCCGACCTGCCAGGAATGTTGTGAAACACTACATCCGAAATGTTATGTTCCCTTAGGTTAGGATATATAACGTTATAGACGTATATAATGTCCACACCGAGACGTACGGGACGACACGACCGGGATTCTGTAAAACATTCCCAGCTAGGGGCTAGATGGGTTAGGTTAGGTTATATTACGTTATAGACGTATATAATGTGCCCACCGAGAAGTAGGGGCCGACCCGCCAGGAATGTTGGAAAATACTACATCGGAGATGTTAAGTTGCCTTAGGTTAGAATATATAACGTTATAGACGTATGTAATATCCGCACCGAGACGTACGAGACGACACGACCGGGATACTGTAACACATTACCAGCGAGGGTCTAGATGGGTTAGGTTAGGTTATTTTACGATATAGACGTATATAATGTGCCCACCGAGAAGTAGGGGCCGACCCACCAGGAATGTTGGAAAATACTACATCCGAGATGTTATGTTGCCTTAGGTTAGGATATATAAAATTATAGACGTATATAATGTCCCCACGGAAAAGTACGGGCCGACACGACCGGGATTTTGTAAAACATTACCAGCGAGGGTCTAGATGGGTTAGGTGAGGTTATATTACGATATAGACGTATGTAATGTGCCCACCGAGAAGTAGGGGCCGACCCGCCAGGAATGTTGTGAAGTACTACATCCGAGATTTTAGGTTCCCTTAGGTTAGGATATATAACGTTATAGACGTAAATAATGTCCCTACCGAGAAGTACGGGCCGACACGACCGGGATTTTGTAAAACATTACCAGCGAGGGTCTAGATGGGTTAGGTTAGGTTATATTACGATATAGACGTATATAATGTGCCCACCAAGAAGTAGGGGCGGACCTGCCAGGAATGTTGTGAAATACTACATCCGAAATGTTAGGTTCCCTTAGGTTAGGATATATAACGATATAGACGTATATAATGTCCGCACCGAGACGTACGGGACGACACGACCGGGATTCTGTAAAACATTCCCAGCTAGGGGCTAGATGGGTTAGGTTAGGTTATATTACGTTATAGACGTATATAATGTGCCCACCGAGAAGTAGGGGAAGACCCGCCAGGAATGTTGGAAAATAATACATCGGAGATGTTAAGTTGCCTTAGGTTAGTATATATAACGTTATAGACGCATATAATATCCGCACCGAGACGTACGGGCCGACACGACCGGGATTCTGTAAAACATTACCAGCGAGGGTCTAGATGGGTTAGGTTAGGTTATATTACGTCATAGACGTAAATAATGTTCCCACCGAGAAGTGGGGCCGACCCGCCAGGAATGTTGTGAAATACTACATTCCAGATGTTAGGTTGCCTTAGGTTAGGATATATAACTTTATAGACGTATATAATGTCCGGCTTCGTGACGTACGGGAAGACACGAACGGGATTCTGTGAAACATTACAAGCGAGGGTGTAGGTGGCTTAGGTTAGGTTATATTACGTTACAGATGTGTATAATGTGCCCACCGAGAAGTAGGGGCCGACCCGCCAGGAATGTTGTGAAATACTACATCCGAGATGTTAGGTTCCCTTAGGTTAGGATATATAACGTTATAGACGTATATAATATCCGCACCGAGACGTACGAGACGACACGACCGGGATTCTGTAAAACATTACCAGCGAGGGTCTAGATGGGTTAGGTTAGGTTATATTACGATATAGACGTATATAATGTGCCCACCGAGAAGTAGGGGCCGACCCGCCAGGAATGTTGTGAAATACTACATCCGAGATATTAGGTTCCCTTAGGTTAGGATATATCGTTATAGACGTATATAATGTCCGCACCGAGACGTACGAGACGACACGACCGGTTCTGTAAAACATTACCAGCGAGGTTCTAGATGGTTTAGGTTAGGTTATATTACGATATAGACGTATATAATGTGCCCACCGAGAAGTAGGGGCCGACCCGCCAGGAATGTTGGAAAATACTACATCCGAGATGTTAAGTTGCCTTAGGTTAGGATATATAAAATTATAGACGTATATAATGTCCCCACGGAAAAGTACGGGCCGACACGACTGGGATTTTGTAAAACATAACCAGCGAGGGGCTAGATGGGTTAGGTTAGGTTATATTACGATATAGACGTATATAATGTGCCCACCGAGAAGTAGGGACTGACCCGCCAGGAATGTTGGAAAATACTACATCCGAGATGTTAATTTGCCTTAGGTTAGGATATATAAAATTATAGACGTATATAATGTCCCCACGGAAAAGTACGGGCCGACACGACTGGGATTTTGTAAAACATAACCAGCGAGGGGCTAGATGGGTTAGGTTAGGTTATATTACGATATAGACGTATATAATGTTCCCACCGAGAAGTAGGGGCCGACCCGCCAGGAATGTTGGAAAATACTACATTCGAGATGTTATGTTGCCTTAGGTTAGGATATATAAAACTATAGACGTATATAATGTCCCCACGGAAAAGTACGGGCCGACACGACCGGGATTTTGTAAAACATTAACAGCGAGGGTCTAGATGGGTTGGGTTAGGTTATATTACGATATAGAAGTATATATTGTGCCCACCGAGAAGTAGGTTCCGACCCGCCAAGACTGTTGGAAAATACTACATCCGAGAGGTTAAGTTGCCTTAGGTTAGAATGTATAACGTTATAGACGTATATAATGTCCGCACCGAGACGTACGGGACGACACGAACGGGATTCTGTAAAACATTCCCAGCTGGGGGCTAGATGGGTTAGGTTTGGTTATATTACGTTGTAGACGTATATAATGTTCCCACCGGGAATTGGCGCCGCCCCGCCAGGAATGTTGTGAACTACTACATCCGAGATGTTAGGTTCCCTTAGCTTAGGATATATAACGTTATAGACGTAAATAATGTCCCCACCGAGAAGTACGAGCCGACACGACCGGGATTTTGTAAAACATTACCAGCGAGGGTCTAGATGGGTTAGGTTAGGTTATATTACGATATAGACGTATATAATGTGCCCACCGAGAAGTAGGGGCCGACCCGCCAGGAATGTTGTGAAGTACTACATCCGAGATTTTAGGTTCCCTTAGGTTAGGATATATAACGTTATAGACGTAAATAATGTCCCCACCGAGAAGTACGGGCCGACACGACCGGGATTTTGTAAAACATTACCAGCGAGGGTCTAGATGGGTTAGGTTAGGTTATATTACGATATAGACGTATATAATGTGCCCACCGAGAAGTAGGGTCCGACCTGCCAGGAATGTTGTGAAATACTACATCCGAAATGTTAGGTTCCCTTAGGTTAGGATATATAACGTTATAGACGTATATAATGTCCGCACCGAGACGTACGGGACGATACGACCGGGGTTCTGTAAAACATTCCCAGCTAGGGGCTAGATGGGTTAGGTTAGGTTATATTACGTTATAGACGTATATAATGTGCCCACCGAGAAGTAGGGGCCGACCCGCCAGGAATGTTGGAAAATACTACATCGGAGATGTTAAGTTGCCTTAGGTTAGAATATATAACGTTATAGACGTATATAATATCCGCAACGAGACGTACGAGACGACACGATCGGGATTCTGTAAAACATTACCAGCGAGGGTCTAGATGGGTTAGGTTAGGTTATTTTACGATATAGACGTATATAATGTGCCCACCGAGAAGTAGGGGCCGACCTGCCAGGAATGTTGTGAAATACTACATCCGAAATGTTAGGTTCCCTTAGGTTAGGATATATAACGTTATAGACGTATATAATGTCCGCACCGAGACGTACGGGACGATACGACCGCGATTCTGTAAAACATTCCCAGCTAGGGGCTAGATGGGTTAGGTTAGGTTATATTACGTTATAGACGTATATAATGTGCCCACCGAGAAGTAGGGGCCGACCCGCCAGGAATGTTGGAAAATACTACATCGGAGATGTTAAGTTGCCTTAGGTTAGAATATATAACGTTATAGACGTATATAATATCCGCAACGAGACGTACGAGACGACACGATCGGGATTCTGTAAAACATTACCAGCGAGGGTCTAGATGGGTTAGGTTAGTTTATTTTACGATATAGACGTATATAATGTGCCCACCGAGAAGTAGGGGCCGACCCACCAGGAATGTTGGAAAATACTACATCCGAGATGTTAGGTTCCCTTAGGTTAGGATATATAACGTTATAGACGTATATATTGTCCGCACCGAGACGTACGAGACGACACGACCGGGATTCTGTAAAACATTACCAGCGAGGGTCTAGATGGGTTAGGTTAGGTTATATTACGATATAGACGTATATAATGTGCCCACCGAGAAGTAGGGGCCGACCTGCCAGGAATGTTGTGAAATACAACATCCGAAATGTTAGGTTCCCTTAGGTTAGGATATATAACGTTATAGACGTAAATAATGTCCCCACCGAGAAGTACGGGCCGACACGACCGGGATTTTGTAAAACATTACCAGCGAGAGTCTAGATGGGTTAGGTTAGGTTATATTACGTTATAGACGTATATAATGTGCCCACCGAGAAGTAGGGGCCGACCAGCCAGGAATGTTGTGAAATACTACATCCGAGATGTTAGGTTCCCTTAGGTTAGGATATATAAAGTTATAGACGTATATAATGTCCGCATCGAGACGTACGTGCCGATGCGACCGGGATTTTGTAAAACATTAACAGCGAGTGTCTAGATGGGTTAGGTTAGGTTATATTACGATATAGACGTATATAATATGCCCACCGAGAAGTAGGGGCCGACATGCCAGGAATGTTGTGAAAAACAACATCCGAAATGTTAGGTTCCCTCAGGTTAGGATATATAACGATATAGACGCATATAATGTACCCACGGAGAATTACGGGCCGACAGGACCGGGATTTTGTAAAACATTACCAGCGAGGGTCTAGATGGGTTAGGTTAGGTTATATTACGTTATAGACGTAAATAGTGTCCCCACCGAGAAGTACGAGCCGACACGACCGGGATTTTGTAAAACATTACCAGCGAGGGCCTAGATGGGTTAGGTTAGGTTATATTACGATATAGACGTATATAATGTGCCCACCGAGAAGTGGGGGCCGACCCGCCAGGAATGTTGGAAAATACTACATCCGAGATGTTAGGTTGCCTTAGGTTAGGATATATAACGATATAGACGTATATAATGTCCCCACGGAGAAGTACGGGCCGACACGACCGGGATTTTGTAAAACATTACCTGCGAGGGTCTAGATGGGTTAGGTTAGGTTATATTACGATATAGACGTATGTAATGTGCCCACCGAGAAGTAGGGGCCGAGCCGCCAGGAATGTTGGAAAATACTACATTCGAGATTTTAAGTTGCCTTAGGTTAGGATATATAAAATTATAGACGTATATAATGTCCCCACGGAAAAGTACGGGCCGCCACGACCGGTATTTTGTAAAACATTACCAGCGAGGGTCTAGATGGGTTAGGTTAGGTTATATTACGATATAGACGTATATAATGTGCCCACCGAGAAGTTGGGGCCGACCTGCCAGGAATGTTGTGAAACACTACATCCGAAATGTTATGTTCCCTTAGGTTAGGATATATAACGTTATAGACGTATATAATGTCCACACCGAGACGTACGGGACGACACGACCGGGATTCTGTAAAACATTCCCAGCTAGGGGCTAGATGGGTTAGGTTAGGTTATATTACGTTATAGACGTATATAATGTGCCCACCGAGAAGTAGGGGCCGACCCGCCAGGAATGTTGGAAAATACTACATCGGAGATGTTATGTTGCCTTAGGTTAGGATATATAAAATTATAGACGTATATAATGTCCCCACGGAAAAGTACGGGCCGACACGACCGGGATTTTGTAAAACATTACCAGCGAGGGTCTAGATGGGTTAGGTGAGGTTATATTACGATATAGACGTATGTAATGTGCCCACCGAGAAGTAGGGGCCGACCCGCCAGGAATGTTGTGAAGTACTACATCCGAGATTTTAGGTTCCCTTAGGTTAGGATATATAACGTTATAGACGTAAATAATGTCCCTACCGAGAAGTACGGGCCGACACGACCGGGATTTTGTAAAACATTACCAGCGAGGGTCTAGATGGTTTAGGTTAGGTTATATTACGATATAGACGTATATAATGTGCCCACCGAGAAGTAGGGGCCGACCCGCCAGGAATGTTGGAAAATACTACATCCGAGATGTTAAGTTGCCTTAGGTTAGGATATATAAAATTATAGACGTATATAATGTCCCCACGGAAAAGTACGGGCCGACACGACCGGGATTCTGTAAAACATTCCCAGCTAGGGGCTAGATGGGTTAGGTTAGGTTATATTACGTTATAGACGTATATAATGTGCCCACCGAGAAGTAGGGGCCGACCCGCCAGGAATGTTGGAAAATACTACATCGGAGATGTTATGTTGCCTTAGGTTAGGATATATAAAATTATAGACGTATATAATGTCCCCACGGAAAAGTACGGGCCGACACGACCGGGATTTTGTAAAACATTACCAGCGAGGGTCTAGATGGGTTAGGTGAGGTTATATTACGATATAGACGTATGTAATGTGCCCACCGAGAAGTAGGGGCCGACCCGCCAGGAATGTTGTGAAGTACTACATCCGAGATTTTAGGTTCCCTTAGGTTAGGATATATAACGTTATAGACGTAAATAATGTCCCTACCGAGAAGTACGGGCCGACACGACCGGGATTTTGTAAAACATTACCAGCGAGGGTCTAGATGGGTTAGGTTAGGTTATATTACAATATAGACGTATATAATGTGCCCACCAAGAAGTAGGGGCGGACCTGCCAGGAATGTTGTGAAATACTACATCCGAAATGTTAGGTTCCCTTAGGTTAGGATATATAACGTTATAGACGTATATAATGTCCGCACCGAGACGTACGGGACGACACGACCGGGATTCTGTAAAACATTCCCAGCTAGGGGCTAGATGGGTTAGGTTAGGTTATATTACGTTATAGACGTATATAATGTGCCCACCGAGAAGTAGGGGACGACCCGCCAGGAATGTTGGAAAATAATACATCGGAGATGTTAAGTTGCCTTAGGTTAGTATATATAACGTTATAGACGCATATAATATCCGCACCGAGACGTACGGGCCGACACGACCGGGATTCTGTAAAACATTACCAGCGAGGGTCTAGATGGGTTAGGTTAGGTTATATTACGTCATAGACGTAAATAATGTTCCCACCGAGAAGTGGGGCCGACCCGCCAGGAATGTTGTGAAATACTACATTCCAGATGTTAGGTTGCCTTAGGTTAGGATATATAACTTTATAGACGTATATAATGTCCGGCTTCGTGACGTACGGGAAGACACGAACGGGATTCTGTGAAACATTACAAGCGAGGGTGTAGGTGGCTTAGGTTAGGTTATATTACGTTACAGATGTGTATAATGTGCCCACCGAGAAGTAGGGGCCGACCCGCCAGGAATGTTGTGAAATACTACATCCGAGATGTTAGGTTCCCTTAGGTTAGGATATATAACGTTATAGACGTATATAATATCCGCACCGAGACGTACGAGACGACACGACCGGGATTCTGTAAAACATTACCAGCGAGGGTCTAGATGGGTTAGGTTAGGTTATATTACGATATAGACGTATATAATGTGCCCACCGAGAAGTAGGGGCCGACCCGCCAGGAATGTTGTGAAATACTACATCCGAGATATTAGGTTCCCTTAGGTTAGGATATATCGTTATAGACGTATATAATGTCCGCACCGAGACGTACGAGACGACACGACCGGTTCTGTAAAACATTACCAGCGAGGTTCTAGATGGTTTAGGTTAGGTTATATTACGATATAGACGTATATAATGTGCCCACCGAGAAGTAGGGGCCGACCCGCCAGGAATGTTGGAAAATACTACATCCGAGATGTTAAGTTGCCTTAGGTTAGGATATATAAAATTATAGACGTATATAATGTCCCCACGGAAAAGTACGGGCCGACACGACTGGGATTTTGTAAAACATAACCAGCGAGGGGCTAGATGGGTTAGGTTTGGTTATATTACGTTGTAGACGTATATAATGTTCCCACCGAGAATTGGCGCCGCCCCGCCAGGAATGTTGTAAACTACTACATCCGAGATGTTAGGTTCCCTTAGGTTAGGATATATAACGTTATAGACGTAAATAATGTCCCCACCGAGAAGTACGAGCCGACACGACCGGGATTTTGTAAAACATTACCAGCGAGGGTCTAGATGGGTTAGGTTAGGTTATATTACGATATAGACGTATATAATGTGCCCACCGAGAAGTAGGGGCCGACCCGCCAGGAATGTTGTGAAGTACTACATCCGAGATTTTAGGTTCCCTTAGGTTAGGATATATAACGTTATAGACGTAAATAGTGTCCCCACCGAGAAGTACGGGCCGACACGACCGGGATTTTGTAAAACATTACCAGCGAGGGTCTAGATGGGTTAGGTTAGGTTATATTACGATATAGACGTATATAATGTGCCCACCGAGAAGTAGGGGCCGACCTGCCAGGAATGTTGTGAAATACTACATCCGAAATGTTAGGTTCCCTTAGGTTAGGATATATAACGTTATAGACGTATATAATGTCCGCACCGAGACGTACGGGACGATACGACCGGGATTCTGTAAAACATTCCCAGCTAGGGGCTAGATGGGTTAGGTTAGGTTATATTACGTTATAGACGTATATAATGTGCCCACCGAGAAGTAGGGGCCGACCATCCAGGAATGTTGGAAAATACTACATCGGAGATGTTAAGTTGCCTTAGGTTAGAATATATAACGTTATAGACGTATATAATATCCGCAACGAGACGTACGAGACGACACGATCGGGATTCTGTAAAACATTACCAGCGAGGGTCTAGATGGGTTAGGTTAGGTTATTTTACGATATAGACGTATATAATGTGCCCACCGAGAAGTAGGGGCCGACCTGCCAGGAATGTTGTGAAATACAACATCCGAAATGTTAGGTTCCCTTAGGTTAGGATATATAACGTTATGGACGTATATAATGTCCGCACCGAGACGTACGGGACGATACGACCGCGATTCTGTAAAACATTCCCAGCTAGGGGCTAGATGGGTTAGGTTAGGTTATATTACGTTATAGACGTATATAATGTGCCCACCGAGAAGTAGGGGCCGACCCGCCAGGAATGTTGGCAAATACTACATCGGAGATGTTAAGTTGCCTTAGGTTAGAATATATAACGTTATAGTCGTATATAATATCCGCAACGAGACGTACGAGACGACACGATCGGGATTCTGTAAAACATTACCAGCGAGGGTCTAGATGGGTTAGGTTAGGTTATTTTACGATATAGACGTATATAATGTGCCCACCGAGAAGTAGGGGCCGACCCACCAGGAATGTTGGAAAATACTACATCCGAGATGTTAGGTTCCCTTAGGTTAGGATATATAACGTTATAGACGTATATATTGTCCGCACCGAGACGTACGAGACGACACGACCGGGATTCTGTAAAACATTCCCAGCTAGGGGCTAGATGGGTTAGGTTAGGTTATATTACGTTATAGACGTATATAATGTGCCCACCGAGAAGTAGGGGCCGACCCGCCAGGAATGTTGGAAAATACTACATCGGAGATGTTAAGTTGCCTTAGGTTAGAATATATAACGTTATAGACGTATATAATATCCGCAACGAGACGTACGAGACGACACGATCGGGATTCTGTAAAACATTACCAGCGAGGGTCTAGATGGGTTAGGTTAGGTTATTTTACGATATAGACGTATATAATGTGCCCACCGAGAAGTAGGGGCCGACCCACCAGGAATGTTGGAAAATACTACATCCGAGATGTTAGGTTCCCTTAGGTTAGGATATATAACGTTATAGACGTATATATTGTCCGCACCGAGACGTACGAGACGACACGACCGGGATTCTGTAAAACATTACCAGCGAGGGTCTAGATGGGTTAGGTTAGGTTATATTACGATATAGACGTATATTATGTTCCCACCGAGAAGTACGGTCCGACACGACCGTTATTTTGTAAAACATTACCAGCGAGGGTCTAGATGGGTTAGGTTAGGTTACATTACGATATAGACGTATATAGTGTGCCCACCGAGAAGTAGGGGCCGACCCGCCAGGAATGAACGAAAATACTACATCCGAGATGTTAAGTTGCCTTTGGGTAGGATATATAACGTTATAGACGTATATAATGTCCGCACCGAGACGTACGGGACGACACGACCGGGATTCTGTAAAACATTACCAGCGATGGTCTAGGTGGGTTAGGTTAGGTTATATAACGATATAGACGTATATAATGTCCCCACGGAAAAGTACGGGCCGACATGACCGGGATTTTGTAAAACATTACCAGCTAGGGGCTAGATGGGTTAGGTTAGGTTATATTACGTTATAGACGTATATAATGTGCCCACCGAGAAGTAGGGGCCGACCCGCCAGGAATGTTGGAAAATACTACATCGGAGATGTTAAGTTGCCTTAGGTTAGAATATATAACGTTATAGACGTATATAATATCCGCAACGAGACGTACGAGACGACACGATCGGGATTCTGTAAAACATTACCAGCGAGGGTCTAGATGGGTTAGGTTAGGTTATTTTACGATATAGACGTATATAATGTGCCCACCGAGAAGTAGGGGCCGACCCACCAGGAATGTTGGAAAATACTACATCCGAGATGTTAGGTTCCCTTAGGTTAGGATATATAACGTTATAGACGTATATATTGTCCGCACCGAGACGTACGAGACGACACGACCGGGATTCTGTAAAACATTACCAGCGAGGGTCTAGATGGGTTAGGTTAGGTTATATTACGATATAGACGTATATAATGTGCCCACCGAGAAGTAGGGGCCGACCTGCCAGGAATGTTGTGAAATACAACATCCGAAATGTTAGGTTCCCTTAGGTTAGGATATATAACGTTATAGACGTAAATAATGTCCCCACCGAGAAGTACGGGCCGACACGACCGGGATTTTGTAAAACATTACCAGCGAGAGTCTAGATGGGTTAGGTTAGTTTATATTACGTTATAGACGTATATAATGTGCCCACCGAGAAGTAGGGGCCGACCAGCCAGGAATGTTGTGAAATACTACATCCGAGATGTTAGGTTCCTTTAGGTTAGGATATATAAAGTTATAGACGTATATAATGTCCGCATCGAGACGTACGTGCCGATGCGACCGGGATTTTGTAAAACATTAACAGCGAGTGTCTAGATGGGTTAGGTTAGGTTATATTACGATATAGACGTATATAATATGCCCACCGAGAAGTAGGGGCCGACATGCCAGGAATGTTGTGAAATACAACATCCGAAATGTTAGGTTCCCTCAGGTTAGGATATATAACGATATAGACGCATATAATGTCCCCACGGAGAATTACGGACCGACAGGACCGGGATTTTGTAAAACATTACCAGCGAGGGTCTAGATGGGTTAGGTTAGGTTATATTACGTTATAGACGTAAATAGTGTCCCCACCGAGAAGTACGAGCCGACACGAGCGGGATTTTGTAAAACATTACCAGCGAGGGCCTAGATGGGTTAGGTTAGGTTATATTACGATATAGACGTATATAATGTGCCCACCGAGAAGTAGGGGCTGACCCGGCAGGAATGTTGGAAAATACTACATCCGAGATGTTAGGTTCCCTTAGGTTAGGATATATAAAATTATAGACGTATATAATGTCCCCACGGAAAAGTACGAGCCGACACGACCGGGCTTTTGTAAAACATTACCAGCGAGGGTCTAGATGGGTTAGGTTAGGTTATATTACGATATAGACGTATATAATGTGCCCACCGAGAAGTAGGGTCCGACCCGCCAGGGATGTTGGAGAATACTACATTCGAGATGTTAAGTTGCCTTTGGTTAGGATATATAACGTTATAGACGTATATAATGTCCGCACCGAGACGTACGGGACGACACGACCGGGATTCTGTAAAACATTCCCAGCTAGGGGCTAGATGGGTTTGGTTAGGTTATATTACGATATAGACGTATATAATGTTCCCACCGAGAATTGGCGTCGCCCCGCCAGGAATGTTGCGATATACTACATCCGAGATGTTAGGTTCCCTTAAGTTAGGATATATAACGTTACAGACGTAAATAATGTCCCCACCGAGAAGTACGGGCCGACACGACCGGGATTTTGTAAAACATTACCAGCGAGGGTCTAGGTGGGTTAGGTTAGGTTATATTACGATATAGACGTATATAATGTTCCCACCGAGAAGTAGCGGCCGCCCCGCCAGGAATGTTGGAAAATACTACATCCGAGATGTTAGGTTGCCTTAGGTTAGGATATATAACGATATAGACGTATATAATGTCCCCACGGAAAAGTACGGGCCGACATGACCGGGATTTTGTAAAACATTACCAGCTAGGGGCTAGATGGGTTAGGTTAGGTTATATTACGTTATAGACGTATATAATGTGCCCACCGAGAAGTAGGGGCCGACCCGCCAGGAATGTTGGAAAATACTACATCGGAGATGTTAAGTTGCCTTAGGTTAGAATATATAACGTTATAGACGTATATAATATCCGCAACGAGACGTACGAGACGACACGATCGGGATTCTGTAAAACATTACCAGCGAGGGTCTAGATGGGTTAGGTTAGGTTATTTTACGATATAGACGTATATAATGTGCCCACCGAGAAGTAGGGGCCGACCCACCAGGAATGTTGGAAAATACTACATCCGAGATGTTAGGTTCCCTTAGGTTAGGATATATAACGTTATAGACGTATATATTGTCCGCACCGAGACGTACGAGACGACACGACCGGGATTCTGTAAAACATTACCAGCGAGGGTCTAGATGGGTTAGGTTAGGTTATATTACGATATAGACGTATATAATGTGCCCACCGAGAAGTAGGGGCCGACCTGCCAGGAATGTTGTGAAATACAACATCCGAAATGTTAGGTTCCCTTAGGTTAGGATATATAACGTTATAGACGTAAATAATGTCCCCACCGAGAAGTACGGGCCGACACGACCGGGATTTTGTAAAACATTACCAGCGAGAGTCTAGATGGGTTAGGTTAGTTTATATTACGTTATAGACGTATATAATGTGCCCACCGAGAAGTAGGGGCCGACCAGCCAGGAATGTTGTGAAATACTACATCCGAGATGTTAGGTTCCTTTAGGTTAGGATATATAAAGTTATAGACGTATATAATGTCCGCATCGAGACGTACGTGCCGATGCGACCGGGATTTTGTAAAACATTAACAGCGAGTGTCTAGATGGGTTAGGTTAGGTTATATTACGATATAGACGTATATAATATGCCCACCGAGAAGTAGGGGCCGACATGCCAGGAATGTTGTGAAATACAACATCCGAAATGTTAGGTTCCCTCAGGTTAGGATATATAACGATATAGACGCATATAATGTCCCCACGGAGAATTACGGACCGACAGGACCGGGATTTTGTAAAACATTACCAGCGAGGGTCTAGATGGGTTAGGTTAGGTTATATTACGTTATAGACGTAAATAGTGTCCCCACCGAGAAGTACGAGCCGACACGAGCGGGATTTTGTAAAACATTACCAGCGAGGGCCTAGATGGGTTAGGTTAGGTTATATTACGATATAGACGTATATAATGTGCCCACCGAGAAGTAGGGGCTGACCCGGCAGGAATGTTGGAAAATACTACATCCGAGATGTTAGGTTCCCTTAGGTTAGGATATATAAAATTATAGACGTATATAATGTCCCCACGGAAAAGTACGAGCCGACACGACCGGGCTTTTGTAAAACATTACCAGCGAGGGTCTAGATGGGTTAGGTTAGGTTATATTACGATATAGACGTATATAATGTGCCCACCGAGAAGTAGGGTCCGACCCGCCAGGGATGTTGGAGAATACTACATTCGAGATGTTAAGTTGCCTTTGGTTAGGATATATAACGTTATAGACGTATATAATGTCCGCACCGAGACGTACGGGACGACACGACCGGGATTCTGTAAAACATTCCCAGCTAGGGGCTAGATGGGTTTGGTTAGGTTATATTACGATATAGACGTATATAATGTTCCCACCGAGAATTGGCGTCGCCCCGCCAGGAATGTTGCGATATACTACATCCGAGATGTTAGGTTCCCTTAAGTTAGGATATATAACGTTACAGACGTAAATAATGTCCCCACCGAGAAGTACGGGCCGACACGACCGGGATTTTGTAAAACATTACCAGCGAGGGTCTAGGTGGGTTAGGTTAGGTTATATTACGATATAGACGTATATAATGTTCCCACCGAGAAGTAGCGGCCGCCCCGCCAGGAATGTTGGAAAATACTACATCCGAGATGTTAGGTTGCCTTAGGTTAGGATATATAACGATATAGACGTATATAATGTCCCCACGGAAAAGTACGGGCCGACATGACCGGGATTTTGTAAAACATTACCAGCGAGGGTCTAGATGGGTTAGTTTAGGTTATATTACGATATAGACGTATATAATGTGCCCACCGAGAAGTAGGGGCCGACCCGGCAAGAATGTTGGAAAATACTACATCCGAGATGTTAGGTTCCCTTAGGTTAGGATATATAACGTTACAGACGTAAATAATGTTCCCACCGAGAAGTACGGGCCGACACGACCGGGATTTTGTAAAACATTACCAGCGAGGGTCTAGATTGGTTAGGTTAGGTTATATTACGTTATAGACGTAAATAATGTTCCCACCGAGAAGTGGGGCCGACCCGCCAGGAATGTTGTGAAGTACTACATTCGAGATATTAGGTTGCCTTAGGTTAGGTATATATAAATTTATAGACGTATATAATGTCCGGCTTCGAGACGTACGGGAAGACACGAACGGGATTCTGTGAAACATTACCAGCGAGGGTGTAGGTGGCTCAGGTTAGGTTATATTACGTTACAGACTTATATAATGTGCCCACCGAGAAGTAGGGGCCGACCCGCCAGGAATGTTGGAAAATACTACATCGGAGATGTTAGGTTCCCTTAGGTTAGGATATATAAAATTATAGACGTATAAAATGTCCCCACGGAAAAGTACGGGCCGATATGACCGGGATTTTCGAAAACATTACCAGCGAGGGTCTAGATGGGTTAGTTTAGGTTATATTACGATATAGACGTATATAATGTGCCCACCGAAAAGTAGGGTCCGACCCGCCAGGAATGTTCGAAAATACTACATCCGAGATGTTAAGTTGCCTTTGGTTAGGATATATAACGTTATAGACGTATATAATGTCCGCACCGAGACGTACGGGACGACACGTCCGGGATTCTGTAAAACATTACAAGCGAGGGGCTAGATGGGTTAGGTTAGGTTATACTACGTTATAAACGTATATAATGTTCCCAACGAGAAGTGGGGCCGACCAGCCAGGAATGTTGTGAAATACTACATCCGAGATGATAGGTTCCCTTAGGTTAGGATATATAACGTTATAGACGTATATAATGTCCGCACCGAGACGTAAGGGACGACACGACCGGGATTCTGTAAAACATTACCAGCGAGGGTCTAGATGAGTTAGGTTAGGTTATATTACGATATAGACGTATATAATGTGCCCACCGAGAAGTAGGGGCCGACCCGCCAGGAATGTTGGAAAATACTACATCCGAGATGTTAAGTTGCCTTAGTTTAGGATATATAAGATTATAGACGTATATAATGTCCCCACGGAAAAGTACGGGCCGACACGACTGGGATTTTGTAAAACATTACCAGCGAGGGTCCAGATGGGTTAGGTTAGGTTATATTACGTTATAGACGTAAATAATGTTCCCACCGAGAAGTGGGGCCGACCCGCCAGGAATGTTGTGAAATACAACATTCGAGATGTTAGGTTGCCTTTGGTTAGGATATATAACGTTATAGACGTATATAATGTCCGCACCGAGACGTACGGGACGACACGACCGGGATTCTGTAAAACATTACAAGCGAGGGGCTAGATGGGTTAGGTTAGGTTATACTACGTTATAAACGTATATAATGTTCCCAACGAGAAGTGGGGCCGACCAGCCAGGAATGTTGTGAAATACTACATCCGAGATGATAGGTTCCCTTAGGTTAGGATATATAACGTTATAGACGTATATAATGTCCGCACCGAGACGTAAGGGACGACACGACCGGGATTCTGTAAAACATTACCAGCGAGGGTCTAGATGAGTTAGGTTAGGTTATATTACGATATAGACGTATATAATGTGCCCACCGAGAAGTAGGGGCCGACCCGCCAGGAATGTTGGAAAATACTACATCCGAGATGTTAAGTTGCCTTAGTTTAGGATATATAAGATTATAGACGTATATAATGTCCCCACGGAAAAGTACGGGCCGACACGACTGTGATTTTGTAAAACATTACCAGCGAGGGTCCAGATGGGTTAGGTTAGGTTATATTACGTTATAGACGTAAATAATGTTCCCACCGAGAAGTGGGGCCGACCCGCCAGGAATGTTGTGAAATACAACATTCGAGATGTTAGGTTGCCTTTGGTTAGGATATATAACGTTATAGACGTATATAATGTCCGCACCGAGACGTACGGGACGACACGACCGGGATTCTGTAAAACATTACAAGCGAGGGGCTAGATGGGTTAGGTTAGGTTATACTACGTTATAAACGTATATAATGTTCCCAACGAGAAGTGGGGCCGACCAGCCAGGAATGTTGTGAAATACTACATCCGAGATGATAGGTTCCCTTAGGTTAGGATATATAACGTTATAGACGTATATAATGTCCGCACCGAGACGTAAGGGACGACACGACCGGGATTCTGTAAAACATTACCAGCGAGGGTCTAGATGAGTTAGGTTAGGTTATATTACGATATAGACGTATATAATGTGCCCACCGAGAAGTAGGGGCCGACCCGCCAGGAATGTTGGAAAATACTACATCCGAGATGTTAAGTTGCCTTAGTTTAGGATATATAAGATTATAGACGTATATAATGTCCCCACGGAAAAGTACGGGCCGACACGACTGGGATTTTGTAAAACATTACCAGCGAGGGTCCAGATGGGTTAGGTTAGGTTATATTACGTTATAGACGTAAATAATGTTCCCACCGAGAAGTGGGGCCGACCCGCCAGGAATGTTGTGAAATACAACATTCGAGATGTTAGGTTGCCTTTGGTTAGGATATATAACGTTATAGACGTATATAATGTCCGCACCGAGACGTACGGGACGACACGACCGGGATTCTGTAAAACATTACAAGCGAGGGGCTAGATGGGTTAGGTTAGGTTATACTACGTTATAAACGTATATAATGTTCCCAACGAGAAGTGGGGCCGACCAGCCAGGAATGTTGTGAAATACTACATCCGAGATGTTAGGTTCCCTTAGGTTAGGATATATAACGTTATAGACGTATATAATGTCCCCACCGAGAAGTACGGCCGACAAGACCGGGATATTGTAAAACATTACCAGCGAGGTTCTAGATGGGTTAGGTTAGGTTATATTACGATATAGGCGTATATAATGTACCCACCGAGAAGTAGGGTCCGACCCGCCAGGGATGTTGGAAAATACTACATTCGAGATGTTAAGTTGCCTTTGGTTAGGATATATAACGTTATAGACGTATATAATGTCCGCACCGAGACGTACGGGACGACACGACCGGGATTCTGTAAAACATTCCCAGCTAGGGGCTAGATGTGTTTGGTTAGGTTATATTACGATATAGACGTATATAATGTTCCCACCGAGAATTGGCGTCGCCCCGCCAGGAATGTTGCGAAATACTACATCCGAGATGTTAGGTTCCCTTAAGTTAGGATATATAACGTTATAGACGTAAATAATGTCCCCACCGAGAAGTACGGGCCGACACGACCGGGATTTTGTAAAACATTACCAGCAAGGGTCTAGGTGGGTTAGGTTAGGTTATATTACGATCTAGACGTATATAATGTGCCCACCGAGAAGTAGGGTCCGACCCGCCAGGAATGTTGGAAAATACTACATCCGAGATGTTAAGTTGCCTTTGGTTAGGGTATATAACGTTATAGACGTATATAATGTCCGCACCGAGACGCACGAGACGACACGACCGGGATTCTGTAAAACATTATCAGCGAGGGTCTAGATGGGTTAGGTGAGGTTATATTACGAAATAGACGTATATAATGTGCCCACCGAGAAGTAGGGGCCGACCCGGCAAGAATGTTGGAAAATACTACATCCGAGATGTTAGGTTCCCTTAGGTTAGGATATATAACGTTATAGACGTAAATAATGTTCCCACCGAGAAGTGGGGCCGACCCGCCAGGAATGTTGTGAAGTACTACATTCGAGATGTTAGGTTGCCTTAGGTTAGGATATATAAAATTATAGACGTATATAATGTCCGGCTTCGAGACGTACGGGAAGACACGAACGGGATTCTGTGAAACATTACCAGCGAGGGTGTAGGTGGCTTAGGTTAGGTTATATTACGTTATAGACGTATATAATGCGCCCACCGAGAAGTAGGGTCCGACCCGCCAGGAATGTTGGAAAATACTACATCCGCGATGTTAGGTTGCCTTAGGTTAGGATATATAACGATATAGACGCATATAATGTCCCCACGGAGAAGTACGAGCCGACACGACCGGGATTTTGTAAAACATTACCAGCGAGGTTCTATATGGGTTAGGTTAGGTTATATTACGTTATAGACGTAAATAATGTTCCCACCGAGAAGTGGGGCCGACCCGCCAGGAATGTAGTGAAATACTACATCCGAGATGTTAGGTTCCCTTAGGTTAGGATATATAACGTTATAGACGTATATAATGTCCGCACCGAGACGTACGAGACGACACGACCGGGATTCTGTAAAACATTACCAGCGAGGGTCTAGATGGGTTAGGTTAGGTTATATTACGATATAGACGTATATAATGTGCCCACCGAGAAGTAGGGGCCGACCCGCCAGGAATGTTGGAAAATACTACATCCGAGATATTAGGTTCCCTTAGGTTAGGATATATAAAATTATAGACGTATAAAATGTCCCCACGGAAAAGTACGGGCCGACATGACCGGGATTTTGTAAAACATTACCAGCGAGGGTCTAGATGGGTTAGTTTAAGTTATATTACGATATAGACGTATATAATGTGCCCACCGAGAAGTTGGGTCCGACCCGCCAGGAATTTTGGAAAATACTACATCCGAGATGTTAGGCTCCCTTAGGTTAGGATATATAACGTTATAGACGTAAATAATGTTCCCACCGAGAAGTGGGGCCGACCCGCCAGGAATGTTGTGAAGTACTGCATTCGAGATGATAGGTTGCCTTAGGTTAGGATATATAAAATTATAGACGTATATAATGTCCGGCTTCGAGACGTACGGGAAGACACGAACGGGATTCTGTGAAACATTACCAGCGAGGGTGTTGGTGGCTTAGGTTAGGTTATATTACGTTATAGACGTATATAGTGTGCCCACCGAGAAGTAGGGGCCGACCCGCCAGGAATGTTGGAAAATACTACATCCGAGATGTTAGGTTCCCTTCGGTTAGGATATATAAAATTATAGACGTATAAAATGTCCCCACGGAAAAGTACGGGCCGATATGACAGGGATTTTCGAAAACATTACCAGCGAGGGTCTAGATGGGTTAGTTTAGGTTATATTACGATATAGACGTATATAATGCGCCCACCGAGAAGTAGGGTCCGACCCGCCAGGAATGTTGGAAAATACTACATCCGAGATGTTAGGTTGCCTTAGGTTAGGATATATAACGATATAGACGCATATAATGTCCCCACGGAGAAGTACGAGCCGACACGACCGGGATTTTGTAAAACATTACCAGCGAGGTTCTATATGGGTTAGGTTAGGTTATATTACGTTATAGACGTAAATAATGTTCCCACCTTGAAGTGGGGCCGACCCGCCAGGAATGTAGTGAAATACTACATCCGAGATGTTAGGTTCCCTTAGGTTAGGATATATAACGTTATAGACGTATGTAATGTCCGCACCGAGACGTACGAGACGACACGACCGGGATTCTGTAAAACATTACCAGCGAGGGTCTAGATGGGTTAGGTTAGGTTATATTACGATATAGACGTATATAATGTGCCCGCCGAGAAGTAGGGGCCGACCCGCCAGGAATGTTGGAAAATACTACATCCGAGATGTTAAGTTGCCTTAGGTTAGGATATATAAGATTATAGACGTATATAATGTCCCCACGGAAAAGTACGGGCCGACACGACTGGGATTTTATAAAACATTACCAGCGAGGGGCTAGATGGGTTAGGTTAGGTTATATTACGTTATAAACGTATAAAATGTTCCCGCCGAGAAGTGGGGCCGACCCGCCAGGAATGTTGTGAAATACTACATTCGAGATGTTAGGTTGCCTTAGGTTAGGATATGTAACTTTATAGACGTATATAATGTCCGGCTTCGAGACGTACGGGAAGACACGAACGGGATTCAGTGAAACATTACCAGCGAGGGTGTAGGTGGCTTAGGTTAGGTTATATTACGTTACAGACGTATATAATGTGCCCACCGAGAAGTAGGGGCCGACCCGCCAGGAATGTTGGAAAATACTACATCCGAGATATTAGGTTCCCTTAGGTTAGGATATATAAAATTATAGACGTATAAAATGTCCCCACGGAAAAGTACGGGCCGACATGACCGGGATTTTGTAAAACATTACCAGCGAGGGTCTAGATGGGTTAGTTTAGGTTATATTACGATATAGACGTATATAATGTTCCCATCGAGAAGTGGGGCCGACCAGCCAGGAATATTGTGAAATACTACATCCGAGATGTTAGGTTCCCTTAGGTTAGGATATATAACGTTATAAACGTATATAATGTCCGCACCGAGACGTACGAGACGACACGACCGAGATTCTGTAAAACATTACCAGCGAGGGTCTAGATGGGTTAGGTTAGGTTATATTACGATATAGACGTATATAATGTGCCCGCCGAGAAGTAGGGGCCGACCCGCCAGGAATGTTGGAAAATACTACATCCGAGATGTTAAGTTGCCTTAGTTTAGGATATATAAGATTATAGACGTATATAATGTCCCCACGGAAAAGTACGGGCCGACACGACTGGGATTTTGTAAAACATTACCAGCGAGGGTCCAGATGGGTTAGGTTAGGTTATATTACGTTATAGACGTAAATAATGTTCCCACCGAGAAGTGGGGCCGACCCGCCAGGAATGTTGTGAAATACAACATTCGAGATGTTAGGTTGCCTTTGGTTAGGATATATAACGTTATAGACGTATATAATGTCCGCACCGAGACGTACGGGACGACACGACCGGGATTCTGTAAAACATTACAAGCGAGGGGCTAGATGGGTTAGGTTAGGTTATACTACGTTATAAACGTATATAATGTTCCCAACGAGAAGTGGGGCCGACCAGCCAGGAATGTTGTGAAATACTACATCCGAGATGATAGGTTCCCTTAGGTTAGGATATATAACGTTATAGACGTATATAATGTCCGCACCGAGACGTAAGGGACGACACGACCGGGATTCTGTAAAACATTACCAGCGAGGGTCTAGATGAGTTAGGTTAGGTTATATTACGATATAGACGTATATAATGTGCCCACCGAGAAGTAGGGGCCGACCCGCCAGGAATGTTGGAAAATACTACATCCGAGATGTTAAGTTGCCTTAGTTTAGGATATATAAGATTATAGACGTATATAATGTCCCCACGGAAAAGTACGGGCCGACACGACTGTGATTTTGTAAAACATTACCAGCGAGGGTCCAGATGGGTTAGGTTAGGTTATATTACGTTATAGACGTAAATAATGTTCCCACCGAGAAGTGGGGCCGACCCGCCAGGAATGTTGTGAAATACAACATTCGAGATGTTAGGTTGCCTTTGGTTAGGATATATAACGTTATAGACGTATATAATGTCCGCACCGAGACGTACGGGACGACACGACCGGGATTCTGTAAAACATTACAAGCGAGGGGCTAGATGGGTTAGGTTAGGTTATACTACGTTATAAACGTATATAATGTTCCCAACGAGAAGTGGTGCCGACCAGCCAGGAATGTTGTGAAATACTACATCCGAGATGATAGGTTCCCTTAGGTTAGGATATATAACGTTATAGACGTATATAATGTCCGCACCGAGACGTAAGGGACGACACGACCGGGATTCTGTAAAACATTACCAGCGAGGGTCTAGATGAGTTAGGTTAGGTTATATTACGATATAGACGTATATAATGTGCCCACCGAGAAGTAGGGGCCGACCCGCCAGGAATGTTGGAAAATACTACATCCGAGATGTTAAGTTGCCTTAGTTTAGGATATATAAGATTATAGACGTATATAATGTCCCCACGGAAAAGTACGGGCCGACACGACTGGGATTTTGTAAAACATTACCAGCGAGGGTCCAGATGGGTTAGGTTAGGTTATATTACGTTATAGACGTAAATAATGTTCCCACCGAGAAGTGGGGCCGACCCGCCAGGAATGTTGTGAAATACAACATTCGAGATGTTAGGTTGCCTTTGGTTAGGATATATAACGTTATAGACGTATATAATGTCCGCACCGAGACGTACGGGACGACACGACCGGGATTCTGTAAAACATTACAAGCGAGGGGCTAGATGGGTTAGGTTAGGTTATACTACGTTATAAACGTATATAATGTTCCCAACGAGAAGTGGGGCCGACCAGCCAGGAATGTTGTGAAATACTACATCCGAGATGTTAGGTTCCCTTAGGTTAGGATATATAACGTTATAGACGTATATAATGTCCCCACCGAGAAGTACGGCCGACAAGACCGGGATATTGTAAAACATTACCAGCGAGGTTCTAGATGGGTTAGGTTAGGTTATATTACGATATAGGCGTATATAATGTACCCACCGAGAAGTAGGGTCCGACCCGCCAGGGATGTTGGAAAATACTACATTCGAGATGTTAAGTTGCCTTTGGTTAGGATATATAACGTTATAGACGTATATAATGTCCGCACCGAGACGTACGGGACGACACGACCGGGATTCTGTAAAACATTCCCAGCTAGGGGCTAGATGTGTTTGGTTAGGTTATATTACGATATAGACGTATATAATGTTCCCACCGAGAATTGGCGTCGCCCCGCCAGGAATGTTGCGAAATACTACATCCGAGATGTTAGGTTCCCTTAAGTTAGGATATATAACGTTATAGACGTAAATAATGTCCCCACCGAGAAGTACGGGCCGACACGACCGGGATTTTGTAAAACATTACCAGCAAGGGTCTAGGTGGGTTAGGTTAGGTTATATTACGATCTAGACGTATATAATGTGCCCACCGAGAAGTAGGGTCCGACCCGCCAGGAATGTTGGAAAATACTACATCCGAGATGTTAAGTTGCCTTTGGTTAGGGTATATAACGTTATAGACGTATATAATGTCCGCACCGAGACGCACGAGACGACACGACCGGGATTCTGTAAAACATTATCAGCGAGGGTCTAGATGGGTTAGGTTAGGTTATATTACGAAATAGACGTATATAATGTGCCCACCGAGAAGTAGGGGCCGACCCGGCAAGAATGTTGGAAAATACTACATCCGAGATGTTAGGTTCCCTTAGGTTAGGATATATAACGTTATAGACGTAAATAATGTTCCCACCGAGAAGTGGGGCCGACCCGCCAGGAATGTTGTGAAGTACTACATTCGAGATGTTAGGTTGCCTTAGGTTAGGATATATAAAATTATAGACGTATATAATGTCCGGCTTCGAGACGTACGGGAAGACACGAACGGGATTCTGTGAAACATTACCAGCGAGGGTGTAGGTGGC
This sequence comes from Xylocopa violacea, assembly GCA_963969225.1. Taxonomy (NCBI): domain Eukaryota; kingdom Metazoa; phylum Arthropoda; class Insecta; order Hymenoptera; family Apidae; genus Xylocopa; species Xylocopa violacea. The sequence continues at coordinate 1,087,819 of CAXAJV010000732.1, forward strand.
TTAGGTTAGGTTATATTACGTTATAGACGTATATAATGCGCCCACCGAGAAGTAGGGTCCGACCCGCCAGGAATGTTGGAAAATACTACATCCGCGATGTTAGGTTGCCTTAGGTTAGGATATATAACGATATAGACGCATATAATGTCCCCACGGAGAAGTACGAGCCGACACGACCGGGATTTTGTAAAACATTACCAGCGAGGTTCTATATGGGTTAGGTTAGGTTATATTACGTTATAGACGTAAATAATGTTCCCACCGAGAAGTGGGGCCGACCCGCCAGGAATGTAGTGAAATACTACATCCGAGATGTTAGGTTCCCTTAGGTTAGGATATATAACGTTATAGACGTATATAATGTCCGCACCGAGACGTACGAGACGACACGACCGGGATTCTGTAAAACATTACCAGCGAGGGTCTAGATGGGTTAGGTTAGGTTATATTACGATATAGACGTATATAATGTGCCCACCGAGAAGTAGGGGCCGACCCGCCAGGAATGTTGGAAAATACTACATCCGAGATATTAGGTTCCCTTAGGTTAGGATATATAAAATTATAGACGTATAAAATGTCCCCACGGAAAAGTACGGGCCGACATGACCGGGATTTTGTAAAACATTACCAGCGAGGGTCTAGATGGGTTAGTTTAAGTTATATTACGATATAGACGTATATAATGTGCCCACCGAGAAGTTGGGTCCGACCCGCCAGGAATTTTGGAAAATACTACATCCGAGATGTTAGGCTCCCTTAGGTTAGGATATATAACGTTATAGACGTAAATAATGTTCCCACCGAGAAGTGGGGCCGACCCGCCAGGAATGTTGTGAAGTACTGCATTCGAGATGATAGGTTGCCTTAGGTTAGGATATATAAAATTATAGACGTATATAATGTCCGGCTTCGAGACGTACGGGAAGACACGAACGGGATTCTGTGAAACATTACCAGCGAGGGTGTTGGTGGCTTAGGTTAGGTTATATTACGTTATAGACGTATATAGTGTGCCCACCGAGAAGTAGGGGCCGACCCGCCAGGAATGTTGGAAAATACTACATCCGAGATGTTAGGTTCCCTTCGGTTAGGATATATAAAATTATAGACGTATAAAATGTCCCCACGGAAAAGTACGGGCCGATATGACAGGGATTTTCGAAAACATTACCAGCGAGGGTCTAGATGGGTTAGTTTAGGTTATATTACGATATAGACGTATATAATGCGCCCACCGAGAAGTAGGGTCCGACCCGCCAGGAATGTTGGAAAATACTACATCCGAGATGTTAGGTTGCCTTAGGTTAGGATATATAACGATATAGACGCATATAATGTCCCCACGGAGAAGTACGAGCCGACACGACCGGGATTTTGTAAAACATTACCAGCGAGGTTCTATATGGGTTAGGTTAGGTTATATTACGTTATAGACGTAAATAATGTTCCCACCTTGAAGTGGGGCCGACCCGCCAGGAATGTAGTGAAATACTACATCCGAGATGTTAGGTTCCCTTAGGTTAGGATATATAACGTTATAGACGTATGTAATGTCCGCACCGAGACGTACGAGACGACACGACCGGGATTCTGTAAAACATTACCAGCGAGGGTCTAGATGGGTTAGGTTAGGTTATATTACGATATAGACGTATATAATGTGCCCGCCGAGAAGTAGGGGCCGACCCGCCAGGAATGTTGGAAAATACTACATCCGAGATGTTAAGTTGCCTTAGGTTAGGATATATAAGATTATAGACGTATATAATGTCCCCACGGAAAAGTACGGGCCGACACGACTGGGATTTTATAAAACATTACCAGCGAGGGGCTAGATGGGTTAGGTTAGGTTATATTACGTTATAAACGTATAAAATGTTCCCGCCGAGAAGTGGGGCCGACCCGCCAGGAATGTTGTGAAATACTACATTCGAGATGTTAGGTTGCCTTAGGTTAGGATATGTAACTTTATAGACGTATATAATGTCCGGCTTCGAGACGTACGGGAAGACACGAACGGGATTCAGTGAAACATTACCAGCGAGGGTGTAGGTGGCTTAGGTTAGGTTATATTACGTTACAGACGTATATAATGTGCCCACCGAGAAGTAGGGGCCGACCCGCCAGGAATGTTGGAAAATACTACATCCGAGATATTAGGTTCCCTTAGGTTAGGATATATAAAATTATAGACGTATAAAATGTCCCCACGGAAAAGTACGGGCCGACATGACCGGGATTTTGTAAAACATTACCAGCGAGGGTCTAGATGGGTTAGTTTAGGTTATATTACGATATAGACGTATATAATGTTCCCATCGAGAAGTGGGGCCGACCAGCCAGGAATATTGTGAAATACTACATCCGAGATGTTAGGTTCCCTTAGGTTAGGATATATAACGTTATAAACGTATATAATGTCCGCACCGAGACGTACGAGACGACACGACCGAGATTCTGTAAAACATTACCAGCGAGGGTCTAGATGGGTTAGGTTAGGTTATATTACGATATAGACGTATATAATGTGCCCGCCGAGAAGTAGGGGCCGACCCGCCAGGAATGTTGGAAAATACTACATCCGAGATGTTAAGTTGCCTTAGGTTAGGATATATAAGATTATAGACGTATATAATGTCCCCACGGAAAAGTACGGGCCGACACGACTGGGATTTTATAAAACATTACCAGCGAGGGGCTAGATGGGTTAGGTTAGGTTATATTACGTTATAAACGTATAAAATGTTCCCGCCGAGAAGTGGGGCCGACCCGCCAGGAATGTTGTGAAATACTACATTCGAGATGTTAGGTTGCCTTAGGTTAGGATATGTAACTTTATAGACGTATATAATGTCCGGCTTCGAGACGTACGGGAAGACACGAACGGGATTCAGTGAAACATTACCAGCGAGGGTGTAGGTGGCTTAGGTTAGGTTATATTACGTTACAGACGTATATAATGTGCCCACCGAGAAGTAGGGGCCGACCCGCCAGGAATGTTGGAAAATACTACATCCGAGATATTAGGTTCCCTTAGGTTAGGATATATAAAATTATAGACGTATAAAATGTCCCCACGGAAAAGTACGGGCCGACATGACCGGGATTTTGTAAAACATTACCAGCGAGGGTCTAGATGGGTTAGTTTAGGTTATATTACGATATAGACGTATATAATGTTCCCATCGAGAAGTGGGGCCGACCAGCCAGGAATATTGTGAAATACTACATCCGAGATGTTAGGTTCCCTTAGGTTAGGATATATAACGTTATAAACGTATATAATGTCCGCACCGAGACGTACGAGACGACACGACCGAGATTCTGTAAAACATTACCAGCGAGGGTCTAGATGGGTTAGGTTAGGTTATATTACGATATAGACGTATATAATGTTCCCACCGAGAAGTGGGGCCGACCCGCCAGAAATGTTGTGAAGTACTACATTCGAGATGTTAGGTTGCCTTAGGTTAGGATATATAAAATTATAGACGTATATAATGTCCGGCTTCGAGACGTACGGGAAGACACGAACGGGATTCTGTGAAACATTACCAGCGAGGGTGTAGGTGGCTTAGGTTAGGTTATATTACGTTATAGACGTATATAATGTGCCCACCGAGAAGTAGGGGCCGACCCGCCAGGAATGTTGGAAAAGACTACATCCGAAATGTTAGGTTCCGTTCGGTTAGGATATATAAAATTATAGACGTATAAAATGTCCCCACGGAAAAGTACGGGCCTATATGACCGGGATTTTCGAAAACATTACCAGCGAGGGTCTAGATGGGTTAGTTTAGGTTATATTACGATATAGACTTATATAATGCGCCCACCGAGATGTAGGGCCCGACCCGCCAGGAATGTTGGAAAATACTACATCCGAGATGTTAGGTTGCCTTAGGTTAGGATATATAACGATATAGACGCATATAATGACGCCACGGAGAAGTACGGGCCGACACGACCGGGATTTTGTAAAACATTACCAGCGAGGTTCTATATGGGTTAGGTTAGGTTATATTACGTTGTAGACGTAAATAATGTTCCCACCGAGAAGTGGGGCCGACCCGCCAGGAATGTAGTGAAATACTACATCCGAGATGTTAGGTTCCCTTAGGTTAGGATATATAACGTTATAGACGTATATAATCTCCGCACCGAGACGTACGAGACGACACGACCGGGATTCTGTAAAACATTACCAGCGAGGGTGTCGGTGGCTTAGGTTAGGTTATATTACGTTACAGACGTATATAATGTGCCCACCGAGAAGTAGGGGCCGACCCGCCAGGAATGTTGGAAAATACTACATCCGAGATGTTAGGTTCCCTTCGGTTAGGATATATAAAATTATAGACGTATAAAATGTCCCCACGGTAAAGTACGGGCCGATATGACCGGGATTTTCGAAAACATTACCAGCGAGGGTCTAGATGGGTTAGTTTAGGTTATATTACGATATATACGTATATAATGCGCCCACCGAGATGTAGGGTCCGACCCGCCAGGAATGTTGGAAAATACTACATCCGAGATGTTAGGTTGCCTTAGGTTAGGATATATAACGATATAGACGCATATAATGTCCCCACGGAGAAGTACGGGCCGACACAACCGGGATTTTGTAAAACATTACCAGCGAGGTTCTATATGGGTTAGGTTAGGTTATATTACGTTATAGACGTAAATAATGTTCCCACCGAGAAGTGGGGCCGACCCGCCAGGAATGTAGTGAAATACTACATCCGAGATGTTAGGTTCCCTTAGGTTAGGATATATAACGTTATAGACGTATATAATGTCCGCACCGAGACGTACGAGACGACACGACCGGGATTCTGTAAAACATTACCAGCGAGGGTCTAGATGGGTTAGGTTAGGTTATATTACGATATAGACGTATATAATGTGCCCACCGAGAAGTAGGGGCCGACCCGCCAGGAATGTTGGAAAATACTACATTCGAGATGTTAAGTTGCCTTAGGTTAGGATATATAAAATTATAGACGCATATAATGTCCCCACGGAAAAGTACGGGCCGACACGACCGGGATTTTGTAAAACATTAACAGCGAGGGTCTAGATGGGTTAGGTTAGGTTATATTACGATATAGACGTATATAATGTGCCCACCGAGAAGTAGAGTCCGACCCGCCAGGAATGTTGGAAAATACTACAGCCGAGATGTTAAGTTGCCTTTGGTTAGGATATATAACGTTATAGACGTATATAATGTCCGCACCGAGACGTACGAGAGGACACGACCGAGATTCTGTAAAACATTACCAGCGAGGGTCTAGATGGGTTAGGTTAGGTTATATTACAATATAGACGTATATAATGTTCCCATCGAGAAGTGGGGCCGACCAGCCAGGAATATTGTGAAATACTACAACCGAGATGTTAGGTTCCCTTAGGTTAGGATATATAACGTTATAGACGTATATAATGTCCGCACCGAGACGTACGAGACGACACGACCGAGATTCTGTAAAACATTACCAGCGAGGGTCTAGATGGGTTAGGTTAGGTTATATTACGATATAGACGTATATAATGTTCCCACCGAGAAGTGGGGCCGACCAGCCAGGAATATTGTGAAATACTACATCCGAGATGTTAGGTTCCCTTAGGTTAGGATATATAACGTTATAGACGTATATAATATCCGCACCGAGACGTACGAGACGACACGACCGAGATTCTGTAAAACATTACCAGTGAGGGTCTAGATGGGTTAGGTTAGGTTATATTACGATATAGACGTATATAATGTTCCCACCGAGAAGTGGGGCCGACCAGCCAGGAATGTTGTGAAATACTACATCCGAGATGTTAGGTTCCCTTAGGTTAGGATATATAACATTATAGACGTAAATAATGTTCCCACCGAGAAGTGGGGCCGACCCGCCAGGAATATTGGAAAATACTACATCCGAGATGTTAGGTTCCCTTAGGTTAGGATATATAAAATTATAGACGTATAAAATGTCCCCACGGAAAAGTACGGGCCGACATGACCGCGATTTTGTAAAACATTACCAGCGAGGGTCTAGATGGGTTAGGTTAGGTTATATTACGATATAGACGTATATAATGCGCCCACCGAGAAGTAGGGTCCGACCCGCCAGGAATGTTGGAAAATACTACATCCGAGATGTTAGGTTGCCTTAGGTTAGGATATATAACGATATAGACGCATATAATGTCCCCACGGAGAAGTACGGGCCGACACGACCGGGATTTTGTAAAACATTACCAGCGAGGTTCTATATGGGTTAGGTTAGGTTATATTACGTTATAGACCTAAATAATGTTCCCACCGAGAAGTGGGGCCGACCCGCCAGGAATGTAGTGAAATACTACATCCGAGATGTTAGGTTGCCTTAGGTTAGGATATATAACGATATAGACGCATATAATGTCCCCACGGAGAAGTACGGGCCGACACAACCGGGATTTTGTAAAACATTACCAGCGAGGTTCTACATGGGTTAGGTTAGGTTATATTACGTTATAGACGTAAATAATGTTCCCACCGAGAAGTGGGGCCGACCCGCCAGGAATGTAGCGAAATACTACATGCGAGATGTTAGGTTCCCTTAGGTTAGGATATATAACGTTATAGACGTATATAATGTCCGCACCGAGACGTACGAGGCGACACGACCGGGATTCTGTAAAACATTACCAGCGAGGGTCTAGATGGGTTAGGTTAGGTTATATTACGATATAGACGTATATAATGTTCCCACCGAGAAGTGGGGCCGACCCGCCAGGAATGTTGTGAAGTACTACATTCGAGATGTTAGGTTGCCTTTGGTTAGGATATATAACGTTATAGACGTATATAATGTCCGCACCGAGACGTACGAGAGGACACGACCGAAATTCTGTAAAACATTACTAGCGAGGGTCTAGATGGGTTAGGTTAGGTTATATTACGATATAGACGTATATAATGCGCCCACCGAGAAGTAGGGTCCGACCCGCCAGGAATGTTGGAAAATACTACATCCGAGATGTTAGGTTGCCTTAGGTTAGGATATATAACGATATAGACGCATATAATGTCCCCACGGAGAAGTACGGGCCAACACGACCGGGATTTTGTAAAACATTACCAGCGAGGTTCTATATGGGTTAGGTTAGGTTATATTACGTTATAGACGTAAATAATGTTCCCACCGAGAAGTGGGGCCGACCCGCCAGGAATGTAGTGAAATACTACATCCGAGATGTTAGGTTCCCTTAGGTTAGGATATATAACGTTATAGACGTATATAATGTCCGCACCGAGACGTACGAGACGACACGACCGGGATTCTGTAAAACATTACCAGCGAGGGTCTAGATGGGTTAGGTTAGGTTATATTACGATATAGACGTATATAATGTTCCCACCGAGAAGTGGGGCCGACCCGCCAGGAATGTTGTGAAGTACTACATTCGAGATGTTAGGTTGCCTTGGGTTAGGATATATAAAATTATAGACGTATATAATGTCCGGCTTCGAGACGCACGGGAAGACACGAACGGGATTCTGTGAAACATTACCAGCGAGAGTGTAGGTGGCTTAGGTTAGGTTATATTACGTTATAGACGTATATAATGTGCCCACCGAGAAGTAGGGGCCGACCCGCGAGGAATGTTGGAAAATACTACATCCGAAATGTTAGGTTCCGTTCGGTTAGGATATATAAAATTATAGACGTATAAAATGTCCCCACGGAAAAGTACGGGCCTATATGACCGGGATTTTCGAAAACATTACCAGCGAGGGTCTAGTTGGGTCAGGTTAGGTTATATTACGATATAGACGTATATAATGTTCCCATCGAGAAGTGGGGCCGACCAGCCAGGAATATTGTGAAATACTACATCCGAGATGTTAGGTTCCCTTAGGTTAGGATATATGACGTTATAGACGTATATAATATCCGCACCGAGACGTACGAGACGACACGACCGAGATTCTGTAAAACATTACCAGTGAGGGTCTAGATGGGTTAGGTTAGGTTATATTACGATATAGACGTATATAATGTTCCCACCGAGAAGTGGGGCCGACCAGCCAGGAATGTTGTGAAATACTACATCCGAGATGTTAGGTTCCCTTAGGTTAGGATATATAACATTATAGACGTAAATAATGTTCCCACCGAGAAGTGGGGCCGACCCGCCAGGAATATTGGAAAATACTACATCCGAGATGTTAGGTTCCCTTAGGTTAGGATATATAAAATTATAGACGTATAAAATGTCCCCACGGAAAAGTACGGGCCTATATGACCGGGATTTTCGAAAACATTACCAGCGAGGGTCTAGATGGGTTAGTTTAGGTTATATTACGATATAGACTTATATAATGCGCCCACCGAGATGTAGGGCCCGACCCGCCAGGAATGTTGGAAAATACTACATCCGAGATGTTAGGTTGCCTTAGGTTAGGATATATAACGATATAGACGCATATAATGACGCCACGGAGAAGTACGGGCCGACACGACCGGGATTTTGTAAAACATTACCAGCGAGGTTCTATATGGGTTAGGTTAGGTTATATTACGTTGTAGACGTAAATAATGTTCCCACCGAGAAGTGGGGCCGACCCGCCAGGAATGTAGTGAAATACTACATCCGAGATGTTAGGTTCCCTTAGGTTAGGATATATAACGTTATAGACGTATATAATCTCCGCACCGAGACGTACGAGACGACACGACCGGGATTCTGTAAAACATTACCAGCGAGGGTGTCGGTGGCTTAGGTTAGGTTATATTACGTTACAGACGTATATAATGTGCCCACCGAGAAGTAGGGGCCGACCCGCCAGGAATGTTGGAAAATACTACATCCGAGATGTTAGGTTCCCTTCGGTTAGGATATATAAAATTATAGACGTATAAAATGTCCCCACGGTAAAGTACGGGCCGATATGACCGGGATTTTCGAAAACATTACCAGCGAGGGTCTAGATGGGTTAGTTTAGGTTATATTACGATATATACGTATATAATGCGCCCACCGAGATGTAGGGTCCGACCCGCCAGGAATGTTGGAAAATACTACATCCGAGATGTTAGGTTGCCTTAGGTTAGGATATATAACGATATAGACGCATATAATGTCCCCACGGAGAAGTACGGGCCGACACAACCGGGATTTTGTAAAACATTACCAGCGAGGTTCTATATGGGTTAGGTTAGGTTATATTACGTTATAGACGTAAATAATGTTCCCACCGAGAAGTGGGGCCGACCCGCCAGGAATGTAGTGAAATACTACATCCGAGATGTTAGGTTCCCTTAGGTTAGGATATATAACGTTATAGACGTATATAATGTCCGCACCGAGACGTACGAGACGACACGACCGGGATTCTGTAAAACATTACCAGCGAGGGTCTAGATGGGTTAGGTTAGGTTATATTACGATATAGACGTATATAATGTGCCCACCGAGAAGTAGGGGCCGACCCGCCAGGAATGTTGGAAAATACTACATTCGAGATGTTAAGTTGCCTTAGGTTAGGATATATAAAATTATAGACGCATATAATGTCCCCACGGAAAAGTACGGGCCGACACGACCGGGATTTTGTAAAACATTAACAGCGAGGGTCTAGATGGGTTAGGTTAGGTTATATTACGATATAGACGTATATAATGTGCCCACCGAGAAGTAGAGTCCGACCCGCCAGGAATGTTGGAAAATACTACAGCCGAGATGTTAAGTTGCCTTTGGTTAGGATATATAACGTTATAGACGTATATAATGTCCGCACCGAGACGTACGAGAGGACACGACCGAGATTCTGTAAAACATTACCAGCGAGGGTCTAGATGGGTTAGGTTAGGTTATATTACAATATAGACGTATATAATGTTCCCATCGAGAAGTGGGGCCGACCAGCCAGGAATATTGTGAAATACTACAACCGAGATGTTAGGTTCCCTTAGGTTAGGATATATAACGTTATAGACGTATATAATGTCCGCACCGAGACGTACGAGACGACACGACCGAGATTCTGTAAAACATTACCAGCGAGGGTCTAGATGGGTTAGGTTAGGTTATATTACGATATAGACGTATATAATGTTCCCACCGAGAAGTGGGGCCGACCAGCCAGGAATATTGTGAAATACTACATCCGAGATGTTAGGTTCCCTTAGGTTAGGATATATAACGTTATAGACGTATATAATATCCGCACCGAGACGTACGAGACGACACGACCGAGATTCTGTAAAACATTACCAGTGAGGGTCTAGATGGGTTAGGTTAGGTTATATTACGATATAGACGTATATAATGTTCCCACCGAGAAGTGGGGCCGACCAGCCAGGAATGTTGTGAAATACTACATCCGAGATGTTAGGTTCCCTTAGGTTAGGATATATAACATTATAGACGTAAATAATGTTCCCACCGAGAAGTGGGGCCGACCCGCCAGGAATATTGGAAAATACTACATCCGAGATGTTAGGTTCCCTTAGGTTAGGATATATAAAATTATAGACGTATAAAATGTCCCCACGGAAAAGTACGGGCCGACATGACCGCGATTTTGTAAAACATTACCAGCGAGGGTCTAGATGGGTTAGGTTAGGTTATATTACGATATAGACGTATATAATGCGCCCACCGAGAAGTAGGGTCCGACCCGCCAGGAATGTTGGAAAATACTACATCCGAGATGTTAGGTTGCCTTAGGTTAGGATATATAACGATATAGACGCATATAATGTCCCCACGGAGAAGTACGGGCCGACACGACCGGGATTTTGTAAAACATTACCAGCGAGGTTCTATATGGGTTAGGTTAGGTTATATTACGTTATAGACCTAAATAATGTTCCCACCGAGAAGTGGGGCCGACCCGCCAGGAATGTAGTGAAATACTACATCCGAGATGTTAGGTTGCCTTAGGTTAGGATATATAACGATATAGACGCATATAATGTCCCCACGGAGAAGTACGGGCCGACACAACCGGGATTTTGTAAAACATTACCAGCGAGGTTCTACATGGGTTAGGTTAGGTTATATTACGTTATAGACGTAAATAATGTTCCCACCGAGAAGTGGGGCCGACCCGCCAGGAATGTAGCGAAATACTACATGCGAGATGTTAGGTTCCCTTAGGTTAGGATATATAACGTTATAGACGTATATAATGTCCGCACCGAGACGTACGAGGCGACACGACCGGGATTCTGTAAAACATTACCAGCGAGGGTCTAGATGGGTTAGGTTAGGTTATATTACGATATAGACGTATATAATGTTCCCACCGAGAAGTGGGGCCGACCCGCCAGGAATGTTGTGAAGTACTACATTCGAGATGTTAGGTTGCCTTTGGTTAGGATATATAACGTTATAGACGTATATAATGTCCGCACCGAGACGTACGAGAGGACACGACCGAAATTCTGTAAAACATTACTAGCGAGGGTCTAGATGGGTTAGGTTAGGTTATATTACGATATAGACGTATATAATGCGCCCACCGAGAAGTAGGGTCCGACCCGCCAGGAATGTTGGAAAATACTACATCCGAGATGTTAGGTTGCCTTAGGTTAGGATATATAACGATATAGACGCATATAATGTCCCCACGGAGAAGTACGGGCCAACACGACCGGGATTTTGTAAAACATTACCAGCGAGGTTCTATATGGGTTAGGTTAGGTTATATTACGTTATAGACGTAAATAATGTTCCCACCGAGAAGTGGGGCCGACCCGCCAGGAATGTAGTGAAATACTACATCCGAGATGTTAGGTTCCCTTAGGTTAGGATATATAACGTTATAGACGTATATAATGTCCGCACCGAGACGTACGAGACGACACGACCGGGATTCTGTAAAACATTACCAGCGAGGGTCTAGATGGGTTAGGTTAGGTTATATTACGATATAGACGTATATAATGTTCCCACCGAGAAGTGGGGCCGACCCGCCAGGAATGTTGTGAAGTACTACATTCGAGATGTTAGGTTGCCTTGGGTTAGGATATATAAAATTATAGACGTATATAATGTCCGGCTTCGAGACGCACGGGAAGACACGAACGGGATTCTGTGAAACATTACCAGCGAGAGTGTAGGTGGCTTAGGTTAGGTTATATTACGTTATAGACGTATATAATGTGCCCACCGAGAAGTAGGGGCCGACCCGCGAGGAATGTTGGAAAATACTACATCCGAAATGTTAGGTTCCGTTCGGTTAGGATATATAAAATTATAGACGTATAAAATGTCCCCACGGAAAAGTACGGGCCTATATGACCGGGATTTTCGAAAACATTACCAGCGAGGGTCTAGTTGGGTCAGGTTAGGTTATATTACGATATAGACGTATATAATGTTCCCATCGAGAAGTGGGGCCGACCAGCCAGGAATATTGTGAAATACTACATCCGAGATGTTAGGTTCCCTTAGGTTAGGATATATAACGTTATAGACGTATATAATATCCGCACCGAGACGTACGAGACGACACGACCGAGATTCTGTAAAACATTACCAGTGAGGGTCTAGATGGGTTAGGTTAGGTTATATTACGATATAGACGTATATAATGTTCCCACCGAGAAGTGGGGCCGACCAGCCAGGAATGTTGTGAAATACTACATCCGAGATGTTAGGTTCCCTTAGGTTAGGATATATAACATTATAGACGTAAATAATGTTCCCACCGAGAAGTGGGGCCGACCCGCCAGGAATATTGGAAAATACTACATCCGAGATGTTAGGTTCCCTTAGGTTAGGATATATAAAATTATAGACGTATAAAATGTCCCCACGGAAAAGTACGGGCCGACATGACCGCGATTTTGTGAAACATTACCAGCGAGGGTCTAGATGGGTTAGGTTAGGTTATATTACGATATAGACGTATATAATGCGCCCACCGAGAAGTAGGGTCCGACCCGCCAGGAATGTTGGAAAATACTACATCCGAGATGTTAGGTTGCCTTAGGTTAGGATATATAACGATATAGACGCATATAATGTCCCCACGGAGAAGTACGGGCCGACACGACCGGGATTTTGTAAAACATTACCAGCGAGGTTCTATATGGGTTAGGTTAGGTTATATTACGTTATAGACCTAAATAATGTTCCCACCGAGAAGTGGGGCCGACCCGCCAGGAATGTAGTGAAATACTACATCCGAGATGTTAGGTTGCCTTAGGTTAGGATATATAACGATATAGACGCATATAATGTCCCCACGGAGAAGTACGGGCCGACACAACCGGGATTTTGTAAAACATTACCAGCGAGGTTCTACATGGGTTAGGTTAGGTTATATTACGTTATAGACGTAAATAATGTTCCCACCGAGAAGTGGGGCCGACCCGCCAGGAATGTAGCGAAATACTACATGCGAGATGTTAGGTTCCCTTAGGTTAGGATATATAACGTTATAGACGTATATAATGTCCGCACCGAGACGTACGAGGCGACACGACCGGGATTCTGTAAAACATTACCAGCGAGGGTCTAGATGGGTTAGGTTAGGTTATATTACGATATAGACGTATATAATGTTCCCACCGAGAAGTGGGGCCGACCCGCCAGGAATGTTGTGAAGTACTACATTCGAGATGTTAGGTTGCCTTTGGTTAGGATATATAACGTTATAGACGTATATAATGTCCGCACCGAGACGTACGAGAGGACACGACCGAAATTCTGTAAAACATTACTAGCGAGGGTCTAGATGGGTTAGGTTAGGTTATATTACGATATAGACGTATATAATGCGCCCACCGAGAAGTAGGGTCCGACCCGCCAGGAATGTTGGAAAATACTACATCCGAGATGTTAGGTTGCCTTAGGTTAGGATATATAACGATATAGACGCATATAATGTCCCCACGGAGAAGTACGGGCCAACACGACCGGGATTTTGTAAAACATTACCAGCGAGGTTCTATATGGGTTAGGTTAGGTTATATTACGTTATAGACGTAAATAATGTTCCCACCGAGAAGTGGGGCCGACCCGCCAGGAATGTAGTGAAATACTACATCCGAGATGTTAGGTTCCCTTAGGTTAGGATATATAACGTTATAGACGTATATAATGTCCGCACCGAGACGTACGAGACGACACGACCGGGATTCTGTAAAACATTACCAGCGAGGGTCTAGATGGGTTAGGTTAGGTTATATTACGATATAGACGTATATAATGTTCCCACCGAGAAGTGGGGCCGACCCGCCAGGAATGTTGTGAAGTACTACATTCGAGATGTTAGGTTGCCTTAGGTTAGGATATATAAAATTATAGACGTATATAATGTCCGGCTTCGAGACGCACGGGAAGACACGAACGGGATTCTGTGAAACATTACCAGCGAGAGTGTAGGTGGCTTAGGTTAGGTTATATTACGTTATAGACGTATATAATGTGCCCACCGAGAAGTTGGGGCCGACCCGCGAGGAATGTTGGAAAATACTACATCCGAAATGTTAGGTTCCGTTCGGTTAGGATATATAAAATTATAGACGTATAAAATGTCCCCACGGAAAAGTACGGGCCTATATGACCGGGATTTTCGAAAACATTACCAGCGAGGGTCTAGTTGGGTCAGGTTAGGTTATATTACGATATAGACGTATATAATGTTCCCATCGAGAAGTGGGGCCGACCAGCCAGGAATATTGTGAAATACTACATCCGAGATGTTAGGTTCCCTTAGGTTAGGATATATAAAGTTATAGACGTATATAATGTCCCCACCGAGAAGTACGGGATGACACGACCGGGATTCTGCATAACATTACAAGCGAGGGGCTAGATGGGTTAGGTTAGGTTATATTACGTTATAGACGTATATAATGTGCCCACCGAGAAGTAGGGGCCGACCCGCCAGGAATTTTGGAAAATACTACATCGGAGATGTCAAGTTGCCTTAGGTTAGGATGTATAACGTTATAGACGTATATGATGTCCGCACCGAGACGTGCGGGACGACACGACCGGGATTCTGTAAAACATTACCAGCGAGGGTCTAGGTGAGTTAGGTTAGGTTATAATACGATATAGACGTATATAATGTTCCCACCGAGAAGTGGGGCCGACCAGCCCGGAATGTTGTGAAATACTACATCCGAGATGTTAGGTTCCCTTAGGTTAGGATATATAACGTTATAGACATAAATAATGTTCCCACCGAGAAGTGGGGCCGACCCGCCAGGAATGTTGTGAAGTACTACATTCGAGATGTTAGGTTGCCTTAGGTTAGGATATATAAAATTATAGACGTATATAATGTCCGGCTTCGAGACGTACGGGAAGACACGAACGGGATTCTGTGAAACATTACCAGCGAGGGTGTAGGTGGCTTAGGTTAGGTTATATTACGTTATAGACGTATATAATGTGCCCACAGAGAAGTAGGGGCCGACCCGCCAGGAATGTAGGAAAATACTACATCCGAGATGTTAAGTTGCCTTTGGTTAGGATATATAACGTTATAGACGTATATAATGTCCGCACCGAGACGTACGAGAGGACACGACCGAGATTCTGTAAAACATTACTAGCGAGGGTCTAGATGGGTTAGGTTAGGTTATATTACGATATAGACGTATATAATGCGCCCACCGAGAAGTAGGGTCCGACCCGCCAGGAATGTTGGAAAATACTACATCCGAGATGTTAGGTTGCCTTAGGTTAGAATATATAACGATATAGACGCATATAATGTCCCCACGGAGAAGTACGGGCCGACACGACCGGGATTTTGTAAAACATTACCAGCGAGGTTCTATATGGGTTAGGTTAGGATATATTACGTTATAGACGTAAATAATGTTCCCACCGAGAAGTGGGGCCGACCCGCCAGGAATGATAGTGAAATACTACATCCGAGATGTTAGGTTCCCTTAGGTTAGGATATATAACGTTATAGACGTATATAATGTCCGCACCGAGACGTACGAGACGACACGACCGGGATTCTGTAAAACATTACCAGCGAGGGTCTAGATGGGTTAGGTTAGGTTATATTACGATATAGACGTATATAATGTGCCCACCGAGAAGTAGGGTCCGACCCGCCAGGAATGTTGGAAAATACTACATCCGAGATGTTAAGTTGCCTTTGGTTAGGATATATAACGTTATAGACGTATATAATGTCCGCACCTAGACGTACGAAACGACACGACCGAGATTCTGTAAAACATTACCAGTGAGGGTCTAGATGGGTTAGGTTAGGTTATATTACGATATCGACGTATATAATGTTCCCACCGAGAAGTGGGGCCGACCCGGCAGGAATGTTGTGAAGTACTACATTCGAGATGTTAGGTTGCCTTAGGTTAGGATATATAAAATTATAGACGTATATAATGTCCGGCTTCGAGACGTACGGGAAGACACGAACGGGATTCTGTGAAACATTACCAGCGAGGGTGTAGGTGGCTTAGGTTAGGTTATATTACGTTATAGACGTATATAATGTGCCCACCGAGAAGTAGGGGCCGACCCGCCAGGAATGTTGGAAAATACTACATCCGAAATCTTAGGTTCCGTTCGGTTAGGATATATAAAATTATAGACGTATAAAATGTCCCCACGGAAAAGTACGGGCCGATATGACCGGGATTTTCGAAAACATTACCAGCGAGGGTCTAGATGGGTTAGTTTAGGTTATATTACGATATATACGTATATAATGCGCCCACCGAGATGTAGGGTCCGACCCGCCAGGAATGTTGGAAAATACTACATCCGAGATGTTAGGTTGCCTTAGGTTAGGATATATAACGTTATAGACGTATATAATGTCCGCACCGAGACGTACGAGAGGACACGACCGAGATTCTGTAAAACATTACCAGCGAGGGTCTAGATGGGTTAGGTTAGGTTATATTACGATATAGACGTATATAATGTTCCCATCGAGAAGTGGGGCCGACCAGCCAGGAATATTGTGAAATACTACAACCGAGATGTTAGGTTCCCTTAGGTTAGGATATATAACGTTATAGACGTATATAATGTCCGCACCGAGACGTACGAGACGACACGACCGAGATTCTGTAAAACATTACCAGCGAGGGTCTAGATGGGTTAGGTTAGGTTATATTACGATATAGACGTATATAATGTTCCCACCGAGAAGTGGGGCCGACCAGCCAGGAATATTGTGAAATACTACATCCGAGATGTTAGGTTCCCTTAGGTTAGGATATATAACGTTATAGACGTATATAATATCCGCACCGAGACGTACGAGACGACACGACCGAGATTCTGTAAAACATTACCAGTGAGGGTCTAGATGGGTTAGGTTAGGTTATATTACGATATAGACGTATATAATGTTCCCACCGAGAGGTGGGGCCGACCAGCCAGGAATGTTGTGAAATACTACATCCGAGATGTTAGGTTCCCTTAGGTTAGGATATATAACATTATAGACGTAAATAATGTTCCCACCGAGAAGTGGGGCCGACCCGCCAGGAATGTTGGAAAATACTACATCCGAGATGTTAGGTTCCCTTAGGTTAGGATATATAAAATTATAGACGTATAAAATGTCCCCACGGAAAAGTACGGGCCGACATGACCGCGATTTTGTAAAACATTACCAGCGAGGGTCTAGATGGGTTAGGTTAGGTTATATTACGATATAGACGTATATAATGCGCCCACCGAGAAGTAGGGTCCGACCCGCCAGGAATGTTGGAAAATACTACATCCGAGATGTTAGGTTGCCTTAGGTTAGGATATATAACGATATAGACGCATATAATGTCCCCACGGAGAAGTACGGGCCGACACGACCGGGATTTTGTAAAACATTACCAGCGAGGTTCTATATGGGTTAGGTTAGGTTATATTACGTTATAGACCTAAATAATGTTCCCACCGAGAAGTGGGGTCGACCCGCCAGGAATGTAGTGAAATACTACATCCGAGATGTTAGGTTGCCTTGGGTTAGGATATATAACGATATAGACGCATATAATGTCCCCACGGAGAAGTACGGGCCGACACAACCGGGATTTTGTAAAACATTACCAGCGAGGTTCTACATGGGTTAGGTTAGGTTATATTACGTTATAGACGTAAATAATGTTCCCACCGAGAAGTGGGGCCGACCCGCCAGGAATGTAGTGAAATACTACATGCGAGATGTTAGGTTCCCTTAGGTTAGGATATATAACGTTATAGACGTATATAATGTCCGCACCGAGACGTACGAGGCGACACGACCGGGATTCTGTAAAACATTACCAGCGAGGGTCTAGATGGTTTAGGTTAGGTTATATTACGATATAGACGTATATAATGCGCCCACCGAGAAGTAGGGTCCGACCCGCCAGGAATGTTGGAAAATACTACATCCGAGATGTTAGGTTGCCTTAGGTTAGGATATATAACGATATAGACGCATATAATGTCCCCACGGAGAAGTACGGGCCAACACGACCGGGATTTTGTAAAACATTACCAGCGAGGTTCTATATGGGTTAGGTTAGGTTATATTACGTTATAGACGTAAATAATGTTCCCACCGAGAAGTGGGGCCGACCCGCCAGGAATGTAGTGAAATACTACATCCGAGATGTTAGGTTCCCTTAGGTTAGGATATATAACGTTATAGACGTATATAATGTCCGCACCGAGACGTACGAGACGACACGACCGGGATTCTGTAAAACATTACCAGCGAGGGTCTAGATGGGTTAGGTTAGGTTATATTACGATATAGACGTATATAATGTTCCCACCGAGAAGTGGGGCCGACCCGCCAGGAATGTTGTGAAGTACTACATTCGAGATGTTAGGTTGCCTTAGGTTAGGATATATAAAATTATAGACGTATATAATGTCCGGCTTCGAGACGCACGGGAAGACACGAACGGGATTCTGTGAAACACTACCAGCGAGGGTGTAGGTGGCTTAGGTTAGGTTATATTACGTTATAGACGTATATACTGTGCCCACCGAGAAGTAGGGGCCGACCCGCCAGGAATGTTGGAAAATACTACATCCGAAATCTTAGGTTCCGTTCGGTTTGGAATTATAAAATTATAGACGTATAAAATGTCCCCACGGAAAAGTACGGGCCTATATGACCGGGATTTTCGAAAACATTACCAGCGAGGGTCTAGATGGGTTAGTTTAGGTTATATTACGATATAGACTTATATAATGCGCCCACCGAGATGTAGGGTCCGACCCGCCAGGAATGTTGGAAAATACTACATCCGAGATGTTAGGTTGCCTTAGGTTAGGATATATAACGATATAGACGCATATAATGACCCCACGGAGAAGTACGGGCCAACACGACCGGGATTTTGTAAAACATTACCAGCGAGGTTCTATATGGGTTAGGTTAGGTTATATTACGTTGTAGACGTAAATAATGTTCCCACCGAGAAGTGGGGCCGACCCGCCAGGAATGTAGTGAAATACTACATCCGAGATGTTAGGTTCCCTTAGGTTAGGATATATAACGTTATAGACGTATATAATGTCCGCACCGAGACGTACGAGACGACACGACCGGGATTCTGTAAAACATGACCAGCGAGGGTGTAGGTGGCTTAGGTTAGGTTATATTACGTTACAGACGTATATAATGTGCCCACCGAGAAGTAGGGGCCGACGCGCCAGGAATTTTGGAAAATACTACATCGGAGATGTTAAGTTGCCTTAGGTTAGAATATATAACGTTATAGACGTGTATGATGTCCGCACCGAGACGTGCGGGACGACACGACCGGGATTTTGTAAAACATTACCAGCGAGGTTCTATATGGGTTAGGTTAGGTTATATTACGTTATAGACGTAAATAATGTTCCCACCGAGAAGTGGGGCCGACCCGCCAGGAACGTAGTGAAATACTACATCCGAGATGTTAGGTTCCCTTAGGTTAGGATATATAACGTTATAGACGCATATAATGTCCCCACGGAGAAGTACGGGCCGACACGACCGGGATTTTGTAAAACATTACCAGCGAGGTTCTATATGGGTTAGGTTAGGTTATATTACGTTATAGACGTAAATAATGTTCCGACCGAGAAGTGGGGCCGACACGCCAGGAATGTAGTGAAATACTACATCCGAGATGTTAGGTTCCCTTAGGTTAGGATATATAACGTTATAGACGTATATAATGTCCGCACCGAGACGTACGAGACGACACGACCGGGATTCTGTAAAACATTACCAGCGAGGGTCTAGATGGGTTAGGTTAGGTTATATTACGATATAGACGTATATAATGTGCCCACCGAGAAGTAGGGGCCGACCCGCCAGGAATGTTGGAAAATACTACATCCGAGATATTAGCTTCCCTTAGGTTAGGATATATAAAACTATAGACGTATAAAATGACCCCACGGAAAAGTACGGGCCGACGTGACCGGGATTTTGTAAAACATTACCAGCGAGGGTCTAGATGGGTTAGTTTAGGTTATATTACGATATAGACGTATATAATGTGCCCACCGAGAGGTTGGGTCCGACCCGCCAGGAATGTTGGAAAATACTACATCCGAGATGTTAAGTTGCCTTTGGTTAGGATATATAACGTAATAGACGTATATAATGTCCGCACCGAGACGTACGAGACGACACGACCGAGATTCTGTAAAACATTACCAGCGAGGGTCTAGATGGGTTAGGTTAGGTTATATTACGATATAGACGTATATAATGTTCCCACCGAGAAGTGGGGCCGACCAGCCAGGAATATTGTGAAATACTACATCCGAGATGTTAGGTTCCCTTAGGTTAGGATATATAAAGTTATAGACGTATATAATGTCCCCACCGAGAAGTACGGGATGACACGACCGGGATTCTGCATAACATTACAAGCGAGGGGCTAGATGGGTTAGGTTAGGTTATATTACGTTATAGACGTATATAATGTGCCCACCGAGAAGTAGGGGCCGACCCGCCAGGAATTTTGGAAAATACTACATCGGAGATGTTAAGTTGCCTTAGGTTAGGATATATAACGTTATAGACGTATATGATGTCCGCACCGAGACGTGCGGGACGACACGACCGGGATTCTGTAAAACATTACCAGCGAGGGTCTAGGTGGGTTAGGTTAGGTTATAATACGATATAGACGTATATAATGTTCCCACCGAGAAGTGGGGCCGACCAGCCCGGAAAGTTGTGAAATACTACATCCGAGATGTTAGGTTCCCTTAGGTGGGATATATAACGTTATAGACGTAAATAATGTTCCCACCGAGAAGTGGGGCCGACCCGCCAGGAATGTTGTGAAGTACTACATTCGAGATGTTAGGTTGCCTTAGGTTAGGATATATAAAATTATAGACGTATATAATGTCCGGCTTCGAGACGTACGGGAAGACACGAACGGGATTCTGTGAAACATTACCAGCGAGGGTGTAGGTGGCTTAGGTTAGGTTATATTACGTTATAGACGTAAATAATGTTCCCACCGAGAAGTGGGGCCGACCCGCCAGGAATGTAGTGAAATACTACATCCGAGATGTTAGGTTCCCTTAGGTTAGGATATATAACGTTATAGACGTATATAATGTCCGCACCGAGACGTACGAGACGACACGACCGGGATTCTGTAAAACATTACCAGCGAGGGTCTAGATGGGTTAGGTTAGGTTATATTACGATATAGACGTATATAATTTGCCCACCGAGAAGTAGGGGCCGACCCGCCAGGAATGTTGGAAAATACTACATCCGAGATGTTAAGTTGCCTTAGGTTAGGATATATAAGATTATAGACGTATATAATGTCCCCACGGAAAAGTACGGGCCGACACGACTGGGATTTTGTAAAACATTACCAGCGAGGGGCTATATGGGTTAGGTTAGGTTATATTACGTTCTAGACGTAAATAATGTTCCCACCGAGAAGTGGGGCCGACCCGCCAGGAATGTAGTGAAATACTACATCCGAGATGTTAGGTTCCCTTCGGTTAGGATATATAAAATTATAGACGTATAAAATGTCGCCACGGAAAAGTACGGGCCGATATGACCGGGATTTTCGAAAACATTACCAGCGAGGTTCTATATGGGTTAGGTTAGGTTATATTACGTTATAGACGTCAATAATGTTCCCACCGAGAAGTGGGGCCGACCCGCCAGGAATGTTGGAAAATACTACATCCGAGATGTTAAGTTGCCTTAGGTTAGGATATATAAGATTATAGACGTATATAATGTCCCCACGGAAAAGTACGGGCCGACACGACTGGGATTTTGTAAAACATTACCAGCGAGGGGCTAGATGGGTTAGGTTAGGTTATATTACGTTATAGACGTAAATAATGTTCCCACCGAGAAGTGGGGCCGACCCGCCAGGAATGTAGTGAAATACTACATCCGAGATGTTAGGTTCCCTTCGGTTAGGATATATAAAATTATAGACGTATAAAATGTCCCCACGGAAAAGTACGGGCCGATATGACCGGGATTTTCGAAAACATTACCAGCGAGGTTCTATATGGGTTAGGTTAGGTTATATTACGTTATAGACGTAAATAATGTTCCCACCGAGAAGTGGGGCCGACCCGCCAGGAATGTTGGAAAATACTACATCCGAGATGTTAAGTTGCCTTAGGTTAGGATATATAAGATTATAGACGTATATAATGTCCCCACGGAAAAGTACGGGCCGACACGACTGGGATTTTGTAAAACATTACCAGCGAGGGGCTAGATGGGTTAGGTTAGGTTATATTACGTTATAGACGTAAATAATGTTCCCTCCGAGAAGTGGGGCCGACCCGCCAGGAATGTAGTGAAATACTACATCCGAGATGTTAGGTTCCCTTCGGTTAGGATATATAAAATTATAGACGTATAAAATGTCCCCACGGAAAAGTACGGGCCGATATGACCGGGATTTTCGAAAACATTACCAGCGAGGTTCTATATGGGTTAGGTTAGGTTATATTACGTTATAGACGTAAATAATGTTCCCACCGACAAGTGGGGCCGACCCGCCAGGAATGTAGTGAAATACTACATCCGAGATGTTAAGTTGCCTTTGGTTAGGATATATAACGTAATAGACGTATATAATGTCCGCACCGAGACGTACGAGACGACACCACCGAGATTCTGTAAAACATTACCAGCGAGGGTCTAGATGGGTTAGGTTAGGTTATATTACGATATAGACGTATATAATGTTCCCACCGAGAAGTGGGGCCGACCAGCCCGGAATGTTGTGAAATACTACATCCGAGATGTTAGGTTCCCTTAGGTTAGGATATATAACGTTATAGACGTATATAATATCCGCACCGAGACGTACGAGACGACACGACCGGGATTCTGTAAAACATTACCAGCGAGGGTCTAGATGGGTTAGGTTAGGTTATATTACGATATAGACGTATATAATTTGCCCGCCGAGAAGTAGGGGCCGACCCGCCAGGAATGTTGGAAAATACTACATCCGAGATATTAAGTTGCCTTAGGTTAGGATATATAAGATTATAGACGTATATAATGTCCCCACGGAAAAGTACGGGTCGACACGACTGGGATTTTGTAAAACATTACCAGCGAGGGGCTAGATGGGTTAGGTTAGGTTATATTACGTTATAGACGTAAATAATGTTCCCACCGAGAAGTGGGGCCGACCCGCCAGGAATGTAGTGAAATACTACATCCGAGATGTTAGGTTCCCTTCGGTTAGGATATATAAAATTATAGACGTATAAAATGTCCCCACGGAAAAGTACGGGCCGATATGACCGGAATTTTCGAAAACATTACCAGCGAGGTTCTATATGGGTTAGGTTAGGTTATATTACGTTATAGACGTAAATAATGTTCCCACCGAGAAGTGGGGCCGACCCGCCAGGAATGTAGTGAAATACTACATCCGAGATGTTAGGTTCCCTTAGGTTAGGATATATAACGTTATAGACGTATATAATGTCCGCACCGAGACGTACGAGACGACACGACCGGGATTCTGTAAAACATTACCAGCGAGGGTCTAGATGGGTTAGGTTACGTTATATTACGATATAGACGTATATAATGTGCCCACCGAGAAGTAGGGGCCGACCCGCCAGGAATGTTGGAAAATACTACATCCGAGATGTTAAGTTGCCTTAGGTTAGGATATATAAGATTATAGACGTATATAATGTCCCCACGGAAAAGTACGGGCCGACACGACTGGGATTTTGTAAAACATTACCAGCGAGGTGCTAGATGGGTTAGGTTAGGTTATATTACGTTATAAACGTATATAATGTTCCCGCCGAGAAGTGGGGCCGACCCGCCAGGAATGTTGTGAAATACTACATTCGAGATGTTAGGTTGCCTTAGGTTAGGATATGTAACTTTATAGACGTATATAATGTCCGGCTTCGAGACGTACGGGAAGACAGGAACGGGATTCTGTGAAACATTACCAGCGAGGGTGTAGGTGGCTTAGGTTAGGTTATATTACGTTACAGACGTATATAATGTGCCCACCGAGAAGTAGGGGCCGACCCGCCAGGAATGTTGGAAAATACTACATCCGAGATATTAGGTTCCCTTAGGTTAGGATATATAAAATTATAGACGTATAAAATGTCCCCACGGAAAAGTACGGACCGACATGACCGGGATTTTGTAAAACATTACCAGCGAGGGTCTAGATGGGTTAGTTTAGGTTATATTACGATATAGACGTATATAATATTCCCACCGAGAAGTGGGGCCGACCCGCCAGGAATGTAGTGAAATACTACATCCGAGATGTTAGGTTCCCTTAGGTTAGGATATATAACGTTATAGACGTATATAATGTCCGCACCGAGACGTACGAGACGACACGACCGGGATTCTGTAAAACATTACCAGCGAGGGTCTAGATGGGTTAGGTTAGGTTATATTACGATATAGACGTATATAATGTACCCACCGAGAAGTAGGGGCCGACCCGCCAGGAATGTTGGAAAATACTACATTCGAGATGTTAAGTTGCCTTGGGTTAGGATATATAAAATTATAGACGCATATAATGTCCCCACGGAAAAGTACGGGCCGACACGACCGGGATTTTGTAAAACATTAACAGCGAGGGTCTAGATGGGTTAGGTTAGGTTATATTACGATATAGACGTATATAATGTGCCCACCGAGAAGTAGGGGCCGACCCGCCAGGAATGTTGGAAAATACTACATCCGAGATGTTAAGTTGCCTTAGGTTAGGATATATAAGATTATAGACGTATATAATGTCCCCACGGAAAAGTACGGGCCGACACGACTGGGATTTTGTAAAACATTACCAGCGAGGTGCTAGATGGGTTAGGTTAGGTTATATTACGTTATAAACGTATATAATGTTCCCGCCGAGAAGTGGGGCCGACCCGCCAGGAATGTTGTGAAATACTACATTCGAGATGTTAGGTTGCCTTAGGTTAGGATATGTAACTTTATAGACGTATATAATGTCCGGCTTCGAGACGTACGGGAAGACACGAACGGGATTCTGTGAAACATTACCAGCGAGGGTGTAGGTGGCTTAGGTTAGGTTATATTACGTTACAGACGTATATAATGTGCCCACCGAGAAGTAGGGGCCGACCCGCCAGGAATGTTGGAAAATACTACATCCGAGATATTAGGTTCCCTTAGGTTAGGATATATAAAATTATAGACGTATAAAATGTCCCCACGGAAAAGTACGGCCGATATGACCGGGATTTTCGAAAACATTACCAGCGAGGTTCTATATGGGTTAGGTTAGGTTATATTACGTTATAGACGTAAATAATGTTCCCACCGAGAAGTGGGGCCGACCCGCCAGGAATGTAGTGAAATACTACATCCGAGATGTTAGGTTCCCTTAGGTTAGGATATATAACGTTATAGACGCATATAATGTCCGCACCGAGACGTACGAGACGACACGACCGGGATTCTGTAAAACATTACCAGCGAGGGTCTAGATGGGTTAGGTTAGGTTATATTACGATATAGACGTATATAATGTGCCCACCGAGAAGTAGGGGCGGACCCGCCAGGAATGTTGGAAAATACTACATCCGAGATGTTAAGTTGCCTTAGGTTAGGATATATAAGATTATAGACGTATATAATGTCCCCACGGAAAAGTACGGGCCGACAGGACTGGGATTTTGTAAAACATTACCAGCGAGGTGCTGGATGGGTTAGGTTAGGTTATATTACGTTATAAACGTATATAATTTTCCCGCCGAGAAGTGGGGCCGACCCGCCAGGAATGTTGTGAAATACTACATTCGAGATATTAGGTTGCCTTAGGTTAGGATATGTAACATTATAGAGGTATATAATGTCCGGCTTCGAGACGTACGGGAAGACACGAACGGGATTCTGTGAAACATTACCAGCGAGGGTGTAGGTGGCTTAGGTTAGGCTATATTACGTTACACACGTATATAATGTGCCCACCGAGAAGTAGGGGCCGACCCGCCAGGAATGTTGGAAAATACTACATCCGAGATATTAGGTTCCCTTAGGTTAGGATATATAAAATTATAGACGTATAAAACGTCCCCACGGAAAAGTACGGGCCGACATGACCGGGATTTTGTAAAACATTACCAGCGAGGGTCTAGATGGGTTAGTATAGGTTATATTACGATATAGACGTATATAATGCGCCCACCGAGAAGTAGGGTCCGACCCGCCAGCAATGTTGGAAAATACTACATCCGAGATGTTAGGTTGCCTTAGGTTAAGATATATAACGATATAGACGCATATAATGCCCCCGCGGAGAAGTACGGGCCGACACGACCGGGATTTTGTAAAACATTACCAGCGAGGTTCTATATGGGTTAGGTTAGGTTATATTACGTTATAGACGTAAATAATGTTCCCACCGAGAAGTGGGGCCGACCCGCCAGGAATGTAGTGAAATACTACATCCGAGATGTTAGGTTCCCTTAGGTTAGGATATATAACGTTATAGACGTATATAATGTCCGCACCGAGACGTACGAGACGACACGACCGGGATTCTGTAAAACATTACCAGCGAGGGTCTAGATGTGTTAGGTTAGGTTATATTACGATATAGACGTATATAATGTGCCCACCGAGAAGTAGGGGCCGACCCGCCAGGAATGTTTGAAAATACTACATTCGAGATGTTAGGTTCCCTTAGGTTAGGATATATAAAATTATAGACGTATAAAATGTCCCCACGGAAAAGAATGGGCCGACACGACCGGGATTTTGTAAAACATTACCAGCGATGGTCTAAATGGGTTAGGTTAGGTTATATTACGATATAGACGTATATAATGTTCCCATCGTGAAGTGGGGCCGACCAGCCAGGAATATTGTGAAATACTACATCCGAGATGTTAGGTTCCCTTAGGTTAGGATATATAACGTTACAGACGTAAATAATGTTCCCACCGAGAAGTGGGGCCGACCCGCCAGGAATGTTGGAGAATACTACATCCGAGATGTTAAGTTGCCTTAGGTTAGGATATATAAGATTATAGACGTATATAATGTCCCCACGGAAAAGTACGGGCCGACACGACTGGGATTTTGTAAAACATTACCAGCGAGGTGCTAGATGGGTTAGGTTAGGTTATATTACGTTATAAACGTATATAATTTTCCCGCCGAGAAGTGGGGCCGACCCGCCAGGAATGTTGTGAAATACTATATTCGAGATGTTAGGTTGCCTTTGGTTAGGATATATAACGTTATAGACGTATATAATGTCCGCACCGAGACGTACGAGAGGCAACGACCGAGATTCTGTAAAACATTACTAGCGAAGGTCTAGATGGGTTAGGTTAGGTTATATTACGATATAGACGTATATAATGCGCCCACCGAGAAGTAGGGTCCGACCCTCCAGGAATGTTGGAAAATACTACATCCGAGATGTTAGGTTGCCTTAGGTTAGGATATATAACGATATAGACGCATATAATGTCCCCACGGAGAAGTACGGGCCGACACGACCGGGATTTTGGAAAACATTACCAGCGAGGTTCTATATGGGTTAGGTTAGGTTATATTACGTTATAGACGTAAATAATGTTCCCACCGAGAAGTGGGGCCGACCCGCCAGGAATGTAGTGAAATACTACATCCGAGATGTTAGGTTCCCTTAGGTTAGGATATATAACGTTATAGACGTATATAATGTCCGCACCGAGACGTACGAGACGACACGACCGGGATTCTGTAAAACACTACCAGCGAGGGTCTAGATGGGTTAGGTTAGGTTATATTACGATATAGACGTATATAATTTGCCCACCGAGAAGTAGGGGCCGACCCGCCAGGAATGTTGGAAAATACTATATCCGAGATGTTAAGTTGCCTTAGGTTAGGATATATAAGATTATAGACGTATATAATGTCCCCACGGAAAAGTACGGGTCGACACGACTAGGATTTTGTAAAACATTACCAGCGAGGGGCTAGATGGGTTAGGTTAGGTTATATTACGTTATAGACGTAAATAATGTTCCCACCGAGAAGTGGGGCCGACCCGCCAGGAATGTAGTGAAATACTACATCCGAGATGTTAGGTTCCCTTCGGTTAGGATATATAAAATTATAGACGTATAAAATGTCCCCACGGAAAAGTACGGGCCGATATGACCGGGATTTTCGAAAACATTACCAGCGAGGTTCTATATGGGTTAGGTTAGGTTATATTACGTTATAGACGTAAATAATGTTCCCACCGAGAAGTGGGGCCGACCCGCCAGGAATGTAGTGAAATACTACATCCGAGATGTTAGGTTCCCTTAGGTTAGGATATATAACGTTATAGACGTATATAATGTCCGCACCGAGACGTACGAGACGACACGACCGGGATTCTGTAAAACATTCCCAGCTAGGGGCTAGATGGGTTATGTTAGGTTATATTACGATATAGACGTATATAATGTTCCCACCGATAAGTAGGGGCCGCCCCGCCAGGAATGTTGGAAAATACTACATCCGAGATGTTAGGTTCCCTTAGGTTAGGATATATAAAATTATAGACGTATAAAATGTCCCCACGGAAAAGAATGGGCCGACACGACCGGGATTTTGTAAAACATTACCAGCGATGGTCTAAATGGGTTAGGTTAGGTTATATTACGATATAGACGTATATAATGTTCCCATCGTGAAGTGGGGCCGACCAGCCAGGAATATTGTGAAATACTACATCCGAGATGTTAGGTTCCCTTAGGTTAGGATATATAACGTTACAGACGTAAATAATGTTCCCACCGAGAAGTGGGGCCGACCCGCCAGGAATGTTGGAGAATACTACATCCGAGATGTTAAGTTGCCTTAGGTTAGGATATATAAGATTATAGACGTATATAATGTCCCCACGGAAAAGTACGGGCCGACACGACTGGGATTTTGTAAAACATTACCAGCGAGGTGCTAGATGGGTTAGGTTAGGTTATATTACGTTATAAACGTATATAATTTTCCCGCCGAGAAGTGGGGCCGACCCGCCAGGAATGTTGTGAAATACTATATTCGAGATGTTAGGTTGCCTTTGGTTAGGATATATAACGTTATAGACGTATATAATGTCCGCACCGAGACGTACGAGAGGCAACGACCGAGATTCTGTAAAACATTACTAGCGAAGGTCTAGATGGGTTAGGTTAGGTTATATTACGATATAGACGTATATAATGCGCCCACCGAGAAGTAGGGTCCGACCCTCCAGGAATGTTGGAAAATACTACATCCGAGATGTTAGGTTGCCTTAGGTTAGGATATATAACGATATAGACGCATATAATGTCCCCACGGAGAAGTACGGGCCGACACGACCGGGATTTTGGAAAACATTACCAGCGAGGTTCTATATGGGTTAGGTTAGGTTATATTACGTTATAGACGTAAATAATGTTCCCACCGAGAAGTGGGGCCGACCCGCCAGGAATGTAGTGAAATACTACATCCGAGATGTTAGGTTCCCTTAGGTTAGGATATATAACGTTATAGACGTATATAATGTCCGCACCGAGACGTACGAGACGACACGACCGGGATTCTGTAAAACATTACCAGCGAGGGTCTAGATGGGTTAGGTTAGGTTATATTACGATATAGACGTATATAATTTGCCCACCGAGAAGTAGGGGCCGACCCGCCAGGAATGTTGGAAAATACTATATCCGAGATGTTAAGTTGCCTTAGGTTAGGATATATAAGATTATAGACGTATATAATGTCCCCACGGAAAAGTACGGGTCGACACGACTAGGATTTTGTAAAACATTACCAGCGAGGGGCTAGATGGGTTAGGTTAGGTTATATTACGTTATAGACGTAAATAATGTTCCCACCGAGAAGTGGGGCCGACCCGCCAGGAATGTAGTGAAATACTACATCCGAGATGTTAGGTTCCCTTCGGTTAGGATATATAAAATTATAGACGTATAAAATGTCCCCACGGAAAAGTACGGGCCGATATGACCGGGATTTTCGAAAACATTACCAGCGAGGTTCTATATGGGTTAGGTTAGGTTATATTACGTTATAGACGTAAATAATGTTCCCACCGAGAAGTGGGGCCGACCCGCCAGGAATGTAGTGAAATACTACATCCGAGATGTTAGGTTCCCTTAGGTTAGGATATATAACGTTATAGACGTATATAATGTCCGCACCGAGACGTACGAGACGACACGACCGGGATTCTGTAAAACATTACCAGCGAGGGTCTAGATGGGTTAGGTTAGGTTATATTACGATATAGACGTATATAATGTTCCCACCGAGAAGTAGGGGCCGACCCGCCAGGAATGTTGGAAAATACTACATCCGAGATGTTAAGTTGCCTTAGGTTAGGATATATAAGATTATAGACGTATATAATGTCCCCACGGAAAAGTACGGGCCGACACGACTGGGATTTTGTAAAACATTACCAGCGAGGTGCTAGATTGGTTAGGTTAGGTTATATTACGTTATAAACGTATATAATGTTCCCGCCGAGAAGTGGGGCCGACCCGCCAGGAATGTTGTGAAATACTACATTCGAGATGTTAGGTTGCCTTAGGTTAGGATATGTAACTTTATAGACGTATATAATGTCCGGCTTCGAGACGTACGGGAAGACACGAACGGGATTCTGTGAAACATTACCAGCGAGGGTGTAGGTGGCTTAGGTTAGGTTATATTACGTTACAGACGTATATAATGTGCCCACCGAGAAGTAGGGGCCGACCCGCCAGGAATGTTGGAAAATACTACATCCGAGATATTAGGTTCCCTTAGGTTAGGATATATAAAATTATAGACATATAAAATGTCCCCACGGAAAAGTACGGGCCGACATGACCGGGATTTTGTAAAACATTACCAGCGAGGGTCTAGATGGGTTAGTTTAGGTTATATTACGATATAGACGTATATAATATTCCCACCGAGAAGTTGGGTCCGACCCGCCAGGAATGTTGGAAAATACTACATCCGAGATGTTAAGTTGCCTTTGGTTAGGATATATAACGTTATAGACGTATGTAATGTCCGCACCGAGACGTACGAGACGACACGACGGGGATTCTGTAAAAGATTCCCAGCTAGGGGCTAGATGGGTTATGTTAGGTTATATTACGATATAGACGTATATAATGTTCCCACCGATAACTAGGGGCCGCCCCGCCAGGAATGTTGGAAAATACTACATCCGAGATGTTAGGTTCCCTTAGGTTAGGATATATAAAATTATAGACGTATAAAATGTCCCCACGGAAAAGAATGGGCCGACACGACCGGGATTTTGTAAAACATTACCAGCGATGGTCTAAATGGGTTAGGTTAGGTTATATTACGATATAGACGTATATAATGTTCCCATCGTGAAGTGGGGCCGACCAGCCAGGAATATTGTGAAATACTACATCCGAGATGTTAGGTTCCCTTAGGTTAGGATATATAACGTTATAGACGTATATAATGTCCGCACCGAGACGAACGAGACGACACGACCGAGATTCTGTAAAACATTACCAGCGAGGGTCTAGATGGGTTAGGTTAGGTTATATTACGATATGGACGTATATAATGTTCCCACCGAGAAGTGGGGCCGACCAGCCAGGAATTTTGGAAAATACTACATCGGAGATGTTAAGTTGCCTTAGGTTAGGATATATAACGTTATAGACGTATATGATGTCCGCACCGAGACGTGCGGGACGACACGACCGGGATTCTGTAAAACATTACCAGCGAGGGTCTAGGTGGGTTAGGTTAGGTTATAATACGATATAGACGTATATAATGTTCCCACCGAGAAGTGGGGCCGACCAGCCCGGAATGTTGTGAAATACTACATCCGAGATGTTAGGTTCCCTTAGGTGGGATATATAACGTTATAGACGTAAATAATGTTCCCACCGAGAAGTGGGGCCGACCCGCCAGGAATGTTGTGAAGTACTACATTCGAGATGTTAGGTTGCCTTAGGTTAGGATATATAAAATTATAGACGTATATAATGTCCGGCTTCGAGACGTACGGGAAGACACGAACGGGATTCTGTGAAACATTACCAGCGAGGGTGTAGGTGGCTTAGGTTAGGTTATATTACGTTATAGACGTATATAATGTGCCCACCGAGAAGTAGGGGCCGACCCGCCAGGAATGTTGGAAAATACTACATCCGAGATGTTAGGTTCCCTTCGGTTAGGATATATAAAATTATAGACGTATAAAATGTCCCCACGGAAAAGTACGGGCCGATATGACCGGGATTTCCGAAAACATTACCAGCGAGGGTCTAGATGGGTTAGTTTAAGTTATATTACGATATAGACGAATATAATGCGCCCACCGAGAAGTAGGGTCCGACCCGCCAGGAATGTTGGGAAATACTACATCCGAGATGTTAGGTTGCCTTAGGTTAGGATATATAACGATATAGACTCATATAATGTCCCCACGGAGAAGTACGGGCCGACACGACCGGGATTTTGTAAAACATTACCAGCGAGGTTCTATATGGATTAGGTTAGGTTATATTACGTTATAGACGTAAATAATGTTCCCACCGAGAAGTGGGGCCGACCCGCCAGGAATGTAGTGAAATACTACATCCGAGATGTTAGGTTCCCTTAGGTTAGGATATATAACGTTATAGACGTATATAATGTCCGCACCGAGACGTACGAGACGACACGACCGGGATTTTGTAAAACATTACCAGTGAGGGTCTAGATGGGTTAGTTTAGGTTATATTACGATATAGACGTATATAATATGCCCACCGAGAAGTTGGGTCCGACCCGCCAGGAATTTGGAAAATACTACATCCGAGATGTTAAGTTGCCTTTGGTTAGGATATATAACGTTATAGACGTATATAATGTCCGCACCGAGACGTACGAGAGGACACGACCGAGATTCTGTAAAACATCACCAGCGAGGGTCTAGATGGGTTAGGTTAGGTTATATTACGATATAGACGTATATAATGTTCCCATCGAGAAGTGGGGCCGACCAGCCAGGAATATTGTGAAATACTACATCCGAGATGTTAGGTTCCCTTAGGTTAGGATATATAAAGTTATAGACGTATATAATGTCCCCACCGAGAAGTACGGGATGACACGACCGGGATTCTGCATAACATTACAAGCGAGGGGCTAGATGGGTTAGGTTAGGTTATATTACGTTATAGACGTATATAATGTGCCCACCGAGAAGTAGGGGCCGACCCGCCAGGAATTTTGGAAAATATTACATCGGAGATGTTAAGTTGCCTTAGGTTAGGATATATAACGTTATAGACGTATATGATGTCCGCACCGAGACGTGCGGGACGACTCGACCGGGATTCTGTAAAACATTACCAGCGAGGGTCTAGGTGAGTTAGGTTAGGTTATAATACGATATAGACGTATATAATGTTCCCACCGAGAAGTGGGGCCGACCAGCCCGGAATGTCGTGAAATACTACATCCGAGATGTTAGGTTCCCTTAGGTTAGGATATATAACGTTATAGACGTAAATAATGTTCCCACCTAGAAGTGGGGCCGACCCGCCAGGAATGTTGTGAAGTACTACATTCGAGATGTTAGGTTCCCTTCGGTTAGGATATATAAAATTATAGACATATAAAATGTCCCCACGGAAAAGTACGGGCCGATATGACCGGGATTTTCGAAAACATTACCAGCGAGGTTCTATATATGTTAGGTTAGGTTATATTACGTTATAGACGTAAATAATGTTCCCACCGAGAAGTGGGGCCGACCCGCCAGGAATGTAGTGAAATACTACATCCGAGATGTTAGGTTCCCTTAGGTTAGGATATATAACGTTATAGACGTATATAATGTCCGCACCGAGACGTACAAGACGACACGACCGGGATTCTGTAAAACATTACCAGCGAGGGTCTAGATGGGTTAGGTTAGGTTATATTACGATATAGACGTATATAATGTGCCCACCGAGAAGTAGGGGCCGACCCGCCAGGAATGTTGGAAAATACTACATCCGAGATGTTAAGTTGCCTTAGGTTAGGATATATAAGATTATAGACGTATATAATGTCCCCACGGAAAAGTACGGGCCGACACGACTGGGATTTTGTAAAACATTACCAGCGAGGTGCTAGATGGGTTAGGTTAGGTTATATTACGTTATAAACGTATATAATGTTCCCGCCGAGAAGTGGGGCCGACCCGCCAGGAATGTTGTGAAATACTACATTCGAGATGTTAGGTTGCCTTGGGTTAGGATATGTAACTTTATAGACGTATATAATGTCCGGCTTCGAGACGTACGGGAAGACACGAACGGGATTCTGTGAAACATTACCAGCGAGGGTGTAGGTGGCTTAGGTTAGGTTATATTACGTTACAGACGTATATAATGTGCCCACCGAGAAGTAGGGGCCGACCCGCCAGGAATGTTGGAAAATACTACATCCGAGATATTAGGTTCCCTTAGGTTAGGATATATAAAATTATAGACGTATAAAATGTCCCCACGGAAAAGTACGGGCCGATATGACCGGGATTTTCGAAAACATTACCAGCGAGGTTCTATATGGGTTAGGTTAGGTTATATTACGTTATAGACGTAAATAATGTTCCCACCGAGAAGTGGGGCCGACCCGCCAGGAATGTAGTGAAATACTACATCCGAGATGTTAGGTTCCCTTAGGTTAGGATATATAACGTTATAGACGTATATAATGTCCGCACCGAGACGTACGAGACGACACGACCGGGATTCTGTAAAACATTACCAGCGAGGGTCTAGATGGGTTAGGTTAGGTTATATTACGATATAGACGTATATAATGTGCCCACCGAGAAGTAGGGGCCGACCCGCCAGGAATGTTGGAAAATACTACATCCGAGATGTTAAGTTGCCTTAGGTTAGGATATATAAGATTATAGACGTATATAATGTCCCCACGGAAAAGTACGGGCCGACACGACTGGGATTTTGTAAAACATTACCAGCGAGGTGCTAGATGGGTTAGGTTAGGTTATATTACGTTATAAACGTATATAATGTTCCCGCCGAGAAGTGGGGCCGACCCGCCAGGAATGTTGTGAAATACTACATTCGAGATGTTAGGTTGCCTTAGGTTAGGATATGTAACTTTATAGACGTATATAATGTCCGGCTTCGAGACGTACGGGAAGACACGAACGGGATTCTGTGAAACATTACCAGCGAGGGTGTAGGTGGCTTAGGTTAGGTTATATTACGTTACAGACGTATATAATGTGCCCACCGAGAAGTAGGGGCCGACCCGCCAGGAATGTTGGAAAATACTACATCCGAGATATTAGGTTCCCTTAGGTTAGGATATATAAAATTATAGACGTATAAAATGTCCCCACGGAAAAGTACGGGCCGATATGACCGGGATTTTCGAAAACATTACCAGCGAGGTTCTATATGGGTTAGGTTAGGTTATATTACGTTATAGACGTAAATAATGTTCCCACCGAGAAGTGGGGCCGACCCGCCAGGAATGTAGTGAAATACTACATCCGAGATGTTAGGTTCCCTTAGGTTAGGATATATTACGTTATAGACGTATATAATGTCCGCACCGAGACGTACGAGACGACACGACCGGGATTCTGTAAAACATTACCAGCGAGGGTCTAGATGGGTTAGGTTAGGTTATATTACGATATAGACGTATATAATGTTCCCACCGATAAGTAGGGGCCGCCCCGCCAGGAATGTTGGAAAATACTACATCCGAGATGTTAGGTTCCCTTAGGTTAGGATATATAAAATTATAGACGTATAAAATGTCCCCACGGAAAAGAATGGGCCGACACGACCGGGATTTTGTAAAACATTACCAGCGATGGTCTAAATGGGTTAGGTTAGGTTATATTACGATATAGACGTATATAATGTTCCCATCGTGAAGTGGGGCCGACCAGCCAGGAATATTGTGAAATACTACATCCGAGATGTTAGGTTCCCTTAGGTTAGGATATATAACGTTATAGACGTAAATAATGTTCCCACCGAGAAGTGGGGCCGACCCGCCAGGAATGTTGGAAAATACTACATCCGAGATGTTAGGTTCCCTTAGGTGGGATATATAACGTTATAGACGTAAATAATGTTCCCACCGAGAAGTGGGGCCGACCCGCCAGGAATGTTGTGAAGTACTACATTCGAGATGTTAGGTTGCCTTAGGTTAGGATATATAAAATTATAGACGTATATAATGTCCGGCTTCGAGACGTACGGGAAGACACGAACGGGATTCTGTGAAACATTACCAGCGAGGGTGTAGGTGGCTTAGGTTAGGTTATATTACGTTATAGACGTATATAATGTGCCCACCGAGAAGTAGGGGCCGACCCGCCAGGAATGTTGGAAAATACTACATCCGAGATGTTAGGTTCCCTTCGGTTAGGATATATAAAATTATAGACGTATAAAATGTCCCCACGGAAAAGTACGGGCCGATATGACCGGGATTTCCGAAAACATTACCAGCGAGGGTCTAGATGGGTTAGTTTAAGTTATATTACGATATAGACGAATATAATGCGCCCACCGAGAAGTAGGGTCCGACCCGCCAGGAATGTTGGGAAATACTACATCCGAGATGTTAGGTTGCCTTAGGTTAGGATATATAACGATATAGACGTATATAATGTCACCACGGAGAAGTACGGGCCGACACGACCGGGATTTTGTAAAACATTACCAGCGAGGATCTAGATGGGTTAGTTTAGGTTATGTTACGATATAGACGTATATAATGTGCCCACCGAGAAGTAGGGTCCGACCCGCCAGGAATGTTGGAAAATACTACATCCGAGATGTTAAGTTGCCTTTGGTTAGGATATATAACGTTATAGACGTATATAATGTCCGCACAGAGACGTACGGGACGACACGACCGGGATTCTGTAAAACATTACAAGCGAGGGTCTAGATGGGTTAGGTTAGGTTATATTACGATATAGACGTATATAATGTGCCCACCGAGAAGTAGGGGCCGACCCGGCAGGAATGTTGTGAAATACTACATTCGAGATGTTAGGTTGCCTTAGGTTAGGATATATAACGTTATAGACGTATATAATGTCCGCACCGAGACGTACGGGACGACACGACCGGGATTCTGTAAAACATTCCCAGCTAGGGGCTAGATGTGTTAGGGTAGGTTATAATACGATATAGACGTATATAATGTGCCTACCGAGAAGTGGGGGCCGACCCGCCAGGAATGTTGGAAAATACTACATCCGAGAAGTTAGGTTCCCTTAGGTTAGGGTATATAACGTTATAGACGTATATAATGTCCGCACCGAGACGTACGGTACGACACGATCGGGATTCTGTAAAACATTCCCAGCTAGGGTCTAGATGGGTTAGGTTAAGTTATATTACGTTATAGACGTATATAATGTTCCCACCGAGCAGTGGGGCCGACCCGCCAGGAATGTTGTGAAATACTACATTCGAGATGTTAGGTTGCCTTAGGTTAGGGTATATAACGTTATAGACGTATATAATGTCCGCACCGAGACGTACGGGACGACACGATCGGGATTCTGTAACACATTCCCAGCTAGGGGCTAGATGGGTTAGGTTAAGTCATATTACGTTATAGACGTATATAATGTTCCCACCGAGAATTGGCGCCGACCCGCCAGGAATGTTGTGAAATACTACATCCGAGATGTTAGGTTCACTTAGGTTAGGATATACAACGTTATAGACGTATATAATGTGCCCACCGAGAAGTAGGGGCCGACCCGGCAGGAATGTTGGAAAATACTACATCCGAGATGTTAGGTTCCCTTAGGTTAGGATATATAAAATTATAGACGTATATAATGTCCCCACGGAAAATTACGGGCCGACACGACCGGGATTTTGTAAAACATTAACAGCGAGGGTCTAGATGGGTTAGGTTAGGTTATATTACGATATAGACGTATATAATGTGCCCACCGAGAAGTAGGGGCCGAACCGCCAGGAATGTTGTGAAATACTACATCCGAGATGTTAGGTTCCCTTAGGTTAGGATATATAACGTTATAGACGTATATAATGTCCGCACCGAGACGTACGAGACGACACGACGGGGATTCCGTAAAAGATTCCCAGCTAGGGGCTAGATGGGTTATGTTAGGTTATATTACGATATAGACGTATATAATGTTCCCACCGATAAGTAGGGGCCGCCCCGCCAGGAATGTTGGAAAATACTACATCCGAGATGTTAGGTTCCCTTAGGTTAGGATATATAAAATTATAGACGTATATAATGTCCCCACGGAAAAGTACGGGCCGACACGCCTGGGATTTTGTAAAACATTACCAGCGAGGGGCTAGATGGGTTAGGTTAGGTTGTATTACGTTATAAACGTATATAATGTTCCCCACGAGAAGTTTGGCCGACCCGCCAGGAATGTTGTGAAATACTACATTCGAGATGTTAGGTTGCCTTAGGTTAGGATATGTAACTTTATAGACGTATATAATGTCCGGCTTCGAGACGTACGGGAAGACACGAACGGGATTCTGTGAAACATTACCAGCGAGGGTGTAGGTGGCTTAGGTTAGGTTATATTACGTTACAGACGTATATAATGTGCCCATCGAGAAGTAGGGGCCGACCCGCCAGGAATGTTGGAAAATACTACATCCGAGATATTAGGTTCCCTTAGGTTAGGATATATAAAATTATAGACGTATAAAATGTCCCCACGGAAAAGTACGGGTCGACATGACCGGGATTTTGTAAAACATTACCAGCGAGGGTCTAGATGGGTTAGTTTAGGTTATATTACGATATAGACGTATATAATATGCCCACCGAGAAGTTGGGTCCGACCCGCCAGGAATGTTGGAAAATACTACATCCGAGATGTTAGGTTGCCTTAGGTTAGGATATATAATGATATAGACGCATATAATGACCCCACGGAGAAGTACGGGCCGACACGACCGGGATTTTGTAAAACATTACCAGCGAGGTTCTATATGGGTTACGTTAGGTTATATTACGTTATAGACGTAAATAATGTTCCCACCGAGAAGTGGGGCCGACCCGCCAGGAATGTAGTGAAATACTACATCCGAGATGTTAGGTTGCCTTAGGTTAGGATATGTAACTTTATAGACGTATATAATGTCCGGCTTCGAGACGTACGGGAAGACACGAACGGGATTCTGTGAAACATTACCAGCGAGGGTGTAGGTGGCTTAGGTTAGGTTATATTACGTTACAGACGTATATAATGTGCCCACCGAGAAGTAGGGGCCGACCCGCCAGGAATGTT
Source organism: Xylocopa violacea (assembly GCA_963969225.1). Classification (NCBI taxonomy): domain Eukaryota; kingdom Metazoa; phylum Arthropoda; class Insecta; order Hymenoptera; family Apidae; genus Xylocopa; species Xylocopa violacea. The sequence goes on from CAXAJV010000732.1 coordinate 1,127,631, forward strand.
GGAAAATACTACATCCGAGATATTAGGTTCCCTTAGGTTAGGATATATAAAATTATAGACGTATAAAATGTCCCCACGGAAAAGTACGGGCCGATATGACCGGGATTTTCGAAAACATTACCAGCGAGGTTCTATATGGGTTAGGTTAGGTTATATTACGTTATAGACGTAAATAATGTTCCCACCGAGAAGTGGGGCCGACCCGCCAAGAATGTAGTGAAATACTACATCCGAGATGTTAGGTTCCCTTAGGTTAGGATATATTACGTTATAGACGTATATAATGTCCGCACCGAGACGAACGAGACGACACGACCGAGATTCTGTAAAACATTACCAGCGAGGGTCTAGATGGGTTAGGTTAGGTTATATTACGATATGGACGTATATAATGTTCCCACCGAGAAGTGGGGCCGACCAGCCAGGAATTTTGGAAAATACTACATCGGAGATGTTAAGTTGCCTTAGGTTAGGATATATAACGTTATAGACGTATATGATGTCCGCACCGAGACGTGCGGGACGACACGACCGGGATTCTGTAAAACATTACCAGCGAGGGTCTAGGTGGGTTAGGTTAGGTTATAATACGATATAGACGTATATAATGTTCCCACCGAGAAGTGGGGCCGACCAGCCCGGAATGTTGTGAAATACTACATCCGAGATGTTAGGTTCCCTTAGGTGGGATATATAACGTTATAGACGTAAATAATGTTCCCACCGAGAAGTGGGGCCGACCCGCCAGGAATGTTGTGAAGTACTACATTCGAGATGTTAGGTTGCCTTAGGTTAGGATATATAAAATTATAGACGTATATAATGTCCGGCTTCGAGACGTACGGGAAGACACGAACGGGATTCTGTGAAACATTACCAGCGAGGGTGTAGGTGGCTTAGGTTAGGTTATATTACGTTATAGACGTATATAATGTGCCCACCGAGAAGTAGGGGCCGACCCGCCAGGAATGTTGGAAAATACTACATCCGAGATGTTAGGTTCCCTTCGGTTAGGATATATAAAATTATAGACGTATAAAATGTCCCCACGGAAAAGTACGGGCCGATATGACCGGGATTTCCGAAAACATTACCAGCGAGGGTCTAGATGGGTTAGTTTAAGTTATATTACGATATAGACGAATATAATGCGCCCACCGAGAAGTAGGGTCCGACCCGCCAGGAATGTTGGGAAATACTACATCCGAGATGTTAGGTTCCCTTAGGTTAGGATATATTACGTTATAGACGTATATAATGTCCGCACCGAGACGTACGAGACGACACGACCGGGATTCTGTAAAACATTACCAGCGAGGGTCTAGATGGGTTAGGTTAGGTTATATTACGATATAGACGTATATAATGTTCCCACCGATAAGTAGGGGCCGCCCCGCCAGGAATGTTGGAAAATACTACATCCGAGATGTTAGGTTCCCTTAGGTTAGGATATATAAAATTATAGACGTATAAAATGTCCCCACGGAAAAGAATGGGCCGACACGACCGGGATTTTGTAAAACATTACCAGCGATGGTCTAAATGGGTTAGGTTAGGTTATATTACGATATAGACGTATATAATGTTCCCATCGTGAAGTGGGGCCGACCAGCCAGGAATATTGTGAAAAACTACATCCGAGATGTTAGGTTCCCTTAGGTTAGGATATATAACGTTATAGACGTAAATAATGTTCCCACCGAGAAGTGGGGCCGACCCGCCAGGAATGTTGGAAAATACTACATCCGAGATGTTAAGTTGCCTTAGGTTAGGATATATAAGATTATAGACGTATATAATGTCCCCACGGAAAAGTACGGGCCGACACGACTGGGATTTTGTAAAACATTACCAGCGAGGTGCTAGATGGGTTAGGTTAGGTTATATTACGTTATAAACGTATATAATTTTCCCGCCGAGAAGTGGGGCCGACCCGCCAGGAATGTTGTGAAATACTATATTCGAGATGTTAGGTTGCCTTAGGTTAGGATATGTAACTTTATAGACGTATATAATGTCCGGCTTCGAGACGTACGGGAAGACACGAACGGGATTCTGTGAAACATTACCAGCGAGGGTGTAGGTGGCTTAGGTTAGGTTATATTACGTTACAGACGTATATAATGTGCCCACCGAGAAGTAGGGGCCGACCCGCCAGGAATGTTGGAAAATACTACATCCGAGATATTAGGTTCCCTTAGGTTAGGATATATAAAATTATAGACATATAAAATGTCCCCACGGAAAAGTACGGGCCGACATGACCGGGATTTTGTAAAACATTACCAGCGAGGGTCTAGATGGGTTAGTTTAGGTTATATTACGATATAGACGTATATAATATTCCCACCGAGAAGTTGGGTCCGACCCGCCAGGAATGTTGGAAAATACTACATCCGAGATGTTAAGTTGCCTTTGATTAGGATATATAACGTTATAGACGTATGTAATGTCCGCACCGAGACGTACGAGACGACACGACGGGGATTCTGTAAAAGATTCCCAGCTAGGGGCTAGATGGGTTATGTTAGGTTATATTACGATATAGACGTATATAATGTTCCCACCGATAACTAGGGGCCGCCCCGCCAGGAATGTTGGAAAATACTACATCCGAGATGTTAGGTTCCCTTAGGTTAGGATATATAAAATTAGAGACGTATAATATGTCCCCACGGAAAAGAATGGGCCGACACGACCGGGATTTTGTAAAACATTACCAGCGATGGTCTAAATGGGTTAGGTTAGGTTATATTACGATATAGACGTATATAATGTTCCCATCGTGAAGTGGGGCCGACCAGCCAGGAATATTGTGAAATACTACATCCGAGATGTTAGGTTCCCTTAGGTTAGGATATATAACGTTATAGACGTATATAATGTCCGCACCGAGACGAACGAGACGACACGACCGAGATTCTGTAAAACATTACCAGCGAGGGTCTAGATGGGTTAGGTTAGGTTATATTACGATATGGACGTATATAATGTTCCCACCGAGAAGTGGGGCCGACCAGCCAGGAATTTTGGAAAATACTACATCGGAGATGTTAAGTTGCCTTAGGTTAGGATATATAACGTTATAGACGTATATGATGTCCGCACCGAGACGTGCGGGACGACACGACCGGGATTCTGTAAAACATTACCAGCGAGGGTCTAGGTGGGTTAGGTTAGGTTATAATACGATATAGACGTATATAATGTTCCCACCGAGAAGTGGGGCCGACCAGCCCGGAATGTTGTGAAATACTACATCCGAGATGTTAGGTTCCCTTAGGTGGGATATATAACGTTATAGACGTAAATAATGTTCCCACCGAGAAGTGGGGCCGACCCGCCAGGAATGTTGTGAAGTACTACATTCGAGATGTTAGGTTGCCTTAGGTTAGGATATATAAAATTATAGACGTATATAATGTCCGGCTTCGAGACGTACGGGAAGACACGAACGGGATTCTGTGAAACATTACCAGCGAGGGTGTAGGTGGCTTAGGTTAGGTTATATTACGTTATAGACGTATATAATGTGCCCACCGAGAAGTAGGGGCCGACCCGCCAGGAATGTTGGAAAATACTACATCCGAGATGTTAAGTTGCCTTAGGGTAGGATATATATCGATATAGACGTATATAATGTCCCCACGGAGAAGTACGGGCCGACACGACCGGGATTTTGTAAAACATTACCACCGATGGTCTAGATGGGTTAGGTTAGGCTATATTACGATATAGACGTATATAATGTGCCCACCGAGAAGTAGGGTCCGACCCGCCAGGAATGTTGGAAAATACTACATCCGAGATGTTAGGTTGCCTTAGGTTAGGATATATAACGATATAGACGTATATAATGTCACCACGGAGAAGTACGGGCCGACACGACCGAGATTTTGTAAAACATTACCAGCGAGGATCTAGATGGGTTAGTTTAGGTTATGTTACGATATAGACGTATATAATGTGCCCACCGAGAAGTAGGGTCCGACCCGCCAGGAATGTTGGAAAATACTACATCCGAGATGTTAAGTTGCCTTTGGTTAGGATATATAACGTTATAGACGTATATAATGTCCGCACAGAGACGTACGGGACGACACGACCGGGATTCTGTAAAACATTACAAGCGAGGGTCTAGGTGAGTTAGGTTAGGTTATAATACGATATAGACGTATATAATGTTCCTACCGAGAAGTGGGGCCGACCAGCCCGGAATGTCGTGAAATACTACATCCGAGATGTTAGGTTCCCTTAGGTTAGGATATATAACGTTATAGACGTATATAATGTCCGCACCGAGACGTACGAGACGACACGACCGGGATTTTGTAAAACATTACCAGTGAGGGTCTAGATGGGTTAGTTTAGGTTATATTACGATATAGACGTATATAATATGCCCACCGAGAAGTTGGGTCCGACCCGCCAGGAATGTTGGAAAATACTACATCCGAGATGTTAAGTTGCCTTAGGTTAGGATATATAACGTTATAGACGTATATGATGTCCGCACCGAGACGTGCGGGACGACACGACCGGGATTCTGTAAAACATTACCAGCGAGGGTCTAGGTGGGTTAGGTTAGGTTATAGTACGATATAGACGTATATAATGTTCCCACCGAGAAGTGGGGCCGACCAGCCCGGAATGTTGTGAAATACTACATCCGAGATGTTAGGTTCCCTTAGGTGGGATATATAACGTTATAGACGTAAATAATGTTCCCACCGAGAAGTGGGGCCGACCCGCCAGGAATGTTGTGAAGTACTACATTCGAGATGTTAGGTTGCCTTAGGTTAGGATATATAAAATTATAGACGTATATAATGTCCGGCTTCGAGACGTACGGGAAGACACGAACGGGATTCTGTGAAACATTACCAGCGAGGGTGTAGGTGGCTTAGGTTAGGTTATATTACGTTATAGACGTATATAATGTGCCCACCGAGAAGTAGGAGCCGACCCGCCAGGAATGTTGGAAAATACTACATCCGAGATGTTAAGTTGCCTTAGGGTAGGATATATATCGATATAGACGTATATAATGTCCCCACGGAGAAGTACGGGCCGACACGACCGGGATTTTGTAAAACATTACCACCGATGGTCTAGATGGGTTAGGTTAGGCTATATTACGATATAGACGTATATAATGTGCCCACCGAGAAGTAGGGTCCGACCCGCCAGGAATGTTGGAAAATACTACATCCGAGATGTTAGGTTGCCTTAGGTTAGGATATATAACGATATAGACGTATATAATGTCACCACGGAGAAGTACGGGCCGACACGACCGGGATTTTGTAAAACATTACCAGCGAGGATCTAGATGGGTTAGTTTAGGTTATGTTACGATATAGACGTATATAATGTGCCCACCGAGAAGTAGGGTCCGACCCGCCAGGAATGTTGGAAAATACTACATCCGAGATGTTAAGTTGCCTTTGGTTAGGATATATAACGTTATAGACGTATATAATGTCCGCACAGAGACGTACGGGACGACACGACCGGGATTCTGTAAAACATTACAAGCGAGGGTCTAGGTGAGTTAGGTTAGGTTATAATACGATATAGACGTATATAATGTTCCTACCGAGAAGTGGGGCCGACCAGCCCGGAATGTCGTGAAATACTACATCCGAGATGTTAGGTTCCCTTAGGTTAGGATATATAACGTTATAGACGTATATAATGTCCGCACCGAGACGTACGAGACGACACGACCGGGATTTTGTAAAACATTACCAGTGAGGGTCTAGATGGGTTAGTTTAGGTTATATTACGATATAGACGTATATAATATGCCCACCGAGAAGTTGGGTCCGACCCGCCAGGAATGTTGGAAAATACTACATCCGAGATGTTAAGTTGCCTTTGGTTAGGATATATAACGTTATAGACGTATATAATGTCCGCACCGAGACGTACGAGAGGACACGACCGAGATTCTGTAAAACATCACCAGCGAGGGTCTAGATGGGTTAGGTTAGGTTATATTACGATATAGACGTATATAATGTTCCCATCGAGAAGTGGGGCCGACCAGCCAGGAATATTGTGAAATACTACATCCGAGATGTTAGGTTCCCTTAGGTTAGGATATATAAAGTTATAGACGTATATAATGTCCCCACCGAGAAGTACGGGATGACACGACCGGGATTCTGCATAACATTACAAGCGAGGGGCTAGATGGGTTAGGTTAGGTTATATTACGTTATAGACGTATATAATGTGCCCACCGAGAAGTAGGGGCCGACCCGCCAGGAATTTTGGAAAATATTACATCGGAGATGTTAAGTGGCCTTAGGTTAGGATATATAACGTTATAGACGTATATGATGTCCGCACCGAGACGTGCGGGACGACTCGACCGGGATTCTGTAAAACATTACCAGCGAGGGTCTAGGTGAGTTAGGTTAGGTTATAATACGATATAGACGTATATAATGTTCCTACCGAGAAGTGGGGCCGACCAGCCCGGAATGTCGTGAAATACTACATCCGAGATGTTAGGTTCCCTTAGGTTAGGATATATAACGTTATAGACGTAAATAATGTTCCCACCGAGAAGTGGGGCCGACCCGCCAGGAATGTTGTGAAGTACTACATTCGAGATGTTAGGTTCCCTTCGGTTAGGATATATAAAATTATAGACATATAAAATGTCCCCACGGAAAAGTACGGGCCGATATGACCGGGATTTTCGAAAACATTACCAGCGAGGTTCTATATGGGTTAGGTTAGGTTATATTACGTTATAGACGTAAATAATGTTCCCACCGAGAAGTGGGGCCGACCCGCCAGGAATGTAGTGAAATACTACATCCGAGATGTTAGGTTCCCTTAGGTTAGGATATATAACGTTATAGACGTATATAATGTCCGCACCGAGACGTACGAGACGACACGACCGGGATTCTGTAAAACATTACCAGCGAGGGTCTAGATGGGTTAGGTTAGGTTATATTACGATATAGACGTATATAATGTGCCCACCGAGAAGTAGGGGCCGACCCGCCAGGAATGTTGGAAAATACTACATCCGAGATGTTAAGTTGCCTTAGGTTAGGATATATAAGATTATAGACGTATATAATGTCCCCACGGAAAAGTACGGGCCGACACGACTGGGATTTTGTAAAACATTACCAGCGAGGTGCTAGATGGGTTAGGTTAGGTTATATTACGTTATAAACGTATATAATGTTCCCGCCGAGAAGTGGGGCCGACCCGCCAGGAATGTTGTGAAATACTACATTCGAGATGTTAGGTTGCCTTGGGTTAGGATATGTAACTTTATAGACGTATATAATGTCCGGCTTCGAGACGTACGGGAAGACACGAACGGGATTCTGTGAAACATTACCAGCGAGGGTGTAGGTGGCTTAGGTTAGGTTATATTACGTTACAGACGTATATAATGTGCCCACCGAGAAGTAGGGGCCGACCCGCCAGGAATGTTGGAAAATACTACATCCGAGATATTAGGTTCCCTTAGGTTAGGATATATAAAATTATAGACGTATAAAATGTCCCCACGGAAAAGTACGGGCCGATATGACCGGGATTTTCGAAAACATTACCAGCGAGGTTCTATATGGGTTATGTTAGGTTATATTACGTTATAGACGTAAATAATGTTCCCACCGAGAAGTGGGGCCGACCCGCCAGGAATGTAGTGAAATACTACATCCGAGATGTTAGGTTCCCTTAGGTTAGGATATATAACGGTATAGACGTATATAATGTCCGCACCGAGACGTACGAGACGACACGACCGGGATTCTGTAAAACATTACCAGCGAGGGTCTAGATGGGTTAGGTTAGGTTATATTACGATATAGACGTATATAATGTTCCCACCGATAAGTAGGGGCCGCCCCGCCAGGAATGTTGGAAAATACTACATCCGAGATGTTAGGTTCCCTTAGGTTAGGATATATAAAATTATAGACGTATAAAATGTCCCCACGGAAAAGAATGGGCCGACACGACCGGGATTTTGTAAAACATTACCAGCGATGGTCTAAATGGGTTAGGTTAGGTTATATTACGATATAGACGTATATAATGTTCCCATCGTGAAGTGGGGCCGACCAGCCAGGAATATTGTGAAATACTACATCCGAGATGTTAGGTTCCCTTAGGTTAGGATATATAACGTTATAGACGTAAATAATGTTCCCACCGAGAAGTGGGGCCGACCCGCCAGGAATGTTGGAAAATACTACATCCGAGATGTTAAGTTGCCTTAGGTTAGGATATATAAGATTATAGACGTATATAATGTCCCCACGGAAAAGTACGGGCCGACACGACTGGGATTTTGTAAAACATTACCAGCGAGGTGCTAGATGGGTTAGGTTAGGTTATATTACGTTATAAACGTATATAATTTTCCCGCCGAGAAGTGGGGCCGACCCGCCAGGAATGTTGTGAAATACTATATTCGAGATGTTAGGTTGCCTTAGGTTAGGATATGTAACTTTATAGACGTATATAATGTCCGGCTTCGAGACGTACGGGAAGACACGAACGGGATTCTGTGAAACATTACCAGCGAGGGTGTAGGTGGCTTAGGTTAGGTTATATTACGTTACAGACGTATATAATGTGCCCACCGAGAAGTAGGGGCCGACCCGCCAGGAATGTTGCAAAATACTACATTCGAGATGTTAAGTTGCCTTAGGTTAGGATATATAAAATTATAGACGCATATAATGTCCCCACGGAAAAGTACGGGCCGACACGACCGGGATTTTGTAAAACATTAACAGCGAGGGTCTAGATGGGTTAGGTTAGGTTATATTACGATATAGACGTATATAATGTGCCCACCGAGAAGTAGGGGCCGACCCGCCAGGAATGTTGTGAAATACTACATCCGAGATGTTAGGTTCCCTTAGGTTAGGATATATAACGTTATAGACGTATGTAATGTCCGCACCGAGACGTACGAGACGACACGACGGGGATTCTGTAAAAGATTCCCAGCTAGGGGCTAGATGGGTTATGTTAGGTTATATTACGATATAGACGTATATAATGTTCCCTCCGATAAGTAGGGGCCGCCCCGCCAGGAATGTTGGAAAATACTACATCCGAGATGTTAGGTTCCCTTAGGGTAGGATATATAAAATTATAGACGTATAAAATGTCCCCACGGAAAAGTACGGGCCGACACGACCGGGATTTTGTAAAACATTACCAGCGATGGTCTAAATGGGTTAGGTTAGGCTATATTACGATATAGACGTATATAATGTTCCCATCGTGAAGTGGGGCCGACCAGCCAGGAATATTGTGAAATACTACATCCGAGATGTTAGGTTCCCTTAGGTTAGGATATATAAGGTTATAGACGTATATAATGTCCGCACCGGGACGTACGAGATGACACGACCGAGATTCTGTAAAACATTACCAGCGAGGGTCTAGATGGGTTAGGTTAGGTTATATTACGATATGGTCGTATATAATGTTCCCACCGAGAAGTGGGGCCGAACAGCCAGGAATATTGTGAAATACTACATCCGATATGTTAGGTTCCCTTAGGTTAGGATATATAACGTTATAGACGTATATAATGTCCGCACCGAGACGTACGAGACGACACGACCGAGATTCTGTAAAACATTACCAGTGAGGGTCTAGATGGGTTAGGTTAGGTTATATTACGATATAGACGTATATAATGTGCCCACCGAGAAGTAGGGGCCGACCCGCCAGGAATGTTGGAAAATACTACATTCGAGATGTTAAGTTGCCTTAGGTTAGGATATATAAAATTATAGACGCATATAATGTCCCCACGGAAAAGTACGGGACGACACGACCGGGGATTCTGTAAAAGATTCCCAGCTAGGGGCTAGATGGGTTATGTTAGGTTATATTACGATATAGACGTATATAATGTTCCCACCGATAAGTAGGGGCCGCCCCGCCAGGAATGTTGGAAAATACTACATCCGAGATGTTATGTTCCCTTAGGTTAGGATATATAAAATTATAGACGTATAAAATGTCCCCACGGAAAAGTACGGGCCGACATGACCGGGATTTTGTAAAACATTACCAGCGAGGGTCTAGATGGGTTAGGTTAGGTTATATTACGATATAGACGTATATAATGTGCCCACCGAGAAGTAGGGGCCGACCCGCCAGGAATGTTGTGAAATACTACATCCGAGATGTTAGGTTCCCTTAGGTTAGGATATATAACGTTATAGACGTATATAATGTCCGCACCGAGACGTACGAGACGACACGACCGGGATTCTGTAAAACATTACCAGCGAGGGTCTAGATGGGTTAGGTTAGGTTATATTACGATATAGACGTATATAATGTGCCCACCGAGAAGTAGGGGCCGACCCGCCAGGAATGTTGGAAAATACTACATCCGAGATGTTAAGTTGCCTTAGGGTAGGATATATATCGATATAGACGTATATAATGTCCCCACGGAGAAGTACGGGCCGACACGACCGGGATTTTGTAAAACATTACCACCGATGGTCTAGATGGGTTAGGTTAGGCTATATTACGATATAGACGTATATAATGTGCCCACCGAGAAGTAGGGTCCGACCCGCCAGGAATGTTGGAAAATACTACATCCGAGATGTTAGGTTGCCTTAGGTTAGGATATATAACGATATAGACGTATATAATGTCACCACGGAGAAGTACGGGCCGACACGACCGGGATTTTGTAAAACATTACCAGCGAGGATCTAGATGGGTTAGTTTAGGTTATGTTACGATATAGACGTATATAATGTGCCCACCGAGAAGTAGGGTCCGACCCGCCAGGAATGTTGGAAAATACTACATCCGAGATGTTAAGTTGCCTTTGGTTAGGATATATAACGTTATAGACGTATATAATGTCCGCACAGAGACGTACGGGACGACACGACCGGGATTCTGTAAAACATTACAAGCGAGGGTCTAGGTGAGTTAGGTTAGGTTATAATACGATATAGACGTATATAATGTTCCTACCGAGAAGTGGGGCCGACCAGCCCGGAATGTCGTGAAATACTACATCCGAGATGTTAGGTTCCCTTAGGTTAGGATATATAACGTTATAGACGTAAATAATGTTCCCACCGAGAAGTGGGGCCGACCCGCCAGGAATGTTGTGAAGTACTACATTCGAGATGTTAGGTTCCCTTCGGTTAGGATATATAAAATTATAGACGTATAAAATGTCCCCACGGAAAAGTACGGGCCGATATGACCGGGATTTTCGAAAACATTACCAGCGAGGTTCTATATGGGTTAGGTTAGGTTATATTACGTTATAGACGTAAATAATGTTCCCACCGAGAAGTGGGGCCGACCCGCCAGGAATGTAGTGAAATACTACATCCGAGATGTTAGGTTCCCTTAGGTTAGGATATATAACGTTATAGACGTATATAATGTCCGCACCGAGACGTACGAGACGACACGACCGGGATTCTGTAAAACATTACCAGCGAGGGTCTAGATGGGTTAGGTTAGGTTATATTACGATATAGACGTATATAATGTGCCCACCGAGAAGTAGGGGCCGACCCGCCAGGAATGTTGGAAAATACTACATCCGAGATGTTAAGTTGCCTTAGGTTAGGATATATAAGATTATAGACGTATATAATGTCCCCACGGAAAAGTACGGGCCGACACGACTGGGATTTTGTAAAACATTACCAGCGAGGTGCTAGATGGGTTAGGTTAGGTTATATTACGTTATAAACGTATATAATGTTCCCGCCGAGAAGTGGGGCCGACCCGCCAGGAATGTTGTGAAATACTACATTCGAGATGTTAGGTTGCCTTGGGTTAGGATATGTAACTTTATAGACGTATATAATGTCCGGCTTCGAGACGTACGGGAAGACACGAACGGGATTCTGTGAAACATTACCAGCGAGGGTGTAGGTGGCTTAGGTTAGGTTATATTACGTTACAGACGTATATAATGTGCCCACCGAGAAGTAGGGGCCGACCCGCCAGGAATGTTGCAAAATACTACATTCGAGATGTTAAGTTGCCTTAGGTTAGGATATATAAAATTATAGACGCATATAATGTCCCCACGGAAAAGTACGGGCCGACACGACCGGGATTTTGTAAAACATTTACAGCGAGGGTCTAGATGGGTTAGGTTAGGTTATATTACGATATAGACGTATATAATGTGCCCACCGAGAAGTAGGGGCCGACCCGCCAGGAATGTTGTGAAATACTACATCCGAGATGTTAGGTTCCCTTAGGTTAGGATATATAACGTTATAGACGTATGTAATGTCCGCACCGAGACGTACGAGACGACACGACGGGGATTCTGTAAAAGATTCCCAGCTAGGGGCTAGATGGGTTATGTTAGGTTATATTACGATATAGACGTATATAATGTTCCCTCCGATAAGTAGGGGCCGCCCCGCCAGGAATGTTGGAAAATACTACATCCGAGATGTTAGGTTCCCTTAGGGTAGGATATATAAAATTATAGACGTATAAAATGTCCCCACGGAAAAGTACGGGCCGACACGACCGGGATTTTGTAAAACATTACCAGCGATGGTCTAAATGGGTTAGGTTAGGCTATATTACGATATAGACGTATATAATGTTCCCATCGTGAAGTGGGGCCGACCAGCCAGGAATATTGTGAAATACTACATCCGAGATGTTAGGTTCCCTTAGGTTAGGATATATAAGGTTATAGACGTATATAATGTCCGCACCGGGACGTACGAGATGACACGACCGAGATTCTGTAAAACATTACCAGCGAGGGTCTAGATGGGTTAGGTTAGGTTATATTACGATATGGTCGTATATAATGTTCCCACCGAGAAGTGGGGCCGAACAGCCAGGAATATTGTGAAATACTACATCCGATATGTTAGGTTCCCTTAGGTTAGGATATATAACGTTATAGACGTATATAATGTCCGGACCGAGACGTACGAGACGACACGACCGAGATTCTGTAAAACATTACCAGTGAGGGTCTAGATGGGTTAGGTTAGGTTATATTACGATATAGACGTATATAATGTGCCCACCGAGAAGTAGGGGCCGACCCGCCAGGAATGTTGGAAAATACTACATTCGAGATGTTAAGTTGCCTTAGGTTAGGATATATAAAATTATAGACGCATATAATGTCCCCACGGAAAAGTACGGGACGACACGACCGGGGATTCTGTAAAAGATTCCCAGCTAGGGGCTAGATGGGTTATGTTAGGTTATATTACGATATAGACGTATATAATGTTCCCACCGATAAGTAGGGGCCGCCCCGCCAGGAATGTTGGAAAATACTACATCCGAGATGTTATGTTCCCTTAGGTTAGGATATATAAAATTATAGACGTATAAAATGTCCCCACGGAAAAGTACGGGCCGACATGACCGGGATTTTGTAAAACATTACCAGCGAGGGTCTAGATGGGTTAGGTTAGGTTATATTACGATATAGACGTATATAATGTGCCCACCGAGAAGTAGGGGCCGACCCGCCAGGAATGTTGTGAAATACTACATCCGAGATGTTAGGTTCCCTTAGGTTAGGATATATAACGTTATAGACGTATATAATGTCCGCACCGAGACGTACGAGACGACACGACCGGGATTCTGTAAAACATTACCAGCGAGGGTCTAGATGGGTTAGGTTAGGTTATATTACGATATAGACGTATATAATGTGCCCACCGAGAAGTAGGGGCCGACCCGCCAGGAATGTTGGAAAATACTACATCCGAGATGTTAAGTTGCCTTAGGGTAGGATATATATCGATATAGACGTATATAATGTCCCCACGGAGAAGTACGGGCCGACACGACCGGGATTTTGTAAAACATTACCACCGATGGTCTAGATGGGTTAGGTTAGGCTATATTACGATATAGACGTATATAATGTGCCCACCGAGAAGTAGGGTCCGACCCGCCAGGAATGTTGGAAAATACTACATCCGAGATGTTAGGTTGCCTTAGGTTAGGATATATAACGATATAGACGTATATAATGTCACCACGGAGAAGTACGGGCCGACACGACCGGGATTTTGTAAAACATTACCAGCGAGGATCTAGATGGGTTAGTTTAGGTTATGTTACGATATAGACGTATATAATGTGCCCACCGAGAAGTAGGGTCCGACCCGCCAGGAATGTTGGAAAATACTACATCCGAGATGTTAAGTTGCCTTTGGTTAGGATATATAACGTTATAGACGTATATAATGTCCGCACAGAGACGTACGGGACGACACGACCGGGATTCTGTAAAACATTACAAGCGAGGGTCTAGATGGGTTAGGTTAGGTTATATTACGATATAGACGTATATAATGTGCCCACCGAGAAGTAGGGGCCGACCCGGCAGGAATGTTGTGAAATACTACATTCGAGATGTTAGGTTGCCTTAGGTTAGGATATATAACGTTATAGACGTATATAATGTCCGCACCGAGACGTACGGGACGACACGACCGGGATTCTGTAAAACATTCCCAGCTAGGGGCTAGATGTGTTAGGGTAGGTTATAATACGATATAGACGTATATAATGTGCCTACCGAGAAGTAGGGGCCGACCCGCCAGGAATGTTGGAAAATACTACATCCGAGAAGTTAGGTTCCCTTAGGTTAGGGTATATAACGTTATAGACGTATATAATGTCCGCACCGAGACGTACGGTACGACACGATCGGGATTCTGTAAAACATTCCCAGCTAGGGTCTAGATGGGTTAGGTTAAGTTATATTACGTTATAGACGTATATAATGTTCCCACCGAGCAGTGGGGCCGACCCGCCAGGAATGTTGTGAAATACTACATTCGAGATGTTAGGTTGCCTTAGGTTAGGGTATATAACGTTATAGACGTATATAATGTCCGCACCGAGACGTACGGGACGACACGATCGGGATTCTGTAACACATTCCCAGCTAGGGGCTAGATGGGTTAGGTTAAGTCATATTACGTTATAGACGTATATAATGTTCCCACCGAGAATTGGCGCCGACCCGCCAGGAATGTTGTGAAATACTACATCCGAGATGTTAGGTTCACTTAGGTTAGGATATACAACGTTATAGACGTATATAATGTGCCCACCGAGAAGTAGGGGCCGACCCGGCAGGAATGTTGGAAAATACTACATCCGAGATGTTAGGTTCCCTTAGGTTAGGATATATAAAATTATAGACGTATATAATGTCCCCACGGAAAATTACGGGCCGACACGACCGGGATTTTGTAAAACATTAACAGCGAGGGTCTAGATGGGTTAGGTTAGGTTATATTACGATATAGACGTATATAATGTGCCCACCGAGAAGTAGGGGCCGACCCGCCAGGAATGTTTTGAAATACTACATCCGAGATGTTAGGTTCCCTTAGGTTAGGATATATAACGTTATGGACGTATATAATGTCCGCACCGAGACGTACGAGACGACACGACGGGGATTCCGTAAAAGATTCCCAGCTAGGGGCTAGATGGGTTATGTTAGGTTATATTACGATATAGACGTATATAATGTTCCCACCGATAAGTAGGGGCCGCCCCGCCAGGAATGTTGGAAAATACTACATCCGAGATGTTAGGTTCCCTTAGGTTAGGATATATAAAATTATAGACGTATATAATGTCCCCACGGAAAAGTACGGGCCGACACGACTGGGATTTTGTAAAACATTACCAGCGAGGGGCTAGATGGGTTAGGTTAGGTTGTATTACGTTATAAACGTATATAATGTTCCCCACGAGAAGTTTGGCCGACCCGCCAGGAATGTTGTGAAATACTACATTCGAGATGTTATGTTGCCTTAGGTTAGGATATGTAACTTTATAGACGTATATAATGTCCGGCTTCGAGACGTACGGGAAGACACGAACGGGATTCTGTGAAACATTACCAGCGAGGGTGTAGGTGGCTTAGGTTAGGTTATATTACGTTACAGACGTATATAATGTGCCCATCGAGAAGTAGGGTCCGACCCGCCAGGAATGTTGGAAAATACTACATCCGAGATGTTAGGTTGCCTTAGGTTAGGATATATAACGATATAGACGTATATAATGTCCCCACGGAGAAGTACGGGCCGACACGACCGGGATTTTGTAAAACATTACCAGCGAGGGTCTAAATGGGTTAGGTTAGGTTATATTACGTTATAGACGTAAATAATGTTCCCACCGAGAAGTGGGGCCGACCCGCCAGGAATGTTATGAAATACAACATTCGAGATGTTAGGTTGCCTTTGGTTAGGATATATAACGTTATAGACGTATATAATGTCCGGCTTCGAGACGTACGGGAAGACACGAACGGGATTCTGTGAAACATTACCAGCGAGGGTGTAGGTGGCTCAGGTTAGGTTATATTACGTTACAGACGTATATAATGTGCCCACCGAGAAGTAGTGGCCGACACGCCAAGAATGTTGGAAAATACTACATCCGAGATGTTAGGTTCCCTTAGGTTAGGATATATAAAATTATAGACGTATAAAATGTCCCCACGGAAAAGTACGGGCCGACATGACCGGGATTTTGTAAAACATTACCAGCGAGGGTCTAGATGGGTTAGTTTAGGTTATGTTACGATATAGACGTATATAATGTGCCCACCGAGAAGTAGGGTCCGACCCGCCAGGAATGTTGGAAAATACTACATCCGAGATGTTAAGTTGCCTTTGGTTAGGATATATAACGTTATAGACGTATATAATGTCCGCACCGAGACGTACGGGACGACACGACCGGGATTCTGTAAAACATTCCCAGCTAGGGGCTAGATGTGTTAGGGTAGGTTATAATACGATATAGACGTATATAATGTGCCTACCGAGAAGTAGGGGCCGACCCGCCAGGAATGTTGGAAAATACTACATCCGAGATGTTAGGTTCCCTTAGGTTAGGGTATATAACGTTATAGACGTATATAATGTCCGCACCGAGACGTACGGTACGACACGATCGGGATTCTGTAAAACATTCCCAGCTAGGGGCTAGATGGGTTAGGTTAAGTTATATTACGTTATAGACGTATATAATGTTCCCACCGAGCAGTGGGGCCGACCCGCCAGGAATGTTGTGAAATACTACATTCGAGATGTTAGGTTGCCTTAGGTTAGGGTATATAACGTTATAGACGTATATAATGTCCGCACCGAGACGTACGGGACGACACGATCGGGATTCTGTAAAACATTCCCAGCTAGGGGCTAGATGGGTTAGGTTAAGTTATATTACGTTATAGACGTATATAATGTTCCCACCGAGAATTGGCGCCGACCCGCCAGGAATGTTGTGAAATACTACATCCGAGATGTTAGGTTCCCTTAGGTTAGGATATACAACGTTATATACGTATATAATGTGCCCACCGAGAAGTAGGGGCCGACCCGGTAGGAATGTTGGAAAATACTACATCCGAGATGTTAGGTTCCCTTAGGTTAGGATATATAAAATTATAGACGTATATAATGTCCCCACGGAAAATTACGGGCCTACACGACCGGGATTTTGTAAAACATTACCAGCGAGGTTCTAGATGGGTTAGGTTAGGTTATATTACGATATAGACGTATATAATGTGCCCACCGAGAAGTAGGGTCCGACCCGCCAGGAATGTTGGAAAATACTACATTCGAGATGTTAAGTTGCCTTAGGTTAGGATATATAAAATTATAGACGCATATAATGTCCCCACGGAAAAGTACGGGACGACACGACCGGGGATTCTGTAAAAGATTCCCAGCTAGGGGCTAGATGGGTTATGTTAGGTTATATTACGATATAGACGTATATAATGTTCCCACCGATAAGTAGGGGCCGCCCCGCCAGGAATGTTGGAAAATACTACATCCGAGATGTTAGGTTCCCTTAGGTTAGGATATATAAAATTATAGACGTATAAAATGTCCCCACGGAAAATTACGGGCCTACACGACCGGGATTTTGTAAAACATTACCAGCGAGGTTCTAGATGGGTTAGGTTAGGTTATATTACGATATAGACGTATATAATGTGCCCACCGAGAAGTAGGGGCCGACCCGCCAGGAATGTTGTGAAATACTACATCCGAGATGTTAGGTTCCCTTAGGTTAGGATATGTAACGTTATAGACGTATATAATGTCCGCACCGAGACGTACGAGACGACACGACCGGGATTCTGTAAAACATTACCAGCGAGGGTCTAGATGGGTTAGGTTAGGTTATATTACGATATAGACGTATATAATGTGCCCACCGAGAAGTAGGGGCCGACCCGCCAGGAATGTTGGAAAATACTACATCCGAGATGTTAGGTTGCCTTAGGTTAGGATATATAACGATATAGACGTATATAATGTCACCACGGAGAAGTACGGGCCGACACGACCGGGATTTTGTAAAACATTACCAGCGAGGATCTAGATGGGTTAGTTTAGGTTATGTTACGATATAGACGTATATAATGTGCCCACCGAGAAGTAGGGTCCGACCCGCCAGGAATGTTGGAAAATACTACATCCGAGATGTTAAGTTGCCTTTGGTTAGGATATATAACGTTATAGACGTATATAATGTCCGCACAGAGACGTACGGGACGACACGACCGGGATTCTGTAAAACATTACAAGCGAGGGTCTAGATGGGTTAGGTTAGGTTATATTACGATATAGACGTATATAATGTGCCCACCGAGAAGTAGGGGCCGACCCGGCAGGAATGTTGTGAAATACTACATTCGAGATGTTAGGTTGCCTTAGGTTAGGATATATAACGTTATAGACGTATATAATGTCCGCACCGAGACGTACGGGACGACACGACCGGGATTCTGTAAAACATTCCCAGCTAGGGGCTAGATGTGTTAGGGTAGGTTATAATACGATATAGACGTATATAATGTGCCTACCGAGCAGTGGGGCCGACCCGCCAGGAATGTTGTGAAATACTACATTCGAGATGTTAGGTTGCCTTAGGTTAGGGTATATAACGTTATAGACGTATATAATGTCCGCACCGAGACGTACGGGACGACACGATCGGGATTCTGTAACACATTCCCAGCTAGGGGCTAGATGGGTTAGGTTAAGTCATATTACGTTATAGACGTATATAATGTTCCCACCGAGAATTGGCGCCGACCCGCCAGGAATGTTGTGAAATACTACATCCGAGATGTTAGGTTCACTTAGGTTAGGATATACAACGTTATAGACGTATATAATGTGCCCACCGAGAAGTAGGGGCCGACCCGGCAGGAATGTTGGAAAATACTACATCCGAGATGTTAGGTTCCCTTAGGTTAGGATATATAAAATTATAGACGTATATAATGTCCCCACGGAAAATTACGGGCCGACACGACCGGGATTTTGTAAAACATTAACAGCGAGGGTCTAGATGGGTTAGGTTAGGTTATATTACGATATAGACGTATATAATGTGCCCACCGAGAAGTAGGGGCCGACCCGCCAGGAATGTTTTGAAATACTACATCCGAGATGTTAGGTTCCCTTAGGTTAGGATATATAACGTTATAGACGTATATAATGTCCGCACCGAGACGTACGAGACGACACGACGGGGATTCCGTAAAAGATTCCCAGCTAGGGGCTAGATGGGTTATGTTAGGTTATATTACGATATAGACGTATATAATGTTCCCACCGATAAGTAGGGGCCGCCCCGCCAGGAATGTTGGAAAATACTACATCCGAGATGTTAGGTTCCCTTAGGTTAGGATATATAAAATTATAGACGTATATAATGTCCCCACGGAAAAGTACGGGCCGACACGACTGGGATTTTGTAAAACATTACCAGCGAGGGGCTAGATGGGTTAGGTTAGGTTGTATTACGTTATAAACGTATATAATGTTCCCCACGAGAAGTTTGGCCGACCCGCCAGGAATGTTGTGAAATACTACATTCGAGATGTTAGGTTGCCTTAGGTTAGGATATGTAACTTTATAGACGTATATAATGTCCGGCTTCGAGACGTACGGGAAGACACGAACGGGATTCTGTGAAACATTACCAGCGAGGGTGTAGGTGGCTCAGGGTAGGTTATATTACGTTACAGTTGGAAAATACTACATCCGAGATGTTAGGTTCCCTTAGGTTAGGGTATATAACGTTATAGACGTATATAATGTCCGCACCGAGACGTACGGTACGACACGATCGGGATTCTGTAAAACATTCCCAGCTAGGGGCTAGATGGGTTAGGTTAAGTTATATTACGTTATAGACGTATATAATGTTCCCACCGAGCAGTGGGGCCGACCCGCCAGGAATGTTGTGAAATACTACATTCGAGATGTTAGGTTGCCTTAGGTTAGGGTATATAACGTTATAGACGTATATAATGTCCGCACCGAGACGTACGGGACGACACGATCGGGATTCTGTAAAACATTCCCAGCTAGGGGCTAGATGGGTTAGGTTAAGTTATATTACGTTATAGACGTATATAATGTTCCCACCGAGAATTGGCGCCGACCCGCCAGGAATGTTGTGAAATACTACATCCGAGATGTTAGGTTCCCTTAGGTTAGGATATACAACGTTATATACGTATATAATGTGCCCACCGAGAAGTAGGGGCCGACCCGGTAGGAATGTTGGAAAATACTACATCCGAGATGTTAGGTTCCCTTAGGTTAGGATATATAAAATTATAGACGTATATAATGTCCCCACGGAAAATTACGGGCCTACACGACCGGGATTTTGTAAAACATAACCAGCGAGGTTCTAGATGGGTTAGGTTAGGTTATATTACGATATAGACGTATATAATGTGCCCACCGAGAAGTAGGGTCCGACCCGCCAGGAATGTTGGAAAATACTACATTCGAGATGTTAAGTTGCCTTAGGTTAGGATATATAAAATTATAGACGCATATAATGTCCCCACGGAAAAGTACGGGACGACACGACCGGGGATTCTGTAAAAGATTCCCAGCTAGGGGCTAGATGGGTTATGTTAGGTTATATTACGATATAGACGTATATAATGTTCCCACCGATAAGTAGGGGCCGCCCCGCCAGGAATGTTGGAAAATACTACATCCGAGATGTTAGGTTCCCTTAGGTTAGGATATATAAAATTATAGACGTATAAAATGTCCCCACGGAAAATTACGGGCCTACACGACTGGGATTTTGTAAAACATTACCAGCGAGGTTCTAGATGGGTTAGGTTAGGTTATATTACGATATAGACGTATATAATGTGCCCACCGAGAAGTAGGGGCCGACCCGCCAGGAATGTTGTGAAATACTACATCCGAGATGTTAGGTTCCCTTAGGTTAGGATATGTAACGTTATAGACGTATATAATGTCCGCACCGAGACGTACGAGACGACACGTCCGGGATTCTGTAAAACATTACCAGCGAGGGTCTAGATGGGTTAGGTTAGGTTATATTACGATATAGACGTATATAATGTGCCCACCGAGAAGTAGGGGCCGACCCGCCAGGAATGTTGGAAAATACTACATCCGAGATGTTAAGTTGCCTTAGGGTAGGATATATATCGATATAGACGTATATAATGTCCCCACGGAGAAGTACGGGCCGACACGACCGGGATTTTGTAAAACATTACCACCGATGGTCTAGATGGGTTAGGTTAGGCTATATTAAGATATAGACGTATATAATGTGCCCACCGCGAAGTAGGGTCCGACCCGCCAGGAATGTTGGAAAATACTACATCCGAGATGTTAGGTTGCATTAGGTTAGGATATATAACGATATAGACGTATATAATGTCACCACGGAGAAGTACGGGCCGACACGACCGGGATTTTGTAAAACATTACCAGCGAGGATCTAGATGGGTTAGTTTAGGTTATGTTACGATATAGACGTATATAATGTGCCCACCGAGAAGTAGGGTCCGACCCGCCAGGAATGTTGGAAAATACTACATCCGTGATGTTAAGTTGCCTTTGGTTAGGATATATAACGTTATAGACGTATATAATGTCCGCACCGAGACGTACGGGACGACACGACCGGGATTCCGTAAAACATTACAAGCGAGGGTCTAGATGGGTTAGGTTAGGTTATATTACGATATAGACGTATATAATGTGCCCACCGAGAAGTAGGGGCCGACCCGGCAGGAATGTTGTGAAATACTACATTCGAGATGTTAGGTTGCCTTAGATTAGGATATATAACGTTATAGACGTATATAATGTCCGCACCGAGACGTACGGGACGACACGACCGGGATTCTGTAAAACATTCCCAGCTAGGGGCTAGATGTGTTAGGGTAGGTTATAATACGATATAGACGTATATAATGTGCCTACCGAGAAGTAGGGGCCGACCCGCCAGGAATGTTGGAAAATACTACATCCGAGATGTTAGGTTCCCTTAGGTTGGGGTATATAACGTTATAGACGTATATAATGTCCGCACCGAGACGTACGGTACGACACGATCGGGATTCTGTAAAACATTCCCAGCTAGGGGCTAGATGGGTTAGGTTAAGTTATATTACGTTATAGACGTATATAATGTTCCCACCGAGCAGTGGGGCCGACCCGCCAGGAATGTTGTGAAATACTACATTCGAGATGTTAGGTTGCCTTAGGTTAGGGTATATAACGTCATAGACGTATATAATGTCCGCACCGAGACGTACGGGACGACACGATCGGGATTCTGTAAAACATTCCCAGCTAGGGGCTAGATGGGTTAGGTTAAGTTATATTACGTTATAGACGTATATAATGTTCCCACCGAGAATTGGCGCCGACCCGCCAGGAATGTTGTGAAATACTACATCCGAGATGTTAGGTTCCCTTAGGTTAGGATATACAACGTTATAGACGTATATAATGTGCCCACCGAGAAGTAGGGGCCGACCCGGTAGGAATGTTGGAAAATACTACATCCGAGATGTTAGGTTCCCTTAGGTTAGGATATATAAAATTATAGACGTATATAATGTCCCCACGGAAAATTGCGGGCCTACACGACCGGGATTTTGTAAAACATTACCAGCGAGGTTCTAGATGGGTTAGGTTAGGTTATATTACGATATAGACGTATATAATGTGCCCACCGAGAAGTAGGGTCCGACCCGCCAGGAATGTTGGAAAATACTACATACGAGAGGTTAAGTTGCCTTAGGTCGGGATATATAACGTTATAGACGTATATAATGTCCGCACCGAGACGTACGGGACGACACGATCGGGATTCTGTAAAACATTCCCAGCTAGGGGCTAGATGGGTTACGATAAGTTATATTACGTTATAGACGTATATAATGTTCCCACCGAGCAGTGGGGCCGACCCGCGAGGAATGTTGTGAAATACTACATTCGAGATGTTAGGTTGCCTTAGGTTAGGATATATAACGTTATAGACGTATATAATGTCCGCACCGAGACGTACGGGACGACACGACCGGGATTCTGTAAAACATTCCCAGCTAGGCGCTAGATGTGTTAGGGTAGGTTATATTACGATATAGACGTATATAATGTGCCTACCGAGAAGTAGGGGCCGACCCGCCAGGAATGTTGGAAAATACTACATCCGAGATGTTAGGTTCCCTTAGGTTAGGGTATATAACGTCATAGACGTATATAATGTCCGCACCGAGACGTACGGGAGGACACGATCGGGATTCTGTAAAACATTCCCAGCTAGGGGCTAGATGGGTTAGGTTAAGTTATATTACGTTATAGACGTATATAATGTTCCCACCGAGCAGTGGGGCCGACCCGCCAGGAATGTTGGAAACTACTACATTCGAGATGTTATGTTGCCTTAGGTTAGGATATATAAAATTATAGACATATATAATGTCCCCACGGAAAAGTACGGGCCGACACGACCGGGATTTTGTAAAACATTACCAGCGAGGGTCTAGATGGGTTAGGTTAGGTTATGTTACGATATAGACGTATATAATGTGCCCACCGAGAAGTAGGGTCCGACCCGCCAGGAATGTTGGAAAATACTACATCCGAGATGTTAGGTTCCCTTAGGTTAGGATATATAAAATTATAGACGTATAAAATGTCCCCACGGAAAAGTACGGGCCGACATGACCGGGATTTTGTAAAACATTACCAGCGAGGGTCTAGATGGGTTAGTTTAGGTTATGTTACGATATAGACGTATATAATGTGCCCACCGAGAAGTAGGGTCCGACCCGCCAGGAATGTTGGAAAATACTACATCCGAGATGTTAAGTTGCCTTTGGTTAGGATATATAACGTTATAGACGTATATAATGTCCGCACCGAGACGTACGGGACGACACGACCGGGATTCTGTAAAACATTACAAGCGAGGGTCTAGATGGGTTAGGTTAGGTTATATTACGATATAGACGTATATAATGTGCCCACCGAGAAGTAGGGGCCGACCCGGCAGGAATGTTGTGAAATACTACATTCGAGATGTTAGGTTGCCTTAGATTAGGATATATAACGTTATAGACGTATATAATGTCCGCACCGAGACGTACGGGACGACACGACCGGGATTCTGTAAAACATTCCCAGCTAGGGGCTAGATGTGTTAGGGTAGGTTATAATACGATATAGACGTATATAATGTGCCTACCGAGAAGTAGGGGCCGACCCGCCAGGAATGTTGGAAAATACTACATCCGAGATGTTAGGTTCCCTTAGGTTAGGGTATATAACGTTATAGACGTATATAATGTCCGCACCGAGACGTACGGTACGACACGATCGGGATTCTGTAAAACATTCCCAGCTAGGGGCTAGATGGGTTAGGTTAAGTTATATTACGTTATAGACGTATACAATGTTCCCACCGAGCAGTGGGGCCGACCCGCCAGGAATGTTGTGAAATACTACATTCGAGATGTTAGGTTGCCTTAGGTTAGGGTATATAACGTTATAGACGTATATAATGTCCGCACCGAGACGTACGGGACGACACGATCGGGATTCTGTAAAACATTCCCAGCTAGGGGCTAGATGGGTTAGGTTAAGTTATATTACGTTATAGACGTATATAATGTTCCCACCGAGAATTGGCGCCGACCCGCCAGGAATGTTGTGAAATACTACATCCGAGATGTTAGGTTCCCTTAGGTTAGGATATACAACGTTATAGACGTATATAATGTGCCCACCGAGAAGTAGGGGCCGACCCGGTAGGAATGTTGGAAAATACTACATCCGAGATGTTAGGTTCCCTTAGGTTAGGATATATAAAATTATAGACGTATATAATGTCCCCACGGAAAATTACGGGCCTACACGACCGGGATTTTGTAAAACATTACCAGCGAGGTTCTAGATGGGTTAGGTTAGGTTATATTACGATATAGACGTATATAATGTGCCCACCGAGAAGTAGGGTCCGACCCGCCAGGAATGTTGGAAAATACTACATACGAGAGGTTAAGTTGCCTTAGGTCAGGATATATAACGTTATAGACGTATATAATGTCCGCACCGAGAAGTACGGGACGACACGATCGGGATTCTGTAAAACATTCCCAGCTAGGGGCTAGATGGGTTACGATAAGTTATATTACGTTATAGACGCATATAATGTTCCCACCGAGCAGTGGGGCCGACCCGCTAGGAATGTTGTGAAATACTACATTCGAGATGTTAGGTTGCCTTAGGTTAGGATATATAACGTTATAGACGTATATAATGTCCGCACCGAGACGTACGGGACGACACGACCGGGATTCTGTAAAACATTCCCAGCTAGGCGCTAGATGTGTTAGGGTAGGTTATATTACGATATAGACGTATATAATGTGCCTACCGAGAAGTAGGGGCCGACCCGCCAGGAATGTTGGAAAATACTACATCCGAGATGTTAGGTTCCCTTAGGTTAGGGTATATAACGTCATAGACGTATATAATGTGCGCACCGAGACGTACGAGAGGACACGATCGGGATTCTGTAAAACATTCCCAGCTAGGGGCTAGATGGGTTAGGTTAAGTTATATTACGTTATAGACGTATATAATGTTCCCACCGAGCAGTGGGGCCGACCCGCCAGGAATGTTGTGAAATACTACATTCGAGATGTTAGGTTGCCTTAGGTTAGGATATATAACGTTATAGACGTATATAATGTCCGCACCGTGACGTACAGGACGACACGACCGGGAATCCGTAAAACATTCCCAGCTAGGGGCTAGATGTGTTAGGGTAGGTTATATTACGATATAGACGTATATAATGTGCCTACCGAGAAGTAGGGGCCGACCCGCCAGGAATGTTGGAAAATACTACATCCGAGATGTTACGTTCCCTTAGGTTAGGGTGTATAACGTTATAGACGTATATAATGTCCGCACCGAGACGTACGGGACGACACCATCGGGATTCTGTAAAACATTCCCTCCTAGGGGCTAGATGGGTTAGGATAAGTTATATTGCGTTATGGACGTATATAATGTTCCCACCGAGAATTGTCGCCGACCCGCCAGGAATGTTGTGAAATACTACATCCGAGATATTAGGTTCCCTTAGGTTAGGATATATAACGTTATAGACGTATATAATGTCCCCACCGAGAAGTAGAGGCCGACACGACCGGAATTTAGTAAAACATTACCAGCGAGCGTCTAGATAAGTTAGGTTAGGTTATATTACGATATAGACGTAAATAATGTTCCCACCGAGAAGTGGGGCCGACCCGCAAGGAATGTTGTGAAATACTACATTCGAGATGTTAGGTTGCCTTAGGGCAGGATATATAAAGTTATAGACGTATATAATGTCCCCACGGAAAAGTACGGGCCGACACGACCGGGATTTTGTAAAACATTACCAGCGAGGGTCTAGATGGGTTAGGTTAGGTTATATTACGATATAGACGTATATAATGTGCCCACCGAGAAGTAGGGGCCGACCAGCCAGGAATGTTGGAAAATACTACATCCGAGATGTTAGGTTCCCTTAGGTTAGGATATATCAATTTATAGACGTATATAATGTACGCACCGAGACGTACGGGAAGACATGAACGGGACTTTGTAAAACATTACCAGCGAGGGTCTAGATGGGTTAGGTTAGGTTATACTACGATATAGACGTATATAATGTGCCCACCGAGAAGTAGGGGCCGACTCGCCAGGAATGTTGGAAAATACTACATCCGAGATGTTAAGTTGCCTTTGGTTAGGATATATAACGTTATAGACGTATATAATGTCCCCACGGAAAAGTACGGGCCGACACGACCGGGATTTTGTAAAACATTACCAGCGATGGTCTAGATGGGTTTGGTTAGGTTATATTACGATATAGACGTATATAGTGTGCCCACCGAGAAGTAGGGGCCGACCCAACAAGAATGTTGGAAAATACTACATCCGAGATGATAGGTTCCCTCAGGTTAGGATATATAAAGTTATAGACGTATATAATGTTCCCACCGAGATGTACGGGTAGACACGACCGGGATATTGTAAAACATTACCAGCGAGGGTCTAGATGGGTTAGGTTAGGTCATATTACGATATAGACGTATATAATGTGCCCACCGAGAAGTAGGGTCCGACCCGCCAGGAATGTTGGAAAATACTACATCCGAGATGTTAAGTTGCCTTTGGTTAGGATATATAACGTTATAGACGTATATAATGTCCGCACCGAGACGTACGGGACGACACGACCGGGATTCTGTAAAACATTACAAGCGAGGGTCTAGATGGGTTAGGTTAGGTTATATTACGATATAGACGTATATAATGTGCCCACCGAGAAGTAGGGGCCGACCCGGCAGGAATGTTGTGAAATACTACATTCGAGATGTTAGGTTGCCTTAGATTAGGATATATAACGTTATAGACGTATATAA
Organism: Xylocopa violacea; assembly: GCA_963969225.1. Classification (NCBI taxonomy): domain Eukaryota; kingdom Metazoa; phylum Arthropoda; class Insecta; order Hymenoptera; family Apidae; genus Xylocopa; species Xylocopa violacea. The sequence continues at coordinate 1,155,499 of CAXAJV010000732.1, forward strand.
TGTCCGCACCGAGACGTACGGGACGACACGACCGGGATTCTGTAAAACATTCCCAGCTAGGGGCTAGATGTGTTAGGGTAGGTTATAATACGATATAGACGTATATAATGTGCCTACCGAGAAGTAGGGGCCGACCCGCCAGGAATGTTGGAAAATACTACATCCGAGATGTTAGGTTCCCTTAGGTTAGGGTATATAACGTTATAGACGTATATAATGTCCGCACCGAGACGTACGGTACGACACGATCGGGATTCTGTAAAACATTCCCAGCTAGGGGCTAGATGGGTTAGGTTAAGTTATATTACGTTATAGACGTATACAATGTTCCCACCGAGCAGTGGGGCCGACCCGCCAGGAATGTTGTGAAATACTACATTCGAGATGTTAGGTTGCCTTAGGTTAGGGTATATAACGTTATAGACGTATATAATGTCCGCACCGAGACGTACGGGACGACACGATCGGGATTCTGTAAAACATTCCCAGCTAGGGGCTAGATGGGTTAGGTTAAGTTATATTACGTTATAGACGTATATAATGTTCCCACCGAGAATTGGCGCCGACCCGCCAGGAATGTTGTGAAATACTACATCCGAGATGTTAGGTTCCCTTAGGTTAGGATATACAACGTTATAGACGTATATAATGTGCCCACCGAGAAGTAGGGGCCGACCCGGTAGGAATGTTGGAAAATACTACATCCGAGATGTTAGGTTCCCTTAGGTTAGGATATATAAAATTATAGACGTATATAATGTCCCCACGGAAAATTACGGGCCTACACGACCGGGATTTTGTAAAACATTACCAGCGAGGTTCTAGATGGGTTAGGTTAGGTTATATTACGATATAGACGTATATAATGTGCCCACCGAGAAGTAGGGTCCGACCCGCCAGGAATGTTGGAAAATACTACATACGAGAGGTTAAGTTGCCTTAGGTCAGGATATATAACGTTATAGACGTATATAATGTCCGCACCGAGAAGTACGGGACGACACGATCGGGATTCTGTAAAACATTCCCAGCTAGGGGCTAGATGGGTTACGATAAGTTATATTACGTTATAGACGCATATAATGTTCCCACCGAGCAGTGGGGCCGACCCGCTAGGAATGTTGTGAAATACTACATTCGAGATGTTAGGTTGCCTTAGGTTAGGATATATAACGTTATAGACGTATATAATGTCCGCACCGAGACGTACGGGACGACACGACCGGGATTCTGTAAAACATTCCCAGCTAGGCGCTAGATGTGTTAGGGTAGGTTATATTACGATATAGACGTATATAATGTGCCTACCGAGAAGTAGGGGCCGACCCGCCAGGAATGTTGGAAAATACTACATCCGAGATGTTAGGTTCCCTTAGGTTAGGGTATATAACGTCATAGACGTATATAATGTGCGCACCGAGACGTACGAGAGGACACGATCGGGATTCTGTAAAACATTCCCAGCTAGGGGCTAGATGGGTTAGGTTAAGTTATATTACGTTATAGACGTATATAATGTTCCCACCGAGCAGTGGGGCCGACCCGCCAGGAATGTTGTGAAATACTACATTCGAGATGTTAGGTTGCCTTAGGTTAGGATATATAACGTTATAGACGTATATAATGTCCGCACCGTGACGTACAGGACGACACGACCGGGAATCCGTAAAACATTCCCAGCTAGGGGCTAGATGTGTTAGGGTAGGTTATATTACGATATAGACGTATATAATGTGCCTACCGAGAAGTAGGGGCCGACCCGCCAGGAATGTTGGAAAATACTACATCCGAGATGTTACGTTCCCTTAGGTTAGGGTGTATAACGTTATAGACGTATATAATGTCCGCACCGAGACGTACGGGACGACACCATCGGGATTCTGTAAAACATTCCCTCCTAGGGGCTAGATGGGTTAGGATAAGTTATATTGCGTTATGGACGTATATAATGTTCCCACCGAGAATTGTCGCCGACCCGCCAGGAATGTTGTGAAATACTACATCCGAGATATTAGGTTCCCTTAGGTTAGGATATATAACGTTATAGACGTATATAATGTCCCCACCGAGAAGTAGAGGCCGACACGACCGGAATTTAGTAAAACATTACCAGCGAGCGTCTAGATAAGTTAGGTTAGGTTATATTACGATATAGACGTAAATAATGTTCCCACCGAGAAGTGGGGCCGACCCGCAAGGAATGTTGTGAAATACTACATTCGAGATGTTAGGTTGCCTTAGGGCAGGATATATAAAGTTATAGACGTATATAATGTCCCCACGGAAAAGTACGGGCCGACACGACCGGGATTTTGTAAAACATTACCAGCGAGGGTCTAGATGGGTTAGGTTAGGTTATATTACGATATAGACGTATATAATGTGCCCACCGAGAAGTAGGGGCCGACCAGCCAGGAATGTTGGAAAATACTACATCCGAGATGTTAGGTTCCCTTAGGTTAGGATATATCAATTTATAGACGTATATAATGTACGCACCGAGACGTACGGGAAGACATGAACGGGACTTTGTAAAACATTACCAGCGAGGGTCTAGATGGGTTAGGTTAGGTTATACTACGATATAGACGTATATAATGTGCCCACCGAGAAGTAGGGGCCGACTCGCCAGGAATGTTGGAAAATACTACATCCGAGATGTTAAGTTGCCTTTGGTTAGGATATATAACGTTATAGACGTATATAATGTCCCCACGGAAAAGTACGGGCCGACACGACCGGGATTTTGTAAAACATTACCAGCGATGGTCTAGATGGGTTTGGTTAGGTTATATTACGATATAGACGTATATAGTGTGCCCACCGAGAAGTAGGGGCCGACCCAACAAGAATGTTGGAAAATACTACATCCGAGATGATAGGTTCCCTCAGGTTAGGATATATAAAGTTATAGACGTATATAATGTTCCCACCGAGATGTACGGGTAGACACGACCGGGATATTGTAAAACATTACCAGCGAGGGTCTAGATGGGTTAGGTTAGGTCATATTACGATATAGACGTATATAATGTGCCCACCGAGAAGTAGGGGCCGACCCGCCATGAATGTTGGAAAATACTACATCCGAGATGTTAGGTTCCCTTAGGTTAGGATATATAAATTTATTGACGTATATAATGTCCGCACCGAGACGTACGGGCAGACATGAACGGGATTCTGTGAAACATTACCAGCGAGGATCTAGGTGGGTTAGGTTAGGTTATATTACGTTATAGACGTATATAATGTGCCCAGCGAGAAGTAGGGGCCGACCCGCCAGGAATGTTGGAAAATACTACATCCGAGATCTTAGGTTCCCTTAGGTTAGGATATATAATTTATAGACGTATATAATGTACGCACCGAGACGTACGGGAAGACATGAACGGGATTTTGTAAAACATTACCAGCGAGGGTCTAGATGGGTTAGGTTAGGTTATACTACGATATAGACGTATATAATGTGCCCACCGAGAAGTAGGGGCCGACCCGCAAGGAATGTTGTGAAATACTACATTCGAGATGTTAGGTTGCCTTAGGTCAGGATATATAAAGTTATAGACGTATATAATGTCCCCACGGAAAAGTACGGGCCGACACGCCCGGGATTTTGTAAAACATTACCAGCGAGGGTCTAGATGCGTTAGGTTAGGTTATATTACGATATAGACGTATATAATGTGCCCACCGAGAAGTAGGGGCCGACTCGCCAGGAATGTTGGAAAATACTACATCCGAGATGTTAAGTTGCCTTTGGTTAGGATATATAACGTTATAGACGTATATAATGTCCCCACGGAAAAGTACGGGCCGACACGACCGGGATTTTGTAAAACATTACCAGCGAGGGTCTAGATGGGTTTGGTTAGGTTATATTACGATATAGACGTATATAATGTGCCCACCGAGAAGTAGGGGCCGACCCAACAGGAATGTTGGAAAATACTACATCCGAGATGTTAGGTTCCCTCAGGTTAGGATATATAAAGTTATAGACGTATATAATGTTCCCACCGAGATGTACGGGTAGACACGACCGGGATATTGTAAAACATTACCAGCGAGGGTCTAGATGGGTTAGGTTAGGTCATATTACGATATAGACGTATATAATGTGCCCACCGAGAAGTAGGGGCCGACCCGCCAGGAATTTTGGAAAATACTACATCCGAGATGTTAGGTTCCCTTAGGTTAGGATATATAAATTTATAGACGTGTATAATGTCCGCACCGAGACGTACGGGCAGACATGAACGGGATTCTGTGAAACATTACCAGCGAGGATCTAGGTGGGTTAGGTTAGGTTATATTACGTTATAGACGTATATAATGTGCCCAGCGAGAAGTAGGGGCCGACCCGCCAGGAATGTTGGAAAATACTACATCCGAGATCTTAGGTTCCCTTAGGTTAGGATATATAATTTATAGACGTATATAATGTACGCACCGAGACGTACGGGAAGACATGAACAGGATTTTGTAAAACATTACCAGCGAGGGTCTAGATGGGTTAGGTTAGGTTATACTACGATATAGACGTATATAATGTGCCCACCGAGAAGTAGGGGCCGACCCGCCAGGAATGTTGGAAAATACTACATCCGAGATGTTAAGTTGCCTTTGGTTAGGATATATAACGTTATAGACGTATATAATGTCCCCACGGAAAAGTACGGGCCGACACGACCGGGATTTTGTAAAACATTACCAGCGATGGTCTAGATGGGTTTGGTTAGGTTATATTACGATATAGACGTATATAGTGTGCCCACCGAGAAGTAGGGGCCGACCCAACAGGAATGTTGGAAAATACTACATCCGAGATGATAGGTTCCCTCAGGTTAGGATATATAAAGTTATAGACGTATATAATGTTCCCACCGAGATGTACGGGTAGACACGACCGGGATATTGTAAAACATTACCAGCGAGGGTCTAGATGGGTTAGGTTAGGTCATATTACGATATAGACGTATATAATGTGCCCACCGAGAAGTAGGGGCCGACCCGCCATGAATGTTGGAAAATACTACATCCGAGATGTTAGGTTCCCTTAGGTTAGGATATATAAATTTATTGACGTATATAATGTCCGCACCGAGACGTACGGGCAGACATGAACGGGATTCTGTGAAACATTACCAGCGAGGATCTAGATGGGTTAGGTTAGGTTATATTACAATATGGACGTATATAATGTGCCCACCGAGAAGTGGGGGCCGACCCGCCAGGAATGTTGGAAAATACTACATCCGAGATGTTAAGTTGCGTTTGGTTAGGATATATAACGTTATAGACGTATATAATTTCCGCACCGAGACGCACGGGACGACACGACCGGGATTCTGTAAAACATTACAAGCGAGGGGCTAGATGGGTTAGGTTAGGTTATATTACGTTACAGACGTATATAATGTTCCCACCAAGAATTGGCGCCGACCCGCCAGGAATGTTGGAAAATACTACATCCGAGATGTTAAGTTGCCTTTGGTTAGGATATATAACGTTATAGACGTATATAATGTCCCCACGGAAAAGTACGGGCCGACACGACAGGGATTTTGTAAAACATTACCAGCGAGGGTCTAGATGGGTTAGGTTAGGTTATATTACGATATAGACGTATATAATGTGCCCACCGAGAAGTAGGGGCCGACCCGCCAGGAATGTTGGAAAATACAAAATCCGAGATGTTAGGTTCCGTTAGGTTAGGATATATAACGTTATAGACGTATATAATGTCCCCACGCCGAAGTACGGGCCGACACGACCGGGATTTTGTAAAACATTACCAGCGAGTGTCTAGATGGGTTAGGTTAGGTCATATTACGATATAGACGTATATAATGTGCCCACCGAGAAGTAGGGGCCGACCCGCCAGGAATGTTGGAAAATACTACATCCGAGATGTTAGGTTCCCTTAGGTTAGGATGTATAAATTTATAGACGTATATAATGTACGCACCGAGACGTACGGGAAGACATGAACGGGATTTTGTAAAACATTACCAGCGAGGGTCTAGATGGGTTAGGTTAGGTTATACTACGATATAGACGTATATAATGTGCCCACCGAGAAGTAGGGGCCGACTCGCCAGGAATGTTGGAAAATACTACATCCGAGATGTTAAGTTGCCTTTGGTTAGGATATATAACGTTATAGACGTATATAATGTTCCCACCGAGATGTACGGGTAGACACGACCGGGATATTGTAAAACATTACCAGCGAGGGTCTAGATGGTTTAGGTTAGGTTATATTACAATATGGACGTATATAATGTGCCCACCGAGAAGTAGGGGCCGACCCGCCAGGAATGTTGGAAAATACAAAATCCGAGATGTTAGGTTCCGTTAGGTTAGGATATATAACGTTATAGACGTATATAATGTCCCCACGCCGAAGTACGGGCCGACACGACCGGGATTTTGTAAAACATTACCAGCGAGTGTCTAGATGGGTTAGGTTAGGTCATATTACGATATAGACGTATATAATGTGCCCACCGAGAAGTAGGGGCCGACCCGCCAGGAATGTTGGAAAATACTACATCCGAGATGTTAGGTTCCCTTAGGTTAGGATGTATAATTTTATAGACGTATATAATGTCCGCACCGAGACGTACGGGTAGACATGAACGGGATTCTGTGAAACATTACTAGCGAGGGTCTAGGTGGGTTAGGTTAGGTTATATTACGTTATAGACGTATATAATGTTCCCACCGAGAAACAGGGGCCGACCCGCCAGGAATGTTGGAAAATACTACATCCGAGATGTTAAGTTGCCTTAGGTTAGGATATATCGTTATAGACGTATATAATGTCCGCACCGTGACGTACGGGACGACACGACCGGGATTCCGTAAAACATTCCCAGCTAGGGGCTAGATGTGTTAGGGTAGGTTATATTACGATATAGACGTATATAATGTGCCTACCGAGAAGTAGGGGCCGACCCGAAAGGAATGTTGGAAAATACTACATCCAAGAGGTTAAGTTGCCTTAGGTTAGGATATATAACGTTATAGACGTATATAATGTCCCCACGGAAAAGTACGGGCCTACACGACCGGGATTTTGTAAAACATTACCAGCGAGGTTCTAGATGGGTTAGGTTAGGTTATATTACGATATAGACGTATATAATGTGCCCACCGAGAAGTAGGGTCCGACCCGCCAGGAATGTTGGAAAATACTACATCCGAGAGGTTAAGTTGCCTTAGGTTAGGATATATAACGTTATAGACGTATATAATATCCGCACCGAGACGTACGGGACGACACGAACGGAATTCTGTAAAACATTCCCAGCGAGGGTCTAGATGGGTTAGGTTAGGTTATACTGCGATATAGACGTATATAATGTGCCCACCGAGAAGTGGGGGCCGACCCGCCAGGAATTTTGGAAAATACTACATCCGAGATGTTAGGTTCCCTTAGGTTAGGATATATAAATTTATAGACGTGTATAATGTCCGCACCGAGACGTACGGGCAGACATGAACGGGATTCTGTGAAACATTACCAGCGAGGATCTAGGTGGGTTAGGTTAGGTTATATTACGTTATAGACGTATATAATGTGCCCAGCGAGAAGTAGGGGCCGACCCGCCAGGAATGTTGGAAAATACTACATCCGAGATCTTAGGTTCCCTTAGGTTAGGATATATAATTTATAGACGTATATAATGTACGCACCGAGACGTACGGGAAGACATGAACAGGATTTTGTAAAACATTACCAGCGAGGGTCTAGATGGGTTAGGTTAGGTTATACTACGATATAGACGTATATAATGTGCCCACCGAGAAGTAGGGGCCGACCCGCCAGGAATGTTGGAAAATACTACATCCGAGATGTTAAGTTGCCTTTGGTTAGGATATATAACGTTATAGACGTATATAATGTCCCCACGGAAAAGTACGGGCCGACACGACCGGGATTTTGTAAAACATTACCAGCGATGGTCTAGATGGGTTTGGTTAGGTTATATTACGATATAGACGTATATAGTGTGCCCACCGAGAAGTAGGGGCCGACCCAACAGGAATGTTGGAAAATACTACATCCGAGATGATAGGTTCCCTCAGGTTAGGATATATAAAGTTATAGACGTATATAATGTTCCCACCGAGATGTACGGGTAGACACGACCGGGATATTGTAAAACATTACCAGCGAGGGTCTAGATGGGTTAGGTTAGGTCATATTACGATATAGACGTATATAATGTGCCCACCGAGAAGTAGGGGCCGACCCGCCATGAATGTTGGAAAATACTACATCCGAGATGTTAGGTTCCCTTAGGTTAGGATATATAAATTTATTGACGTATATAATGTCCGCACCGAGACGTACGGGCAGACATGAACGGGATTCTGTGAAACATTACCAGCGAGGATCTAGATGGGTTAGGTTAGGTTATATTACAATATGGACGTATATAATGTGCCCACCGAGAAGTGGGGGCCGACCCGCCAGGAATGTTGGAAAATACTACATCCGAGATGTTAAGTTGCGTTTGGTTAGGATATATAACGTTATAGACGTATATAATTTCCGCACCGAGACGCACGGGACGACACGACCGGGATTCTGTAAAACATTACAAGCGAGGGGCTAGATGGGTTAGGTTAGGTTATATTACGTTACAGACGTATATAATGTTCCCACCAAGAATTGGCGCCGACCCGCCAGGAATGTTGGAAAATACTACATCCGAGATGTTAAGTTGCCTTTGGTTAGGATATATAACGTTATAGACGTATATAATGTCCCCACGGAAAAGTACGGGCCGACACGACAGGGATTTTGTAAAACATTACCAGCGAGGGTCTAGATGGGTTAGGTTAGGTTATATTACGATATAGACGTATATAATGTGCCCACCGAGAAGTAGGGGCCGACCCGCCAGGAATGTTGGAAAATACAAAATCCGAGATGTTAGGTTCCGTTAGGTTAGGATATATAACGTTATAGACGTATATAATGTCCCCACGCCGAAGTACGGGCCGACACGACCGGGATTTTGTAAAACATTACCAGCGAGTGTCTAGATGGGTTAGGTTAGGTCATATTACGATATAGACGTATATAATGTGCCCACCGAGAAGTAGGGGCCGACCCGCCAGGAATGTTGGAAAATACTACATCCGAGATGTTAGGTTCCCTTAGGTTAGGATGTATAAATTTATAGACGTATATAATGTACGCACCGAGACGTACGGGAAGACATGAACGGGATTTTGTAAAACATTACCAGCGAGGGTCTAGATGGGTTAGGTTAGGTTATACTACGATATAGACGTATATAATGTGCCCACCGAGAAGTAGGGGCCGACTCGCCAGGAATGTTGGAAAATACTACATCCGAGATGTTAAGTTGCCTTTGGTTAGGATATATAACGTTATAGACGTATATAATGTTCCCACCGAGATGTACGGGTAGACACGACCGGGATATTGTAAAACATTACCAGCGAGGGTCTAGATGGTTTAGGTTAGGTTATATTACAATATGGACGTATATAATGTGCCCACCGAGAAGTAGGGGCCGACCCGCCAGGAATGTTGGAAAATACAAAATCCGAGATGTTAGGTTCCGTTAGGTTAGGATATATAACGTTATAGACGTATATAATGTCCCCACGCCGAAGTACGGGCCGACACGACCGGGATTTTGTAAAACATTACCAGCGAGTGTCTAGATGGGTTAGGTTAGGTCATATTACGATATAGACGTATATAATGTGCCCACCGAGAAGTAGGGGCCGACCCGCCAGGAATGTTGGAAAATACTACATCCGAGATGTTAGGTTCCCTTAGGTTAGGATGTATAATTTTATAGACGTATATAATGTCCGCACCGAGACGTACGGGTAGACATGAACGGGATTCTGTGAAACATTACTAGCGAGGGTCTAGGTGGGTTAGGTTAGGTTATATTACGTTATAGACGTATATAATGTTCCCACCGAGAAACAGGGGCCGACCCGCCAGGAATGTTGGAAAATACTACATCCGAGATGTTAAGTTGCCTTAGGTTAGGATATATCGTTATAGACGTATATAATGTCCGCACCGTGACGTACGGGACGACACGACCGGGATTCCGTAAAACATTCCCAGCTAGGGGCTAGATGTGTTAGGGTAGGTTATATTACGATATAGACGTATATAATGTGCCTACCGAGAAGTAGGGGCCGACCCGAAAGGAATGTTGGAAAATACTACATCCAAGAGGTTAAGTTGCCTTAGGTTAGGATATATAACGTTATAGACGTATATAATGTCCCCACGGAAAAGTACGGGCCTACACGACCGGGATTTTGTAAAACATTACCAGCGAGGTTCTAGATGGGTTAGGTTAGGTTATATTACGATATAGACGTATATAATGTGCCCACCGAGAAGTAGGGTCCGACCCGCCAGGAATGTTGGAAAATACTACATCCGAGAGGTTAAGTTGCCTTAGGTTAGGATATATAACGTTATAGACGTATATAATATCCGCACCGAGACGTACGGGACGACACGAACGGAATTCTGTAAAACATTCCCAGCGAGGGTCTAGATGGGTTAGGTTAGGTTATACTGCGATATAGACGTATATAATGTGCCCACCGAGAAGTGGGGGCCGACCCGCCAGGAATTTTGGAAAATACTACATCCGAGATGTTAGGTTCCCTTAGGTTAGGATATATAACGTTATAGACGTATATAATGTTCCCACCGAGAAGCACGGGCCAACACGACCGGGATTTTGTAAAACATTACCAGCGAGGGTCTAGATGGGTTAGGTTAGGTTATACTACGATATAGACGTATATAATGTGCCCACCGAGATGTAGGGGCCGACCCGCCAGGAATGATGGAAAATACTACATCCGAGATGTTAGGTTCCCTTAGGTTAGGATATATAACGTTATAGACGTAGATAATGTCCCCACGGCAAAGTACGGGCCGACACGACCGCAATTTTGTAAAACATTACCAGCGAGGGTCTAGATGGGTTAGGTTAGGTTATATTACAATATGGACGTATATAATGTGCCCACCGAGAAGTAGGGGCCGACCCGCCAGGAATGTTGGAAAATACTACATCCGAGATGTTAGGTTCCCTTAGGTTAGGATATATAAATTTATAGACGTATATAATGTACGCACCGAGACGTACGGGAAGACATGAACGGGATTTTGTAAAACATTACCAGCGAGGGTCTAGATGGGTTAGGTTAGGTTATACTACGATATAGACGTATATAATGTGCCCACCGAGAAGTAGGGGCCGACCCAACAGGAATGTTGGAAAATACTACATCCGAGATGTTAGGTTCCCTCAGGTTAGGTTATATAAAGTTATAGACGTATATAATGTTCCCACCGAGATGTACGGGTAGACACGACCGGGATATTGTAAAACATTACCAGCGAGGGTCTAGATGGGTTTGGTTAGGTCATATTACGATATAGACGTATATAATGTGCCCACCGAGAAGTAGGGGCCGACCCACCAGGAATGTTGGAAAATACTACATCCGAGATGTTAGGGTCCCTTAGGTTAGGATGTATAAATTTATAGACATATATAATGTCCGCACCGAGACGTACGGGAAGACATGAACGGGATTCTGTGAAACATTACTAGCGAGGGTCTAGGTGGGTTAGGTTAGGTTATATTACGTTATAGACGTATATAATGTTCCCACCGAGAAACAGGGGCCGACCCGCCAGGAATGTTGGAAAATACTACATCCGAGATGTTAAGTTGCCTTAGGTTAGGATATATCGTTATAAACGTATATAATATCCGCACCGAGACGTACGGGACGACACGAACGGAATTCTGTAAAACAGTCCCAGCGAGGGTCTAGATGGGTTAGGTTAGGTTATACTGCGATATAGACGTATATAATGTGCCCACCGAGAAGTAGGGGCCGACCCGCCAGGAATGTTGGAAAATACTACATCCGAGATGTTAGGTTCCCTTAGGTTAGGATAAATAACGTTATAGACGTATATAATGTTCCCACCGAGAAGCACGGGCCGACACGACCGGGATTTTGTAAAACATTACCAGCGAGTATCTAGATGGGTTAGGTTAGGTTATACTGCGATATAGACGTATATAATGTGCCCACCGAGAAGTAGGGTCCGACCCGCCAGGAATGATGGAAAATACTACATCCGAGATGTTAGGTTCCCTTAGGTTAGGATATATAACGTTATAGATGTAGATAATGTCCCCACGGCAAAGTACGGGCCGACACGACCGCAATTTTGTAAATCATTACCAGCGAGGGTCTAGATGGGTTAGGTTAGGTTATATTACAATATGGACGTATATAATGTGCCCACCGAGAAGTAGGGGCCGACCCGCCAGGAATGTTGGAAAATACTACATCCGAGATGTTAAGTTGCCTTTGGTTAGGATATATAACGTTATAGACGTATATAATGTCCCCACGGAAAAGTACGGGCCGACACGACCGGGATTTTGTAAGACATTACCAGCGAGGGTCTAGATGGGTTAGGTTAGGTTATACTACGATATAGACGTATATAATGTGCCCACCGAGAAGTAGGGGCCGACCCAACAGGAATGTTGGAAAATACTACATCCGAGATGTTAGGTTCCCTCAGGTTAGGTTATATAAAGTTATAGACGTATATAATGTTCCCACCGAGATGTACGGGTAGACACGACCGGGATATTGTAAAACATTACCAGCGAGGGTCTAGATGGGTTTGGTTAGGTCATATTACGATATAGACGTATATAATGTGCCCACCGAGAAGTAGGGGCCGACCCACCAGGAATGTTGGAAAATACTACATCCGAGATGTTAGGGTCCCTTAGGTTAGGATGTATAAATTTATAGACATATATAATGTCCGCACCGAGACGTACGGGAAGACATGAACGGGATTCTGTGAAACATTACTAGCGAGGGTCTAGGTGGGTTAGGTTAGGTTATATTACGTTATAGACGTATATAATGTTCCCACCGAGAAACAGGGGCCGACCCGCCAGGAATGTTGGAAAATACTACATCCGAGATGTTAAGTTGCCTTAGGTTAGGATATATCGTTATAAACGTATATAATATCCGCACCGAGACGTACGGGACGACACGAACGGAATTCTGTAAAACAGTCCCAGCGAGGGTCTAGATGGGTTAGGTTAGGTTATACTGCGATATAGACGTATATAATGTGCCCACCGAGAACTAGGGGCCGACCCGCCAGGAATGTTGGAAAATACTACATCCGAGATGTTAGGTTCCCTTAGGTTAGGATAAATAACGTTATAGACGTATATAATGTTCCCACCGAGAAGCACGGGCCGACACGACCGGGATTTTGTAAAACATTACCAGCGAGTATCTAGATGGGTTAGGTTAGGTTATACTGCGATATAGACGTATATAATGTGCCCACCGAGAAGTAGGGTCCGACCCGCCAGGAATGATGGAAAATACTACATCCGAGATGTTAGGTTCCCTTAGGTTAGGATATATAACGTTATAGATGTAGATAATGTCCCCACGGCAAAGTACGGGCCGACACGACCGCAATTTTGTAAATCATTACCAGCGAGGGTCTAGATGGGTTAGGTTAGGTTATATTACAATATGGACGTATATAATGTGCCCACCGAGAAGTAGGGGCCGACCCGCCAGGAATGTTGGAAAATACTACATCCGAGATGTTAAGTTGCCTTTGGTTAGGATATATAACGTTATAGACGTATATAATGTCCCCACGGAAAAGTACGGGCCGACACGACCGGGATTTTGTAAGACATTACCAGCGAGGGTCTAGATGGGTTAGGTTAGGTTATACTACGATATAGACGTATATAATGTGCCCACCGAGAAGTAGGGGCCGACCCAACAGGAATGTTGGAAAATACTACATCCGAGATGTTAGGTTCCCTCAGGTTAGGTTATATAAATTTATAGACGTATATAATGTTCCCACCGAGATGTACGGGTAGACACGACCGGGATATTGTAAAACATTACCAGCGAGGGTCTAGATGGGTTTGGTTAGGTCATATTACGATATAGACGTATATAATGTGCCCACCGAGAAGTAGGGGCCGACCCACCAGGAATGTTGGAAAATACTACATCCGAGATGTTAGGGTCCCTTAGGTTAGGATGTATAAATTTATAGACATATATAATGTCCGCACCGAGACGTACGGGAAGACATGAACGGGATTCTGTGAAACATTACTAGCGAGGGTCTAGGTGGGTTAGGTTAGGTTATATTACGTTATAGACGTATATAGTGTTCCCACCGAGAAACAGGGGCCGACCCGCCAGGAATGTTGGAAAATACTACATCCGAGATGTTAAGTTGCCTTAGGTTAGGATATATCGTTATAAACGTATATAATATCCGCACCGAGACGTACGGGACGACACGAACGGAATTCTGTAAAACAGTCCCAGCGAGGGTCTAGATGGGTTAGGTTAGGTTATACTGCGATATAGACGTATATAATGTGCCCACCGAGAAGTAGGGGCCGACCCGCCAGGAATGTTGGAAAATACTACATCCGAGATGTTAGGTTCCCTTAGGTTAGGATAAATAACGTTATAGACGTATATAATGTTCCCACCGAGAAGCACGGGCCGACACGACCGGGATTTTGTAAAACATTACCAGCGAGTATCTAGATGGGTTAGGTTAGGTTATACTACGATATAGACGTATATAATGTGCCCACCGAGAAGTAGGGTCCGACCCGCCAGGAATGATGGAAAATACTACATCCGAGATGTTAGGTTCCCTTAGGTTAGGATATATAACGTTATAGATGTAGATAATGTCCCCACGGCAAAGTACGGGCCGACACGACCGCAATTTTGTAAATCATTACCAGCGAGGGTCTAGATGGGTTAGGTTAGGTTATATTACAATATGGACGTATATAATGTGCCCACCGAGAAGTAGGGGCCGACCCGCCAGGAATGTTGGAAAATACTACATCCGAGATGTTAAGTTGCCTTTGGTTAGGATATATAACGTTATAGACGTATATAATGTCCCCACGGAAAAGTACGGGCCGACACGACCGGGATTTTGTAAGACATTACCAGCGAGGGTCTAGATGGGTTAGGTTAGGTTATACTACGATATAGACGTATATAATGTGCCCACCGAGAAGTAGGGGCCGACCCAACAGGAATGTTGGAAAATACTACATCCGAGATGTTAGGTTCCCTCAGGTTAGGTTATATAAAGTTATAGACGTATATAATGTTCCCACCGAGATGTACGGGTAGACACGACCGGGATATTGTAAAACATTACCAGCGAGGGTCTAGATCGGTTTGGTTAGGTCATATTACGATATAGACGTATATAATGTGCCCACCGAGAAGTAGGGGCCGACCCACCAGGAATGTTGGAAAATACTACATCCGAGATGTTAGGGTCCCTTAGGTTAGGATGTATAAATTTATAGACATATATAATGTCCGCACCGAGACGTACGGGAAGACATGAACGGGATTCTGTGAAACATTACTAGCGAGGGTCTAGGTGGGTTAGGTTAGGTTATATTACGTTATAGACGTATATAATGTTCCCACCGAGAAACAGGGGCCGACCCGCCAGGAATGTTGGAAAATACTACATCCGAGATGTTAAGTTGCCTTAGGTTAGGATATATCGTTATAAACGTATATAATATCCGCACCGAGACGTACGGGACGACACGAACGGAATTCTGTAAAACAGTCCCAGCGAGGGTCTAGATGGGTTAGGTTAGGTTATACTGCGATATAGACGTATATAATGTGCCCACCGAGAAGTAGGGGCCGACCCGCCAGGAATGTTGGAAAATACTACATCCGAGATGTTAGGTTCCCTTAGGTTAGGATAAATAACGTTATAGACGTATATAATGTTCCCACCGAGAAGCACGGGCCGACACGACCGGGATTTTGTAAAACATTACCAGCGAGGGTCTAGATGGGTTAGGTTAGGTTATACTACGATATAGACGTATATAATGTGCCCACCGAGAAGTAGGGTCCGACCCGCCAGGAATGATGGAAAATACTACATCCGAGATGTTAGGTTCCCTTAGGTTAGGATATATAACGTTATAGATGTAGATAATGTCCCCACGGCAAAGTACGGGCCGACACGACCGCAATTTTGTAAATCATTACCAGCGAGGGTCTAGATGGGTTAGGTTAGGTTATATTACAATATGGACGTATATAATGTGCCCACCGAGAAGTAGGGGCCGACCCGACAGGAATGTTGGAAAATACTACATCCGAGATGTTAAGTTGCCTTTGGTTAGGATATATAACGTTATAGACGTATATAATGTCCCCACGGAAAAGTACGGGCCGACACGACCGGGATTTTGTAAGACATTACCAGCGAGGGTCTAGATGGGTTTGGTTAGGTTATATTACGATATAGACGTATATAATGTGCCCTCCGAGAAGTAGGGGCCGACCCGCCAGGAATGTTGGAAAATACTACATCCGAGATGTTAAGTTGCCTTTGGTTAGGATATATAACGTTATAGACGTATATAATGTCCCCACGGAAAAGTACGGGCCGACACGATCGGGATTCTGTAAAACATTCCCAGCTAGGGGCTAGATGGGTTACGATAAGTTATATTACGTTATAGACGTATATAATGTTCCCACCGAGCAGTGGGGCCGACCCGCGAGGAATGTTGTGAAATACTACATTCGAGATGTTAGGTTGCCTTAGGTTAGGATATATAACGTTATAGACGTATATAATGTCCGCACCGAGACGTACGGGACTACACGACCGGGATTCTGTAAAACATTCCCAGCTAGGCGCTAGATGTGTTAGGGTAGGTTATATTACGATATAGACGTATATAATGTGCCTACCGAGCAGTGGGGCCGACCCGCCAGGAATGTTGTGAAATACAACATTCGAGATGTTAGGTTGCCTTAGGTTAGGATATATAACGTTATAGACGTATATAATGTCCGCACCGTGACGTACGGGACGACACGACCGGGATTCCGTAAAACATTCCCAGCTAGGGGCTAGATGTGTTAGGGTAGGTTATATTACGATATAGACGTATATAATGTGCCCACCGAGAAGTAGGGGCCGACCCGCCAGGAATGTTGGAAAATACTACATCCGAGATGTTAGGTTCCCTTAGGTTAGGATATATAAATTTATAGACGTATATAATGTACGCACCGAGACGTACGGGAAGACATGAACGGGATTTTGTAAAACATTACTAGCGAGGGTCTAGATGGGTTAGGTTAGGTTATACTACGATATAGACGTATATAATGTGCCCACCGAGAAGTAGGGGCCGACTCGCCAGGAATGTTGGAAAATACTACATCCGAGATGTTAAGTTGCCTTTGGTTAGGATATATAACGTTATAGACGTATATAATGTCCCCACGGAAAAGTACGGGCCGACACGACCGGGATTTTGTAAGACATTACCAGCGAGGGTCTAGATGGGTTTGGTTAGGTTATATTACGATATAGACGTATATAATGTGCCCACCGAGAAGTAGGGGCCAACCCACCAGGAATGTTGGAAAATACTACATCCGAGATGTTAGGTTCCCTCAGGTTAGGATATATAAAATTATAGACGTATATAATGTTCCCACCGAGATGTACGGGTAGACACGACCGGGATATTGTAAAACATTACCAGTGAGGGTCTAGATGGGTTAGGTTAGGTTATATTACAATATGGACGTATATAATGTGCCCACCGAGAAGTAGGGGCCGACCCGCCAGGAATGATGGAAAATACTACATCCGAGATGTTAGGTTCCCTTAGGTTAGGATATATAACGTTATAGACGTAGAGAATGTCCCCACGGCAAAGTACGGGCCGACACGACCGCAATTTTGTAAAACATTACCAGCGAGGGTCTAGATGGGTTAGGTTAGGTTATATTACAATATGGACGTATATAATATGCCCACCGAGAAGTAGGGGCCGACCCGCCAGGAATGTTGGAAAATACTAAATCCGAGATGTTAGGTTCCGTTAGGTTAGGATATATAACGTTATAGACGTATATAATGTCCCCACGCCAAAGTACGGGCCGACACGACCGGGATTTTGTAAACTATACCAGCGAGTGTCTAGATGGGTTAGATTAGGTTACATTACGATATGGACGTATATAATGTGCCCACCGAGAAGTACGGGCCGACACGACCGGCATTTTGTAAAACATTACCAGCGAGGGTCTAGATGGGTTAGGTTAGGTTATATTACGATATAGACTTGTATAATGAGCCCACCGAGAATTGGCGCCGACCCGCCAGGAATGTTGGAAAATACTACATCCGAGATGTTAGGTTCCCTTAGGTTAGGATATATAACGTTATAGACGTATATAATGTCCCCACCGAGAAGTACGGGCCGACACGACCGGGATTTAGTAGAACATTACCAGCGAGCGTCTAGATGAGTTAGGTTAGGTTATATTACGATATAGACGTAAATAATGTTCCCATCGAGAATTGGGGCCGACCCGCAAGGAATGTTGTGAAATACTACATTCGAGATTTTAGGTTGCCTTAGGTCAGGATATATAAAGTTATAGACGTATATAATGTCCCCACCGAGAAGTACGGGCCGACACGACCGGCATTTTGTAAAACATTACCAGCGAGGGTCTAGATGGGTTAGGTTAGGTTATATTACGATATAGACGTATATAATGTGCCCACCGAGAAATAGGGGCCGACCCGCCAGGAATGTTGGAAAATACTACATCCGAGATGTTAGGTTCCCTTAGGTTAGGATATATAAATTTATAGACGTATATAATGTACGCACCGAGACGTACGGGAAGACACGACCGGGATTTTGTAAAACATTACCAGCGAGGGTCTAGATGGGTTTGGTTAGGTTATATTACGATATAGACGTATATAATGTGCCCACCG
Source organism: Xylocopa violacea (assembly GCA_963969225.1). NCBI lineage: Eukaryota > Metazoa > Arthropoda > Insecta > Hymenoptera > Apidae > Xylocopa > Xylocopa violacea. The sequence continues at coordinate 1,174,469 of CAXAJV010000732.1, forward strand.
AGAAGTAGGGGCCGACCCACCAGGAATGTTGGAAAATACTACATCCGAGATGTTAGGTTCCCTCAGGTTAGGATATATAAAGTTATAGACGTATATAATGTTCCCACCGAGATGTACGGGTAGACACGACCGGGATATTGTAAAACAATACCAGCGAGGGTCTAGATGGGTTAGGTTAGGTTATATTACAATATGGACGTATATAATGTGCCCACCGAGAAGTAGGGGCCGACCCGCCAGGAATGTTGGAAAATACTAAATCCGAGATGTTAGGTTCCGTTAGGTTAGGATATATAACGTTATAGACGTATATAATGTCCCCACGCCAAAGTACGGGCCGACACGACCGGGATTTTGTAAAACATTACCAGCGTGTGTCTAGATGGGTTAGGTTAGGTCATATTACGATATAGACGTATATAATGTGCCCACCGAGAAGTAGGGGCCGACCCACCAGGAATGTTGGAAAATACTACATCCGAGATGTTAGGGTCCCTTAGGTTAGGATGTATAAATTTATAGACATATATAATGTCCGCACCGAGACGTACGGGAAGACATGAACGGGATTCTGTGAAACATTACTAGCGAGGGTCTAGGTGGGTTAGGTTAGGTTATATTACGTTATAGACGTATATAATGTTCCCACCGAGAAACAGGGGCCGACCCGCCAGGAATGTTGGAAAATACTACATCCGAGATGTTAAGTTGCCTTAGGTTGGGATATATCGTTATAAACGTATATAATATCCGCACCGAGACGTACGGGACGACACGAACGGAATTCTGTAAAACAGTCCCAGCGAGGGTCTAGATGGGTTAGGTTAGGTTATACTGCGATATAGACGTATATAATGTGCCCACCGAGAAGTAGGGGCCGACCCGCCAGGAATGTTGGAAAATACTACATCCGAGATGTTAGGTTCCCTTAGGTTAGGATAAATAACGTTATAGACGTATATAATGTTCCCACCGAGAAGCACGGGCCGACACGACCGGGATTTTGTAAAACATTACCAGCGAGGGTCTAGATGGGTTAGGTTAGGTTATACTACGATATAGACGTATATAATGTGCCCACCGAGAAGTAGGGTCCGACCCGCCAGGAATGATGGAAAATACTACATCCGAGATGTTAGGTTCCCTTAGGTTAGGATATATAACGTTATAGATGTAGATAATGTCCCCACGGCAAAGTACGGGCCGACACGACCGCAATTTTGTAAATCATTACCAGCGAGGGTCTAGATGGGTTAGGTTAGGTTATATTACAATATGGACGTATATAATGTGCCCACCGAGAAGTAGGGGCCGACCCGCCAGGAATGTTGGAAAATACTAAATCCGAGATGTTAGGTTCCGTTAGGTTAGGATATATAACGTTATAGACGTATATAATGTCCCCACGCCAAAGTACGGGCCGACACGACCGGGATTTTGTAAACTATACCAGCGAGTGTCTAGATGGGTTAGGTTAGGTTACGTTACGATATGGACGTATATAATGTGCCCACCGAGAATTGGGGCCGACCCGCAAGGAATGTTGTGAAATACTATATTCGAGATTTTAGGTTGCCTTAGGTCAGGATATATAAAGTTATAGACCTATATATTGTCCCCACGGAAAAGTACGGGCCTTCACGACCGGGATTTTGTAAAACATTACCAGCGAGGGTCTAGATGGGTTAGGTTAGGTTATATTACGATATAGACGTATATAATGTGCCCTCCGAGAAGTAGGGGCCGACCCGCCAGGAATGTTGGAAAATACTACATCCGAGATGTTAGGTTCCCTTAGGTTAGGATATATAAATTTATAGACGTATATAATGTACGCACCGAGACGTACGGGAAGACATGAACGGGATTTTGTAAAACATTACCAGCGAGGGTCTAGATGGGTTAGGTTAGGTTATACTACGATATAGACGTATATAATATGCCCACCGAGAAGTAGGGGCCGACCCGCCAGGAATGTTGGAAAATACTACATCCGAGATGTTAAGTTGCCTTTGGTTAGGATATATAACGTTATAGACGTATATAATGTCCCCACGGAAAAGTACGGGCCGACACGATCGGGATTCTGTAAAACATTCCCAGCTAGGGGCTAGATGGGTTACGATAAGTTATATTACGTTATAGACGTATATAATGTTCCCACCGAGCAGTGGGGCCGACCCGCGAGGAATGTTGTGAAATACTACATTCGAGATGTTAGGTTGCCTTAGGTTAGGATATATAACGTTATAGACGTATATAATGTCCGCACCGAGACGTACGGGACTACACGACCGGGATTCTGTAAAACATTCCCAGCTAGGCGCTAGATGTGTTAGGGTAGGTTATATTACGATATAGACGTATATAATGTGCCTACCGAGCAGTGGGGCCGACCCGCCAGGAATGTTGTGAAATACAACATTCGAGATGTTAGGTTGCCTTAGGTTAGGATATATAACGTTATAGACGTATATAATGTCCGCACCGTGACGTACGGGACGACACGACCGGGATTCCGTAAAACATTCCCAGCTAGGGGCTAGATGTGTTAGGGTAGGTTATATTACGATATAGACGTATATAATGTGCCCACCGAGCAGTGGGGCCGACCCGCGAGGAATGTTGTGAAATACTACATTCGAGATGTTAGGTTGCCTTAGGTTAGGATATATAACGTTATAGACGTATATAATGTCCGCACCGAGACGTACGGGACTACACGACCGGGATTCTGTAAAACATTCCCAGCTAGGCGCTAGATGTGTTAGGGTAGGTTATATTACGATATAGACGTATATAATGTGCCTACCGAGCAGTGGGGCCGACCCGCCAGGAATGTTGTGAAATACAACATTCGAGATGTTAGGTTGCCTTAGGTTAGGATATATAACGTTATAGACGTATATAATGTCCGCACCGTGACGTACGGGACGACACGACCGGGATTCCGTAAAACATTCCCAGCTAGGGGCTAGATGTGTTAGGGTAGGTTATATTACGATATAGACGTATATAATGTGCCCACCGAGAAGTAGGGGCCGACCCGCCAGGAATGTTGGAAAATACTACATCCGAGATGTTAGGTTCCCTTAGGTTAGGATATATAAATTTATAGACGTATATAATGTACGCACCGAGACGTACGGGAAGACATGAACGGGATTTTGTAAAACATTACTAGCGAGGGTCTAGATGGGTTAGGTTAGGTTATACTACGATATAGACGTATATAATGTGCCCACCGAGAAGTAGGGGCCGACTCGCCAGGAATGTTGGAAAATACTACATCCGAGATGTTAAGTTGCCTTTGGTTAGGATATATAACGTTATAGACGTATATAATGTCCCCACGGAAAAGTACGGGCCGACACGACCGGGATTTTGTAAGACATTACCAGCGAGGGTCTAGATGGGTTTGGTTAGGTTATATTACGATATAGACGTATATAATGTGCCCACCGAGAAGTAGGGGCCAACCCACCAGGAATGTTGGAAAATACTACATCCGAGATGTTAGGTTCCCTCAGGTTAGGATATATAAAATTATAGACGTATATAATGTTCCCACCGAGATGTACGGGTAGACACGACCGGGATATTGTAAAACATTACCAGTGAGGGTCTAGATGGGTTAGGTTAGGTTATATTACAATATGGACGTATATAATGTGCCCACCGAGAAGTAGGGGCCGACCCGCCAGGAATGATGGAAAATACTACATCCGAGATGTTAGGTTCCCTTAGGTTAGGATATATAACGTTATAGACGTAGAGAATGTCCCCACGGCAAAGTACGGGCCGACACGACCGCAATTTTGTAAAACATTACCAGCGAGGGTCTAGATGGGTTAGGTTAGGTTATATTACAATATGGACGTATATAATATGCCCACCGAGAAGTAGGGGCCGACCCGCCAGGAATGTTGGAAAATACTAAATCCGAGATGTTAGGTTCCGTTAGGTTAGGATATATAACGTTATAGACGTATATAATGTCCCCACGCCAAAGTACGGGCCGACACGACCGGGATTTTGTAAACTATACCAGCGAGTGTCTAGATGGGTTAGATTAGGTTACATTACGATATGGACGTATATAATGTGCCCACCGAGAAGTACGGGCCGACACGACCGGCATTTTGTAAAACATTACCAGCGAGGGTCTAGATGGGTTAGGTTAGGTTATATTACGATATAGACTTGTATAATGAGCCCACCGAGAATTGGCGCCGACCCGCCAGGAATGTTGGAAAATACTACATCCGAGATGTTAGGTTCCCTTAGGTTAGGATATATAACGTTATAGACGTATATAATGTCCCCACCGAGAAGTACGGGCCGACACGACCGGGATTTAGTAGAACATTACCAGCGAGCGTCTAGATGAGTTAGGTTAGGTTATATTACGATATAGACGTAAATAATGTTCCCATCGAGAATTGGGGCCGACCCGCAAGGAATGTTGTGAAATACTACATTCGAGATTTTAGGTTGCCTTAGGTCAGGATATATAAAGTTATAGACGTATATAATGTCCCCACCGAGAAGTACGGGCCGACACGACCGGCATTTTGTAAAACATTACCAGCGAGGGTCTAGATGGGTTAGGTTAGGTTATATTACGATATAGACGTATATAATGTGCCCACCGAGAAATAGGGGCCGACCCGCCAGGAATGTTGGAAAATACTACATCCGAGATGTTAGGTTCCCTTAGGTTAGGATATATAAATTTATAGACGTATATAATGTACGCACCGAGACGTACGGGAAGACACGACCGGGATTTTGTAAAACATTACCAGCGAGGGTCTAGATGGGTTTGGTTAGGTTATATTACGATATAGACGTATATAATGTGCCCACCGAGAAGTAGGGGCCGACCCACCAGGAATGTTGGAAAATACTACATCCGAGATGTTAGGTTCCCTCAGGTTAGGATATATAAAGTTATAGACGTATATAATGTTCCCACCGAGATGTACGGGTAGACACGACCGGGATATTGTAAAACAATACCAGCGAGGGTCTAGATGGGTTAGGTTAGGTTATATTACAATATGGACGTATATAATGTGCCCACCGAGAAGTAGGGGCCGACCCGCCAGGAATGTTGGAAAATACTAAATCCGAGATGTTAGGTTCCGTTAGGTTAGGATATATAACGTTATAGACGTATATAATGTCCCCACGCCAAAGTACGGGCCGACACGACCGGGATTTTGTAAAACATTACCAGCGTGTGTCTAGATGGGTTAGGTTAGGTCATATTACGATATAGACGTATATAATGTGCCCACCGAGAAGTAGGGGCCGACCCACCAGGAATGTTGGAAAATACTACATCCGAGATGTTAGGGTCCCTTAGGTTAGGATGTATAAATTTATAGACATATATAATGTCCGCACCGAGACGTACGGGAAGACATGAACGGGATTCTGTGAAACATTACTAGCGAGGGTCTAGGTGGGTTAGGTTAGGTTATATTACGTTATAGACGTATATAATGTTCCCACCGAGAAACAGGGGCCGACCCGCCAGGAATGTTGGAAAATACTACATCCGAGATGTTAAGTTGCCTTAGGTTGGGATATATCGTTATAAACGTATATAATATCCGCACCGAGACGTACGGGACGACACGAACGGAATTCTGTAAAACAGTCCCAGCGAGGGTCTAGATGGGTTAGGTTAGGTTATACTGCGATATAGACGTATATAATGTGCCCACCGAGAAGTAGGGGCCGACCCGCCAGGAATGTTGGAAAATACTACATCCGAGATGTTAGGTTCCCTTAGGTTAGGATAAATAACGTTATAGACGTATATAATGTTCCCACCGAGAAGCACGGGCCGACACGACCGGGATTTTGTAAAACATTACCAGCGAGGGTCTAGATGGGTTAGGTTAGGTTATACTACGATATAGACGTATATAATGTGCCCACCGAGAAGTAGGGTCCGACCCGCCAGGAATGATGGAAAATACTACATCCGAGATGTTAGGTTCCCTTAGGTTAGGATATATAACGTTATAGATGTAGATAATGTCCCCACGGCAAAGTACGGGCCGACACGACCGCAATTTTGTAAATCATTACCAGCGAGGGTCTAGATGGGTTAGGTTAGGTTATATTACAATATGGACGTATATAATGTGCCCACCGAGAAGTAGGGGCCGACCCGCCAGGAATGTTGGAAAATACTAAATCCGAGATGTTAGGTTCCGTTAGGTTAGGATATATAACGTTATAGACGTATATAATGTCCCCACGCCAAAGTACGGGCCGACACGACCGGGATTTTGTAAACTATACCAGCGAGTGTCTAGATGGGTTAGGTTAGGTTACGTTACGATATGGACGTATATAATGTGCCCACCGAGAATTGGGGCCGACCCGCAAGGAATGTTGTGAAATACTATATTCGAGATTTTAGGTTGCCTTAGGTCAGGATATATAAAGTTATAGACCTATATATTGTCCCCACGGAAAAGTACGGGCCTTCACGACCGGGATTTTGTAAAACATTACCAGCGAGGGTCTAGATGGGTTAGGTTAGGTTATATTACGATATAGACGTATATAATGTGCCCTCCGAGAAGTAGGGGCCGACCCGCCAGGAATGTTGGAAAATACTACATCCGAGATGTTAGGTTCCCTTAGGTTAGGATATATAAATTTATAGACGTATATAATGTACGCACCGAGACGTACGGGAAGACATGAACGGGATTTTGTAAAACATTACCAGCGAGGGTCTAGATGGGTTAGGTTAGGTTATACTACGATATAGACGTATATAATATGCCCACCGAGAAGTAGGGGCCGACCCGCCAGGAATGTTGGAAAATACTACATCCGAGATGTTAAGTTGCCTTTGGTTAGGATATATAACGTTATAGACGTATATAATGTCCCCACGGAAAAGTACGGGCCGACACGATCGGGATTCTGTAAAACATTCCCAGCTAGGGGCTAGATGGGTTACGATAAGTTATATTACGTTATAGACGTATATAATGTTCCCACCGAGCAGTGGGGCCGACCCGCGAGGAATGTTGTGAAATACTACATTCGAGATGTTAGGTTGCCTTAGGTTAGGATATATAACGTTATAGACGTATATAATGTCCGCACCGAGACGTACGGGACGACGCGACCGGGATTCTGTAAAACATTCCCAGCTAGGCGCTAGATGTGTTAGGGTAGGTTATATTACGATATAGACGTATATAATGTGCCTACCGAGCAGTGGGGCCGACCCGCCAGGAATGTTGTGAAATGCAACATTCGAGATGTTAGGTTGCCTTAGGTTAGGATATATAACGTTATAGACGTATATAATGTCCGCACCGTGACGTACGGGACGACACGACCGGGATTCCGTAAAACATTCCCAGCTAGGGGCTAGATGTGTTAGGGTAGGTTATATTACGATATAGACGTATATAATGTGCCTACCGAGAAGTAGGTGCCGACCCGCCAGGAATGTTGGAAAATACTACATCCGAGATGTTACGTTCCCTTAGGTTAGGGTATATAACGTTATAGACGTATATAATGTCCGCACCGAGACGTACGGGACGACACGATCGGGATTCTGTAAAACATTCCCAGCTAGGGGCTAGATGGGTTAGGGTAAGTTATATTACGTTATAGACGTATATAATGTTCCCACCGAGAATTGTCGCCGACCCGCCAGGAATGTTGTGAAATACTACATCCGAGATATTAGGTTCCCTTAGGTTAGGATATATAACGTTATAGAAGTATATAATGTCCCCACCGAGAAGTACGGGCCGACACGACCGGGATTTACTAAAACATTACCAGCGAGCGTCTAGATGAGTTAGGTTAGGTTATATTACGATATAGACGTAAATAATGTTCCCACCGAGAAGTGGGGCCGACCCGCAAGGAATGTTGTGAAATACTACATTCGAGATGTTAGGTTGCCTTAGGTCAGGATATATAAAGTTATAGACGTATATAATGTCCCCACGGAAAAGTATGGGCCGACACGACCGGGATTTTGTAAAACATTACCAGCGAGGGTCTAGATGGGTTTGGTTAGGTTATATTACGTTATAGACGTAAATAATGTTCCCACCGAGAAGTGGGGCCGACCCGCCAGGAATGTAGTGAAATACTACATCCGAGATGTTAAGTTGCCTTAGGTTAGGATATATCGTTATAGACGTATATAATATCCGCACCGAGACGTACGGGACGACACGAACGGAATTCTGTAAAACATTCCCAGCGAGGGTCTAGATGGGTTAGGTTAGGTTATACTGCGATATAGACGTATATAATGTGCCCACCGAGAAGTAGGGGCCGACACGACCGGGATTTAGTAAAACATTACCAGCGAGCGTCTAGATGAGTTAGGTTAGGTTATATTACGATATAGACGTAAATAATGTTCCCATCGAGAATTGGGGCCGACCCGCAAGGAATGTTGTGAAATACTACATTCGAGATTTTAGGTTGCCTTAGGTCAGGATATATAAAGTTATAGACGTATATAATGTCCCCACGGAAAAGTACGGGCCGACACGACCGGGATTTTGTAAAACATTACCAGCGAGGGTCTAGATGGGTTAGGTTAGGTTATACTACGATATAGACGTATATAATGTGCCCACCGAGAAGTAGGGGCCGACCCGCCAGGAATGATGGAAAATACTACATCCGAGATGTTAGGTTCCCTTAGGTTAGAATATATAACGTTATAGACGTATATAATGTCCCAACCGAGATGTACGGGTAGACACGACCGGGATATTGTAAAACATTACCAGCGAGGATCTAGGTGGGTTAGGTTAGGTTATATTACGTTATAGACGTATAAAATGTGCCCAGCGAGAGTAGGGGCCGACCCGCCAGGAATGTTGGAAAATATTACATCCGAGATCTTAGGTTCCCTTAGGTTCGGATATATAATTTATAGACGTATATAATGTACGCACCGAGACGTACGGGAAGACATGAACGGGATTTTGTAAAACATTACCAGCGAGGGTCTAGATTGGTTAGGTTAGGTTATACTACGATATAGACGTATATAATGTGCCCACCGAGAAGTAGGAGCCGACCCGCCAGGAATGTTGGAAAATACTACATCCGAGATGTTAGGTTCCCTTAGGTTAGGATATATAACGTTATAGACGTAGATAATGTCCCCACGGCAAAGTACGGGCCGACACGACCGCAATTTTGTAAAACATTACCAGCGAGGGTCTAGATGGGTTAGGTTAGGTTATATTACAATATGGACGTATATAATGTGCCCACCGAGAAGTAGGGGCCGACCCGCCAGGAATGTTGGAAAATACTAAATCCGAGATGTTAGGTTCCGTTAGGTTAGGATATATAACGTTATAGACGTATACAATGTCCCCACCGAGAAGTACGGGCAGACACGACCGGAATTTTGTAAAACATTACCAGCGAGGGTCTAGATGGGTTAGGTTAGGTTATATTACGATATAGATGTATATAATGTGCCCACCGAGAAGTAGGGGCCGACCCGCCAGGAATGTTGGAAAATACTACATCCGAGATGTTAGGTTCCCTTAGGTTAGGATATATAACGTTATAGACGTATATAATGTCTCCACCGAGAAGTACGGGCAGACACGACCGGGATTTTGTAAAACATTACCAGCGAGGTTCTAGGTGGGTTAGGTTAGGTTAGATTACGTTATAGATGTATATAATGTGCCCACCGAGAAGAAGGGGCCGACCCGCCAGAAATGTTGGAAAATACTACATCCGAGATGTTAGGTTCCCTTAGGTAAGGACATATAACGTTATAGACGTATACAATGTCCCCACCGAGAAGTACGGGCAGACACGACCGGAATTTTGTAAAACATTACCAGCGAGGGTCTAGATGGGTTAGGTTAGGTTATATTACGATATAGATGTATATAATGTTCACACCGAGAAATGTCGCCGACCCGCCAGGAATGTTGGAAAATACTACATCCGAGATGTTAGGTTCCCTTAGGTTAGGATATATAACGTTATAGACGTATATAATGTCTCCACCGAGAAGTACGGGCAGACACGACCGGGATTTTGTAAAACATTACCAGCGAGGTTCTAGGTGGGTTAGGTTAGGTTAGATTACGTTATAGATGTATATAATGTGCCCACCGAGAAGAAGGGGCCGACCCGCCAGAAATGTTGGAAAATACTACATCCGAGATGTTAGGTTCCCTTAGGTAAGGACATATAACGTTATAGACGTATACAATGTCCCCACCGAGAAGTACGGGCAGACACGACCGGAATTTTGTAAAACATTACCAGCGAGAGTCTAGATGGGTTAGGTTAGGTTATATTACGATATAGATGTATACAATGTTCACACCGAGAAATGTCGCCGACCCGCCAGGAATGTTGTGAAATACTACATCCGCGATGTTAGGTTCCCTTAGGTTAGGATATATAACGTTATAGACGTATATAATGTCCCCACCGAGAAGTACGGGCCGACACAACCGGGATTTTGTAAAACATTACCAACGAGGGTCTAGATGGGTTAGGTTAGGTTATATTACGATATAGACGTATATAATGTGCCCACCGAGAAGTTGGTGTCGACCCGCAAGGAATGTTGGAAAATACTACATCCGAGATGTTAAGTTGCCTTAGGTTAGGATATATAACGTTATAGACGTATATAATGTCCGCACCGAGACGTACGGGACGACACGACCGGGATTCTGTAAAACATTACCAGCGAGGGTCTCGATGGGTTAGGTTAGGTTATATTACGATATAGACGTAAATAGTGTGCCCACCGAGAAGTAGGGGCCGACCCGCCAGGAATGTTGTGAAATACTACAGCCGAGATGTTTGGTTCCCTTAGGCTAGGATATATAATTTATAGACGTATATAATGTACGCACCGAGACGTACGGGAAGACATGAACGGGATTTTGTAAAACATTACCAGCGAGGGTCTAGATGGGTTAGGTTAGGTTATACTACGATATAGACGTATATAATGTGCCCACCGAGAAGTAGGAGCCGACCCGCCAGGAATGTTGGAAAATACTACATCCGAGATGTTAGGTTCCCTTAGGTTAGGATATATAACGTTATAGACGTAGATAATGTCCCCACGGCAAAGTACGGGCCGACACGACCGCAATTTTGTAAAACATTACCAGCGAGGGTCTAGATGGGTTAGGTTAGGTTATATTACAATATGGACGTATATAATGTGCCCACCGAGAAGTAGGGGCCGACCCGCCAGGAATGTTGGAAAATACTAAATCCGAGATGTTAGGTTCCGTTAGGTTAGGATATATAACGTTATAGACGTATACAATGTCCCCACCGAGAAGTACGGGCAGACGCGACCGGAATTTTGTAAAACATTACCAGCGAGGGTCTAGATGGGTTAGGTTAGGTTATATTACGATATAGATGTATATAATGTGCCCACCGAGAAGTAGGAGCCGACCCGCCAGGAATGTTGGAAAATACTACATCCGAGATGTTAGGTTCCCTTAGGTTAGGATATATAACGTTATAGACATAGATAATGTCCCCACGGCAAAGTACGGGCCGACACGACCGCAATTTTGTAAAACATTACCAGCGAGGGTCTAGATGGGTTAGGTTAGGTTATATTACGATATAGACGTATATAATGTGCCCACCGAGAAGTAGGGGCCGACCCGCCAGGAATGTTGGAAAATACTACATCCGAGATGTTAGGTTCCCTCAGGTTAGGATATATAAAGTTATAGACGTATATAATGTTCCCACCGAGAAGCACGGGCCGACACGACCGGGATTTTGTAAAACATTACCAGCGAGGGTCTAGATGGGTTAGGTTAGGTTATACTACGATATAGACGCATATAATGTGCCCACCGAGAAGTAGGGGCCGAACCGCCAGGAATGATGGAAAATACTACATCCGAGATGTTAGGTTCCCTTAGGTTAGGATATATAACGTTATAGACGTAGATAATGTCCCCACGGCAAAGTACGGGCCGACACGACCGCAATTTTGTAAAACATTACCGGCGAGGGTCTAGATGGGTTAGGTTAGGTTATATTACAATATGGACGTATATAATGTGCCCACCGAGAAGTAGGGGCCGACCCGCCAGGAATGTTGGAAAATACTAAATCCGAGATGTTAGGTTCCGTTAGGTTAGGATATATAACGTTATAGACGTATATAATGTCCCCACGCCAAAGTACGGGCCGACACGACCGGGATTTTGTAAACTATACCAGCGAGTGTCTAGATGGGTTAGGTTAGGTTACATTAGGATATGGACGTATATAATGTGCCCACCGAGAAGTACGGGCCGACACGACCGGCATTTTGTAAAACATTACCAGCGAGGGTCTAGATGGGTTAGGTTAGGTTATATTACGATATAGACTTGTATAATGAGCCCACCGAGAATTGGCGCCGACCCGCCAGGAATGTTGGAAAATACTACATCCGAGATGTTACGTTCCCTTAGGTTAGGATATATAACGTTATAGACGTATATAATGTCCCCACCGAGAAGTACGGGCCGACACGACCGGGATTTAGTAAAACATTACCAGCGAGCGTCTAGGTGAGTTAGGTTAGGTTATATTACGATAGAGACGTAAATAATGTTCCCATCGAGAATTGGGGCCGACCCGCAAGGAATGTTGTGAAATACTACATTCGAGATTTTAGGTTGCCTTAGGTCAGGATATATAAAGTTATAGACGTATATAATGTCCCCACGGAAAAGTACGGGCCGACACGACCGGGATTTTGTAAAACATTACCAGCGAGGGTCTAGATGGGTTAGGTTAGGTTATACTACGATATAGACGTATATAATGTGCCCACCGAGAAGTAGGGGCCGACCCGCCAGGAATGATGGAAAATACTACATCCGAGATGTTAGGTTCCCTTAGGTTAGAATATATAACGTTATAGACGTATATAATGTCCCAACCGAGATGTACGGGTAGACACGACCGGGATATTGTAAAACATTACCAGCGAGGGTCTAGATGGGTTAGGTTAGGTTATACTACGATATAGACGTATATAATGTGCCCACCGAGAAGTAGGAGCCGACCCGCCAGGAATGTTGGAAAATACTACATCCGAGATGTTAGGTTCCCTTAGGTTAGGATATATAACGTTATAGACGTAGATAATGTCCCCACGGCAAAGTACGGGCCGACACGACCGCAATTTTGTAAAACATTACCAGCGAGGGTCTAGATGGGTTAGGTTAGGTTATATTACAATATGGACGTATATAATGTGCCCACCGAGAAGTAGGGGCCGACCCGCCAGGAATGTTGGAAAATACTAAATCCGAGATGTTAGGTTCCGTTAGGTTAGGATATATAACGTTATAGACGTATACAATGTCCCCACCGAGAAGTACGGGCAGACACGACCGGAATTTTGTAAAACATTACCAGCGAGGGTCTAGATGGGTTAGGTTAGGTTATATTACGATATAGATGTATATAATGTGCCCACCGAGAAGTAGGGGCCGACCCGCCAGGAATGTTGGAAAATACTACATCCGAGATGTTAGGTTCCCTTAGGTTAGGATATATAACGTTATAGACGTATATAATGTCTCCACCGAGAAGTACGGGCAGACACGACCGGGATTTTGTAAAACATTACCAGCGAGGTTCTAGGTGGGTTAGGTTAGGTTAGATTACGTTATAGATGTATATAATGTGCCCACCGAGAAGAAGGGGCCGACCCGCCAGAAATGTTGGAAAATACTACATCCGAGATGTTAGGTTCCCTTAGGTAAGGACATATAACGTTATAGACGTATACAATGTCCCCACCGAGAAGTACGGGCAGACACGACCGGAATTTTGTAAAACATTACCAGCGAGGGTCTAGATGGGTTAGGTTAGGTTATATTACGATATAGATGTATATAATGTTCACACCGAGAAATGTCGCCGACCCGCCAGGAATGTTGTGAAATACTACATCCGCGATGTTAGGTTCCCTTAGGTTAGGATATATAACGTTATAGACGTATATAATGTCCCCACCGAGAAGTACGGGCCGACACAACCGGGATTTTGTAAAACATTACCAACGAGGGTCTAGATGGGTTAGGTTAGGTTATATTACGATATAGACGTATATAATGTGCCCACCGAGAAGTTGGTGTCGACCCGCAAGGAATGTTGGAAAATACTACATCCGAGATGTTAAGTTGCCTTAGGTTAGGATATATAACGTTATAGACGTATATAATGTCCGCACCGAGACGTACGGGACGACACGACCGGGATTCTGTAAAACATTACCAGCGAGGGTCTCGATGGGTTAGGTTAGGTTATATTACGATATAGACGTAAATAGTGTGCCCACCGAGAAGTAGGGGCCGACCCGCCAGGAATGTTGTGAAATACTACAGCCGAGATGTTTGGTTCCCTTAGGTTAGGATATATAATTTATAGACGTATATAATGTACGCACCGAGACGTACGGGAAGACATGAACGGGATTTTGTAAAACATTACCAGCGAGGGTCTAGATGGGTTAGGTTAGGTTATACTACGATATAGACGTATATAATGTGCCCACCGAGAAGTAGGAGCCGACCCGCCAGGAATGTTGGAAAATACTACATCCGAGATGTTAGGTTCCCTTAGGTTAGGATATATAACGTTATAGACGTAGATAATGTCCCCACGGCAAAGTACGAGCCGACACGACCGCAATTTTGTAAAACATTACCAGCGAGGGTCTAGATGGGTTAGGTTAGGTTATACTACGATATAGACGTATATAATGTGCCCACCGAGAAGTAGGGGCCGACCCGCCAGGAATGTTGGAAAATACTACATCCGAGATGTTAGGTTCCCTTAGGTTAGGATATATAACGGTATAGACGTAGATAATGTCCCCACGGCAAAGTACGGGCCGACACGACCGCAATTTTGTAAAACATTACCAGCGAGGGTCTAGATGGGTTAGGTTAGGTTATATTACAATATGGACGTATATAATGTGCCCACCGAGAAGTAGGGGCCGACCCGCCAGGAATGTTGGAGAATACTAAATCCGAGATGTTAGGTTCCGTTAGGTTAGGATATATAACGTTATAGACGTATACAATGTCCCCACGGCAAAGTACGGGCCGACACGACCGCAATTTTGTAAAACATTACCAGCGAGGGTCTAGATGGGTTAGGTTAGGTTATATTACAATATGGACGTATATAATGTGCCCACAGAGAAGTAGGGGCCGACCCGCCAGGAATGTTGGAAAATACTAAATCCGAGATGTTAGGTTCCGTTAGGTTAGGATATATAACGTTATAGACGTATACAATGTCCCCACCGAGAAGTACGGGCAGACACGACCGGAATTTTGTAAAACATTACCAGCGAGGGTCTAGATGGGTTAGGTTAGGTTATATTACGATATAGATGTATATAATGTGCCCACCGAGAAGTAGGGGCCGACCCGCCAGGAATGTTGGAAAATACTACATCCGAGATGTTAGGTTCCCTTAGGTTAGGATATATAACGTTATAGACGTATATAATGTCTCCACCGAGAAGTACGGGCAGACACGACCGGGATTTTGTAAAACATTACCAGCGAGGTTCTAGGTGGGTTAGGTTAGGTTAGATTACGTTATAGATGTATATAATGTGCCCACCGAGAAGAAGGGGCCGACCCGCCAGAAATGTTGGAAAATACTACATCCGAGATGTTAGGTTCCCTTAGGTAAGGACATATAACGTTATAGACGTATACAATGTCCCCACCGAGAAGTACGGGCAGACACGACCGGAATTTTGTAAAACATTACCAGCGAGGGTCTAGATGGGTTAGGTTAGGTTATATTACGATATAGATGTATATAATGTTCACACCGAGAAATGTCGCCGACCCGCCAGGAATGTTGTGAAATACTACATCCGCGATGTTAGGTTCCCTTAGGTTAGGATATATAACGTTATAGACGTATATAATGTCCCCACCGAGAAGTACGGGCCGACACAACCGGGATTTTGTAAAACATTACCAACGAGGGTCTAGATGGGTTAGGTTAGGTTATATTACGATATAGACGTATATAATGTGCCCACCGAGAAGTTGGTGTCGACCCGCAAGGAATGTTGGAAAATACTACATCCGAGATGTTAAGTTGCCTTAGGTTAGGATATATAACGTTATAGACGTATATAATGTCCGCACAGAGACGTACGGGCCGACACGACCGGGATTTTGTAAAACATTACCAGCGAGGGTCTAGATGGGTTAGGTTAGGTTATATTACGATATAGACGTATATAATGTGCCCACCGAGAAGTAGGGGCCGACCCGCCAGGAATGTTGGAAAATACTACATCCGAGATGTTAGGTTCCCTCAGGTTAGGATATATAAAGTTATAGACGTATATAATGTTCCCACCGAGAAGCACGGGCCGACACGACCGGGATTTTGTAAAACATTACCAGCGAGGGTCTAGATGGGTTAGGTTAGGTTATACTACGATATAGACGCATATAATGTGCCCACCGAGAAGTAGGGGCCGAACCGCCAGGAATGATGGAAAATACTACATCCGAGATGTTAGGTTCCCTTAGGTTAGGATATATAACGTTATAGACGTGGATAATGTCCCCACGGCAAAGTACGGGCCGACACGACCGCAATTTTGTAAAACATTACCGGCGAGGGTCTAGATGGGTTAGGTTAGGTTATATTACAATATGGACGTATATAATGTGCCCACCGAGAAGTAGGGGCCGACCCGCCAGGAATGTTGGAAAATACTAAATCCGAGATGTTAGGTTCCGTTAGGTTAGGATATATAACGTTATAGACGTATATAATGTCCCCACGCCAAAGTACGGGCCGAGACGACCGGGATTTTGTAAACTATACCAGCGAGTGTCTAGATGGGTTAGGTTAGGTTACATTAGGATATGGACGTATATAATGTGCCCACCGAGAAGTACGGGCCGACACGACCGGCATTTTGTAAAACATTACCAGCGAGGGTCTAGATGGGTTAGGTTAGGTTATATTACGATATAGACTTGTATAATGAGCCCACCGAGAATTGGCGCCGACCCGCCAGGAATGTTGGAAAATACTACATCCGAGATGTTACGTTCCCTTAGGTTAGGATATATAACGTTATAGACGTATATAATGTCCCCACCGAGAAGTACGGGCCGACACGACCGGGATTTAGTAAAACATTACCAGCGAGCGTCTAGATGAGTTAGGTTAGGTTATATTACGATATAGACGTAAATAATGTTCCCATCGAGAATTGGGGCCGACCCGCAAGGAATGTTGTGAAATACTACATTCGAGATTTTAGGTTGCCTTAGGTCAGGATATATAAAGTTATAGACGTATATAATGTCCCCACGGAAAAGTACGGGACGACACGACCGGGATTTTGTAAAACATTACCAGCGAGGGTCTAGATGGGTTAGGTTAGGTTATACTACGATATAGACGTATATAATGTGCCCACCGAGAAGTAGGGGCCGACCCGCCAGGAATGATGGAAAATACTACATCCGAGATGTTAGGTTCCCTTAGGATAGAATATATAACGTTATAGACGTATATAATGTCCCAACCGAGATGTACGGGTAGACACGACCGGGATATTGTAAAACATTACCAGCGAGGGTCTAGATGGGTTAGGTTAGGTTATACTACGATATAGACGTATATAATGTGCCCACCGAGAAGTAGGAGCCGACCCGCCAGGAATGTTGGAAAATACTACATCCGAGATGTTAGGTTCCCTTAGGTTAGGATATATAACGTTATAGACGTAGATAATGTCCCCACGGCAAAGTACGGGCCGACACGACCGCAATTTTGTAAAACATTACCAGCGAGGGTCTAGATGGGTTAGGTTAGGTTATATTACAATATGGACGTATATAATGTGCCCACCGAGAAGTAGGGGCCGACCCGCCAGTAATGTTGGAAAATACTAAATCCGAGATGTTAGGTTCCGTTAGGTTAGGATATATAACGTTATAGACGTATACAATGTCCCCACCGAGAAGTACGGGCAGACACGACCGGAATTTTGTAAAACATTACCAGCGAGGGTCTAGATGGGTTAGGTTAGGTTATATTACGATATAGATGTATATAATGTGCCCACCGAGAAGTTGGTGTCGACCCGCAAGGAATGTTGGAAAATACTACATCCGAGATGTTAGGTTCCCTTAGGTTAGGAGATATAACGTTATAGACGTATATAATGTCTCCACCGAGAAGTACGGGCAGACACGACCGGGATTTTGTAAAACATTACCAGCGAGGTTCTAGGTGGGTTAGGTTAGGTTAGATTACGTTATAGATGTATATAATGTGCCCACCGAGAAGAAGGGGCCGACCCGCCAGAAATGTTGGAAAATACTACATCCGAGATGTTAGGTTCCCTTAGGTAAGGACATATAACGTTATAGACGTATACAATGTCCCCACCGAGAAGTACGGGCAGACACGACCGGAATTTTGTAAAACATTACCAGCGAGGGTCTAGATAGGTTAGGTTAGGTTATATTACGATATAGATGTATATAATGTTCACACCGAGAAATGTCGCCGACCCGCCAGGAATGTTGTGAAATACTACATCCGCGATGTTAGGTTCCCTTAGGTTAGGATATATAACGTTATAGACGTATATAATGTCCCCACCGAGAAGTACGGGCCGACACAACCGGGATTTTGTAAAACATTACCAACGAGGGTCTAGATGGGTTAGGTTAGGTTATATTACGATATAGACGTATATAATGTGCCCACCGAGAAGTTGGTGTCGACCCGCAAGGAATGTTGGAAAATACTACATCCGAGATGTTAAGTTGCCTTAGGTTAGGATATATAACGTTATAGACGTATATAATGTCCGCACCGAGACGTACGGGACGACACGACCGGGATTCTGTAAAACATTACCAGCGAGGGTCTCGATGGGTTAGGTTAGGTTATATTACGATATAGACGTAAATAGTGTGCCCACCGAGAAGTAGGGGCCGACCCGCCAGGAATGTTGTGAAATACTACAGCCGAGATGTTTGGTTCCCTTAGGTTAGGATATATAATTTATAGACGTATATAATGTACGCACCGAGACGTACGGGAAGACATGAACGGGATTTTGTAAAACATTACCAGCGAGGGTCTAGATGGGTTAGGTTAGGTTATACTACGATATAGACGTATATAATGTGCCCACCGAGAAGTAGGAGCCGACCCGCCAGGAATGTTGGAAAATACTACATCCGAGATGTTAGGTTCCCTTAGGTTAGGATATATAACGTTATAGACGTAGATAATGTCCCCACGGCAAAGTACGAGCCGACACGACCGCAATTTTGTAAAACATTACCAGCGAGGGTCTAGATGGGTTAGGTTAGGTTATACTACGATATAGACGTATATAATGTGCCCACCGAGAAGTAGGGGCCGACCCGCCAGGAATGTTGGAAAATACTACATCCGAGATGTTAGGTTCCCTTAGGTTAGGATATATAACGGTATAGACGTAGATAATGTCCCCACGGCAAAGTACGGGCCGACACGACCGCAATTTTGTAAAACATTACCAGCGAGGGTCTAGATGGGTTAGGTTAGGTTATATTACAATATGGACGTATATAATGTGCCCACCGAGAAGTAGGGGCCGACCCGCCAGGAATGTTGGAAAATACTAAATCCGAGATGTTAGGTTCCGTTAGGTTAGGATATATAACGTTATAGACGTATACAATGTCCCCACGGCAAAGTACGGGCCGACACGACCGCAATTTTGTAAAACATTACCAGCGAGGGTCTAGATGGGTTAGGTTAGGTTATATTACGATATAGATGTATATAATGTGCCCACCGAGAAGTAGGGGCCGACCCGCCAGGAATGTTGGAAAATACTACATCCGAGATGTTAGGTTCCCTTAGGTTAGGATATATAACGTTATAGACGTATATAATGTCTCCACCGAGAAGTACGGGCAGACACGACCGGGATTTTGTAAAACATTACCAGCGAGGTTCTAGGTGGGTTAGGTTAGGTTAGATTACGTTATAGATGTATATAATGTGCCCACCGAGAAGAAGGGGCCGACCCGCCAGAAATGTTGGAAAATACTACATCCGAGATGTTAGGTTCCCTTAGGTAAGGACATATAACGTTATAGACGTATACAATGTCCCCACCGAGAAGTACGGGCAGACACGACCGGAATTTTGTAAAACATTACCAGCGAGGGTCTAGATGGGTTAGGTTAGGTTATATTACGATATAGACGTATATAATGTGCCCACCGAGAAGTTGGTGTCGACCCGCAAGGAATGTTGGAAAATACTACATCCGAGATGTTAAGTTGCCTTAGGTTAGGATATATAACGTTATAGACGTATATAATGTCCGCACAGAGACGTACGGGCCGACACGACCGGGATTTTGTAAAACATTACCAGCGAGGGTCTAGATGGGTTAGGTTAGGTTATATTACGATATAGACGTATATAATGTGCCCACCGAGAAGTAGGGGCCGACCCGACAGGAATGTTGGAAAATACTACATCCGAGATGTTAGGTTCCCTCAGGTTAGGATATATAAAGTTATAGACGTATATAATGTTCCCACCGAGAAGCACGGGCCGACACGACCGGGATTTTGTAAAACATTACCAGCGAGGGTCTAGATGGGTTAGGTTAGGTTATACTACGATATAGACGCATATAATGTGCCCACCGAGAAGTAGGGGCCGAACCGCCAGGAATGATGGAAAATACTACATCCGAGATGTTAGGTTCCCTTAGGTTAGGATATATAACGTTATAGACGTGGATAATGTCCCCACGGCAAAGTACGGGCCGACACGACCGCAATTTTGTAAAACATTACCGGCGAGGGTCTAGATGGGTTAGGTTAGGTTATATTACAATATGGACGTATATAATGTGCCCACCGAGAAGTAGGGGCCGACCCGCCAGGAATGTTGGAAAATACTAAATCCGAGATGTTAGGTTCCGTTAGGTTAGGATATATAACGTTATAGACGTATATAATGTCCCCACGCCAAAGTACGGGCCGAGACGACCGGGATTTTGTAAACTATACCAGCGAGTGTCTAGATGGGTTAGGTTAGGTTACATTAGGATATGGACGTATATAATGTGCCCACCGAGAAGTACGGGCCGACACGACCGGCATTTTGTAAAACATTACCAGCGAGGGTCTAGATGGGTTAGGTTAGGTTATATTACGATATAGACTTGTATAATGAGCCCACCGAGAATTGGCGCCGACCCGCCAGGAATGTTGGAAAATACTACATCCGAGATGTTACGTTCCCTTAGGTTAGGATATATAACGTTATAGACGTATATAATGTCCCCACCGAGAAGTACGGGCCGACACGACCGGGATTTAGTAAAACATTACCAGCGAGCGTCTAGATGAGTTAGGTTAGGTTATATTACGATATAGACGTAAATAATGTTCCCATCGAGAATTGGGGCCGACCCGCAAGGAATGTTGTGAAATACTACATTCGAGATTTTAGGTTGCCTTAGGTCAGGATATATAAAGTTATAGACGTATATAATGTCCCCACGGAAAAGTACGGGACGACACGACCGGGATTTTGTAAAACATTACCAGCGAGGGTCTAGATGGGTTAGGTTAGGTTATACTACGATATAGACGTATATAATGTGCCCACCGAGAAGTAGGGGCCGACCCGCCAGGAATGATGGAAAATACTACATCCGAGATGTTAGGTTCCCTTAGGATAGAATATATAACGTTATAGACGTATATAATGTCCCAACCGAGATGTACGGGTAGACACGACCGGGATATTGTAAAACATTACCAGCGAGGGTCTAGATGGGTTAGGTTAGGTTATACTACGATATAGACGTATATAATGTGCCCACCGAGAAGTAGGAGCCGACCCGCCAGGAATGTTGGAAAATACTACATCCGAGATGTTAGGTTCCCTTAGGTTAGGATATATAACGTTATAGACGTAGATAATGTCCCCACGGCAAAGTACGGGCCGACACGACCGCAATTTTGTAAAACATTACCAGCGAGGGTCTAGATGGGTTAGGTTAGGTTATATTACAATATGGACGTATATAATGTGCCCACCGAGAAGTAGGGGCCGACCCGCCAGTAATGTTGGAAAATACTAAATCCGAGATGTTAGGTTCCGTTAGGTTAGGATATATAACGTTATAGACGTATACAATGTCCCCACCGAGAAGTACGGGCAGACACGACCGGAATTTTGTAAAACATTACCAGCGAGGGTCTAGATGGGTTAGGTTAGGTTATATTACGATATAGATGTATATAATGTGCCCACCGAGAAGTTGGTGTCGACCCGCAAGGAATGTTGGAAAATACTACATCCGAGATGTTAGGTTCCCTTAGGTTAGGATATATAACGTTATAGACGTATATAATGTCTCCACCGAGAAGTACGGGCAGACACGACCGGGATTTTGTAAAACATTACCAGCGAGGGTCTAGATGGGTTAGGTTAGGTTATATTACGATATAGACGTATATAATGTGCCCACCGAGAAGTTGGGGCCGACCCGCCAGGAATGTTGGAAAATACTACATCCGAGATGTTAAGTTGCCTTAGGTTAGGATATATAACGTTATAGACGTATATAATGTCCGCACCGAGACGTACGGGACGACACGACCGGGATTCTGTAAAACATTACCAGCGAGGGTCTCGATGGGTTAGGTTAGGTTATATTACGATATAGACGTAAATAATGTGCCCACCGAGAAGTAGGGGCCGACCCGCCAGGAATGTTCTGAAATACTACAGCCGAGATGTTAGGTTCCCTTAGGTTAGGATATATAACGTTATAGACGTATATAATGTCCGCACCGAGACGTACGGTACGACACGACGGGGATTCTGTAAAACATTCCCAGCTAGGGGCTAGATGGGTTAGGTTAGGTTATATTACGTTATATACGTATATAATGTTCACACCGAGAAATGTCGCCGACCCGCCAGGAATGTTGTGAAATACTACATCCGCGATGTTAGGTTCCCTTAGGTTAGGATATATAACGTTATAGACGTATATAATGTCCGCACCGAGACGTACGGGACGACACGACCGGGATTCTGTAAAACATTACCAGCGAGGGTCTCGATGGGTTAGGTTAGGTTATATTACGATATAGACGTAAATAATGTGCCCACCGAGAAGTAGGGGCCGACCCGCCAGGAATGTTCTGAAATACTACAGCCGAGATGTTAGGTTCCCTTAGGTTAGGATATATAACGTTATAGACGTATATAATGTCCGCACCGAGACGTACGGTACGACACGACGGGGATTCTGTAAAACATTCCCAGCTAGGGGCTAGATGGGTTAGGTTAGGTTATATTACGTTATATACGTATATAATGTTCACACCGAGAAATGTCGCCGACCCGCCAGGAATGTTGTGAAATACTACATCCGCGATGTTAGGTTCCCTTAGGTTAGGATATATAACGTTATAGACGTATATAATGTCCCCACCGAGAAGTACGGGCCGACACAACCGGGATTTTGTAAAACATTACCAACGAGGGTCTAGATGGGTTAGGTTAGGTTATATTACGATATAGACGTATATAATGTGCCCACCGAGAAGTTGGTGCCGACCCGCCAGGCATGTTGGAAAATACTACATCCGAGATGTTAAGTTGCCTTAGGTTAGGATATATAACGTTATAGACGTATATAATGTCTCCACCGAGAAGTACGGGCAGACACGACCGGGATTTTGTAAAACATTACCAGCGAGGTTCTAGGTGGGTTAGGTTAGGTTAGATTACGTTATAGATGTATATAATGTGCCCACCGAGAAGAAGGGGCCGACCCGCCAGAAATGTTGGAAAATACTACATCCGAGATGTTAGGTTCCCTTAGGTAAGGACATATAACGTTATAGACGTATACAATGTCCCCACCGAGAAGTACGGGCAGACACGACCGGAATTTTGTAAAACATTACCAGCGAGGGTCTAGATGGGTTAGGTTAGGTTATATTACGATATAGACGTATATAATGTGCCCACCGAGAAGTTGGTGTCGACCCGCAAGGAATGTTGGAAAATACTACATCCGAGATGTTAAGTTGCCTTAGGTTAGGATATATAACGTTATAGACGTATATAATGTCCGCACAGAGACGTACGGGCCGACACGACCGGGATTTTGTAAAACATTACCAGCGAGGGTCTAGATGGGTTAGGTTAGGTTATATTACGATATAGACGTATATAATGTGCCCACCGAGAAGTAGGGGCCGACCCGACAGGAATGTTGGAAAATACTACATCCGAGATGTTAGGTTCCCTCAGGTTAGGATATATAAAGTTATAGACGTATATAATGTTCCCACCGAGAAGCACGGGCCGACACGACCGGGATTTTGTAAAACATTACCAGCGAGGGTCTAGATGGGTTAGGTTAGGTTATACTACGATATAGACGCATATAATGTGCCCACCGAGAAGTACGGGCCGACACGACCGGCATTTTGTAAAACATTACCAGCGAGGGTCTAGATGGGTTAGGTTAGGTTATATTACGATATAGACTTGTATAATGAGCCCACCGAGAATTGGCGCCGACCCGCCAGGAATGTTGGAAAATACTACATCCGAGATGTTACGTTCCCTTAGGTTAGGATATATAACGTTATAGACGTATATAATGTCCCCACCGAGAAGTACGGGCCGACACGACCGGGATTTAGTAAAACATTACCAGCGAGCGTCTAGATGAGTTAGGTTAGGTTATATTACGATATAGACGTAAATAATGTTCCCATCGAGAATTGGGGCCGACCCGCAAGGAATGTTGTGAAATACTACATTCGAGATTTTAGGTTGCCTTAGGTCAGGATATATAAAGTTATAGACGTATATAATGTCCCCACGGAAAAGTACGGGACGACACGACCGGGATTTTGTAAAACATTACCAGCGAGGGTCTAGATGGGTTAGGTTAGGTTATACTACGATATAGACGTATATAATGTGCCCACCGAGAAGTAGGGGCCGACCCGCCAGGAATGATGGAAAATACTACATCCGAGATGTTAGGTTCCCTTAGGATAGAATATATAACGTTATAGACGTATATAATGTCCCAACCGAGATGTACGGGTAGACACGACCGGGATATTGTAAAACATTACCAGCGAGGGTCTAGATGGGTTAGGTTAGGTTATACTACGATATAGACGTATATAATGTGCCCACCGAGAAGTAGGAGCCGACCCGCCAGGAATGTTGGAAAATACTACATCCGAGATGTTAGGTTCCCTTAGGTTAGGATATATAACGTTATAGACGTAGATAATGTCCCCACGGCAAAGTACGGGCCGACACGACCGCAATTTTGTAAAACATTACCAGCGAGGGTCTAGATGGGTTAGGTTAGGTTATATTACAATATGGACGTATATAATGTGCCCACCGAGAAGTAGGGGCCGACCCGCCAGTAATGTTGGAAAATACTAAATCCGAGATGTTAGGTTCCGTTAGGTTAGGATATATAACGTTATAGACGTATACAATGTCCCCACCGAGAAGTACGGGCAGACACGACCGGAATTTTGTAAAACATTACCAGCGAGGGTCTAGATGGGTTAGGTTAGGTTATATTACGATATAGATGTATATAATGTGCCCACCGAGAAGTTGGTGTCGACCCGCAAGGAATGTTGGAAAATACTACATCCGAGATGTTAGGTTCCCTTAGGTTAGGATATATAACGTTATAGACGTATATAATGTCTCCACCGAGAAGTACGGGCAGACACGACCGGGATTTTGTAAAACATTACCAGCGAGGGTCTAGATGGGTTAGGTTAGGTTATATTACGATATAGACGTATATAATGTGCCCACCGAGAAGTTGGGGCCGACCCGCCAGGAATGTTGGAAAATACTACATCCGAGATGTTAAGTTGCCTTAGGTTAGGATATATAACGTTATAGACGTATATAATGTCCGCACCGAGACGTACGGGACGACACGACCGGGATTCTGTAAAACATTACCAGCGAGGGTCTCGATGGGTTAGGTTAGGTTATATTACGATATAGACGTAAATAATGTGCCCACCGAGAAGTAGGGGCCGACCCGCCAGGAATGTTCTGAAATACTACAGCCGAGATGTTAGGTTCCCTTAGGTTAGGATATATAACGTTATAGACGTATATAATGTCCGCACCGAGACGTACGGTACGACACGACGGGGATTCTGTAAAACATTCCCAGCTAGGGGCTAGATGGGTTAGGTTAGGTTATATTACGTTATATACGTATATAATGTTCACACCGAGAAATGTCGCCGACCCGCCAGGAATGTTGTGAAATACTACATCCGCGATGTTAGGTTCCCTTAGGTTAGGATATATAACGTTATAGACGTATATAATGTCCGCACCGAGACGTACGGGACGACACGACCGGGATTCTGTAAAACATTACCAGCGAGGGTCTCGATGGGTTAGGTTAGGTTATATTACGATATAGACGTAAATAATGTGCCCACCGAGAAGTAGGGGCCGACCCGCCAGGAATGTTCTGAAATACTACAGCCGAGATGTTAGGTTCCCTTAGGTTAGGATATATAACGTTATAGACGTATATAATGTCCGCACCGAGACGTACGGTACGACACGACGGGGATTCTGTAAAACATTCCCAGCTAGGGGCTAGATGGGTTAGGTTAGGTTATATTACGTTATATACGTATATAATGTTCACACCGAGAAATGTCGCCGACCCGCCAGGAATGTTGTGAAATACTACATCCGCGATGTTAGGTTCCCTTAGGTTAGGATATATAACGTTATAGACGTATATAATGTCCCCACCGAGAAGTACGGGCCGACACAACCGGGATTTTGTAAAACATTACCAACGAGGGTCTAGATGGGTTAGGTTAGGTTATATTACGATATAGACGTATATAATGTGCCCACCGAGAAGTTGGTGCCGACCCGCCAGGCATGTTGGAAAATACTACATCCGAGATGTTAAGTTGCCTTAGGTTAGGATATATAACGTTATAGACGTATATAATGTCCGCACCGAGAAGTACGGGCAGACACGACCGGAATTTTGTAAAACATTACCAGCGAGGGTCTAGATGGGTTAGGTTAGGTTATATCACGATATAGATGTATATAATGTGCCCACCGAGAAGTAGGGGCCGACCAGACAGGAATTTTGGAAAATACTACATCCGAGATGTTAGGTTCCCTTAGGTTAGGATATATAACGTTATAGACGTATATAATGTCTCCACCGAGAAGTACGGGCAGACACGACCGGGATTTTGTAAAACATTACCAGCGAGGTTCTAGGTGGGTTGGGTTAGGTTATATTACGATATAGACGTATATAGTGTGCCCACCGAGAAGTAGGGGCCGACCCGCCAGGAATGTTGGAAAATACTACATCCGAGATGTTATGTTCCCTTAGGTTAGGATATATAACGTTATAGACGTATATAATGTCCCCACCGAGAAGTACGGGCAGACACGACCGGGATTTTGTAAAACATTGCCAGCGAGCGTCTAGATGGGTTAGGTTAGGCTATATTACGATATAGACGTACAAAATGTGCCCACCGAGAAGTAGGGGCCGACCAGACAGGAATTTTGGAAAATACTACATCCGAGATGTTAGGTTCCCTTAGGTTAGGATATATAACGTTATAGACGTATATAATGTCTCCACCGAGAAGTACGGGCAGACACGACCGGGATTTTGTAAAACATTACCAGCGAGGTTCTAGGTGGGTTGGGTTAGGTTATATTACGATATAGACGTATATAGTGTGCCCACCGAGAAGTAGGGGCCGACCCGCCAGGAATGTTGGAAAATACTACATCCGAGATGTTATGTTCCCTTAGGTTAGGATATATAACGTTATAGACGTATATAATGTCCCCACCGAGAAGTACGGGCAGACACGACCGGGATTTTGTAAAACATTGCCAGCGAGCGTCTAGATGGGTTAGGTTAGGCTATATTACGATATAGACGTACAAAATGTGCCCACCGAGAAGTAGGGGCCGAGCAGCCAGGAATGTTGGAAAATACTACATCCGAGATGTTAGGTTCCCTTAGGTTAGGATATATAAATTTATAGACGTATATAATGTCCGCACCTAGACGTACGGGAAGACATGAATGGGATTCTGTGAAACATTGCCAGCGAGCGTCTAGATGGGTTAGGTTAGGCTATATTACGATATAGACGTACATAATGTGCCCACCGAGAAGTAGGGGCCGAGCAGCCAGGAATGTTGGAAAATACTACATCCGAGATGTTAGGTTCCCTTAGGTTAGGATATATAAATTTATAGACGTATATAATGTCCGCACCTAGACGTACGGGAAGACATGAACGGGATTCTGTGAAACATTACCAGCGAGGGTCTAGGTGGGTTAGGTTAGGTTAGATTACGTTATAGATGTATATAATGTGCCCACCGAGAAGTAGGGGCCAACCCGCCAGGAATTTTGGAAAATACTACATCCGAGATGTTAGGCTCCCTTAGGTTAGGATATGTAACGTTATAGACGTATATAATGTCCCCACCGAGAAGTACGGGCAGACACGACCGGGATTTTGTAAAACATTCCCAGCGAGGGTCTATATGGGTTAGGTAAGTATATATTACAATATAGACGTTTATAATGTGCCCACCGTGAAGTAGGGGCCGACCCGCCAGGAATGTTGGAAAATACTACATCCGAGATGTTAGGTTCCTTTAAGTTAGGATATATAACGTTATAGACGTATATAATGTCCCAACCGAGAAGTACGGGTCGACCCGCCAGGAATGTTGGAAAATTCTACATCCGAGATGTTAGGTTCCCTGAGGTTAGGATATATAAAGTTATAGACGTATATAACGTCCCCACGGAAAAGTACGGCCCGAAACGACCGGGATTTTCTAAAACATTCCCAGCTAGAGGCTAGATATGTTAGGTTAGGTTATAATACGTTATATACGTATATAATGTTCCCACCGAGAATTGGCGCCCACCCGCCAGGAATGTTGTGAAATACTACATCCGCGATGTTAGGTTCCCTTAGGTTAGGATATATAACGTTATAGACGTATATAATGTCCGCACCGAGACGTACGGTACGACACGACGGGGATTCTGTAAAACATTCCCAGCTAGGGGCTAGATGGGTTAGGTTAGGTTATATTACGTTATATACGTATATAATGTTCACACCGAGAAATGTCGCCGACCCGCCAGGAATGTTGTGAAATACTACATCCGCGATGTTAGGTTCCCTTAGGTTAGGATATATAACGTTATAGACGTATATAATGTCTCCACCGAGAAGTACGGGCAGACACGACCGGGATTTTGTAAAACATTACCAGCGAGGGTCTAGGTGGGTTAGGTTAGGTTAGATTACGCTATAGATGTCTATAATGTGCCCACCGAGAAGAAGGGGCCGACCCGCTAGGAATGTTGGAAAATACTACATCCGAGATGTTAGGTTCCCTTAGGTAAGGACATATAACGTTATAGACGTATATAATGTCTCCACCGAGAAGTACGGGCAGACACGACCGGAATTTTGTAAAACATTACCAGCGAGGGTCTAGATGGGTTAGGTTAGGTTATATTACGATATAGATGTATATAATGTGCCCACCGAGAAGTAGGGGCCGACCCGCCAGGAATGTTGGAAAATACTACATCCGAGATGTTAGGTTCCCTTAGGTCAGGATATATAACGTTATAGACGTATATAATGTCTCCACCGAGAAGTACGGGCAGACACGACCGGGATTTTGTAAAACATTACCAGCGAGGGTCTAGGTGGGTTAGGTTAGGTTATATTACGATATAGATGTATATAATGTGCCCACCGAGAAGTAGGGGCCGACCCGCCAGGAATTTTGGAAAATACTACATCCGAGATGTTAGGTTCCCTTAGGTTAGGATATATAACGTTATAGACGTATATAATGTCTCCACCGAGAAGTACGGGCAGACACGACCGGGATTTTGTAAAACATTACCAGCGAGGTTCTAGGTGGGTTAGGTTAGGTTATATTACGATATAGACGTATATAATGTGCCCACCGAGAAGTAGGGGCCGACCCGCCAGGAATGTTGGGAAATACTACATCCGAGATGTTAGGTTCCCTTAGGTAAGGATATATAACGTTATAGACGTATCTAATGTCCCCACAGAGAAGTACGGGCAGACACGACCGGGATTTTGTAAATCTTTACCAGCGAGGGTCTAGATGGGTTAGGTTAGGTTATATTACGATATAGATGTATATAATGTCCCCACCGAGAAGTAGGGGCCGACCCAACCAGGAATTTTGGAAAATACTACATCCGAGATGTTAGGTTCCCTTAGGTTAGGATATATAACGTTATAGACGTATATAATGTCTCCACCGAGAAGTACGGGCAGACACGACCGGGATTTTGTAAAACATTACCAGCGAGGGTCTAGATGGGTTAGGTTAGGTTATATTACGATATAGACGTATATAATGTGCCCACCGAGAAGTTGGGGCCGACCCGCCAGGAATGTTGGAAAATACTACATCCGAGATGTTAAGTTGCCTTAGGTTAGGATATATAACGTTATAGACGTATATAATGTCCGCACCGAGACGTACGGGACGACACGACCGGGATTCTGTAAAACATTACCAGCGAGGGTCTCGATGGGTTAGGTTAGGTTATATTACGATATAGACGTAAATAATGTGCCCACCGAGAAGTAGGGGCCGACCCGCCAGGAATGTTCTGAAATACTACAGCCGAGATGTTAGGTTCCCTTAGGTTAGGATATATAACGTTATAGACGTATATAATGTCCGCACCGAGACGTACGGTACGACACGACGGGGATTCTGTAAAACATTCCCAGCTAGGGGCTAGATGGGTTAGGTTAGGTTATATTACGTTATATACGTATATAATGTTCACACCGAGAAATGTCGCCGACCCGCCAGGAATGTTGTGAAATACTACATCCGCGATGTTAGGTTCCCTTAGGTTAGGATATATAACGTTATAGACGTATATAATGTCCGCACCGAGACGTACGGGACGACACGACCGGGATTCTGTAAAACATTACCAGCGAGGGTCTCGATGGGTTAGGTTAGGTTATATTACGATATAGACGTAAATAATGTGCCCACCGAGAAGTAGGGGCCGACCCGCCAGGAATGTTCTGAAATACTACAGCCGAGATGTTAGGTTCCCTTAGGTTAGGATATATAACGTTATAGACGTATATAATGTCCGCACCGAGACGTACGGTACGACACGACGGGGATTCTGTAAAACATTCCCAGCTAGGGGCTAGATGGGTTAGGTTAGGTTATATTACGTTATATACGTATATAATGTTCACACCGAGAAATGTCGCCGACCCGCCAGGAATGTTGTGAAATACTACATCCGCGATGTTAGGTTCCCTTAGGTTAGGATATATAACGTTATAGACGTATATAATGTCCCCACCGAGAAGTACGGGCCGACACAACCGGGATTTTGTAAAACATTACCAACGAGGGTCTAGATGGGTTAGGTTAGGTTATATTACGATATAGACGTATATAATGTGCCCACCGAGAAGTTGGTGCCGACCCGCCAGGCATGTTGGAAAATACTACATCCGAGATGTTAAGTTGCCTTAGGTTAGGATATATAACGTTATAGACGTATATAATGTCCGCACCGAGAAGTACGGGCAGACACGACCGGAATTTTGTAAAACATTACCAGCGAGGGTCTAGATGGGTTAGGTTAGGTTATATCACGATATAGATGTATATAATGTGCCCACCGAGAAGTAGGGGCCGACCAGACAGGAATTTTGGAAAATACTACATCCGAGATGTTAGGTTCCCTTAGGTTAGGATATATAACGTTATAGACGTATATAATGTCTCCACCGAGAAGTACGGGCAGACACGACCGGGATTTTGTAAAACATTACCAGCGAGGTTCTAGGTGGGTTGGGTTAGGTTATATTACGATATAGACGTATATAGTGTGCCCACCGAGAAGTAGGGGCCGACCCGCCAGGAATGTTGGAAAATACTACATCCGAGATGTTATGTTCCCTTAGGTTAGGATATATAACGTTATAGACGTATATAATGTCCCCACCGAGAAGTACGGGCAGACACGACCGGGATTTTGTAAAACATTGCCAGCGAGCGTCTAGATGGGTTAGGTTAGGCTATATTACGATATAGACGTACAAAATGTGCCCACCGAGAAGTAGGGGCCGACCAGACAGGAATTTTGGAAAATACTACATCCGAGATGTTAGGTTCCCTTAGGTTAGGATATATAACGTTATAGACGTATATAATGTCTCCACCGAGAAGTACGGGCAGACACGACCGGGATTTTGTAAAACATTACCAGCGAGGTTCTAGGTGGGTTGGGTTAGGTTATATTACGATATAGACGTATATAGTGTGCCCACCGAGAAGTAGGGGCCGACCCGCCAGGAATGTTGGAAAATACTACATCCGAGATGTTATGTTCCCTTAGGTTAGGATATATAACGTTATAGACGTATATAATGTCCCCACCGAGAAGTACGGGCAGACACGACCGGGATTTTGTAAAACATTGCCAGCGAGCGTCTAGATGGGTTAGGTTAGGCTATATTACGATATAGACGTACAAAATGTGCCCACCGAGAAGTAGGGGCCGAGCAGCCAGGAATGTTGGAAAATACTACATCCGAGATGTTAGGTTCCCTTAGGTTAGGATATATAAATTTATAGACGTATATAATGTCCGCACCTAGACGTACGGGAAGACATGAATGGGATTCTGTGAAACATTGCCAGCGAGCGTCTAGATGGGTTAGGTTAGGCTATATTACGATATAGACGTACATAATGTGCCCACCGAGAAGTAGGGGCCGAGCAGCCAGGAATGTTGGAAAATACTACATCCGAGATGTTAGGTTCCCTTAGGTTAGGATATATAAATTTATAGACGTATATAATGTCCGCACCTAGACGTACGGGAAGACATGAACGGGATTCTGTGAAACATTACCAGCGAGGGTCTAGGTGGGTTAGGTTAGGTTAGATTACGTTATAGATGTATATAATGTGCCCACCGAGAAGTAGGGGCCAACCCGCCAGGAATTTTGGAAAATACTACATCCGAGATGTTAGGCTCCCTTAGGTTAGGATATGTAACGTTATAGACGTATATAATGTCCCCACCGAGAAGTACGGGCAGACACGACCGGGATTTTGTAAAACATTCCCAGCGAGGGTCTATATGGGTTAGGTAAGTATATATTACGATATAGACGTTTATAATGTGCCCACCGTGAAGTAGGGGCCGACCCGCCAGGAATGTTGGAAAATACTACATCCGAGATGTTAGGTTCCTTTAAGTTAGGATATATAACGTTATAGACGTATATAATGTCCCAACCGAGAAGTACGGGTCGACCCGCCAGGAATGTTGGAAAATTCTACATCCGAGATGTTAGGTTCCCTGAGGTTAGGATATATAAAGTTATAGACGTATATAACGTCCCCACGGAAAAGTACGGCCCGAAACGACCGGGATTTTCTAAAACATTCCCAGCTAGAGGCTAGATATGTTAGGTTAGGTTATAATACGTTATATACGTATATAATGTTCCCACCGAGAATTGGCGCCCACCCGCCAGGAATGTTGTGAAATACTACATCCGCGATGTTAGGTTCCCTTAGGTTAGGATATATAACGTTATAGACGTATATAATGTCCGCACCGAGACGTACGGTACGACACGACGGGGATTCTGTAAAACATTCCCAGCTAGGGGCTAGATGGGTTAGGTTAGGTTATATTACGTTATATACGTATATAATGTTCACACCGAGAAATGTCGCCGACCCGCCAGGAATGTTGTGAAATACTACATCCGCGATGTTAGGTTCCCTTAGGTTAGGATATATAACGTTATAGACGTATATAATGTCTCCACCGAGAAGTACGGGCAGACACGACCGGGATTTTGTAAAACATTACCAGCGAGGGTCTAGGTGGGTTAGGTTAGGTTAGATTACGCGATAGATGTCTATAATGTGCCCACCGAGAAGAAGGGGCCGACCCGCTAGGAATGTTGGAAAATACTACATCCGAGATGTTAGGTTCCCTTAGGTAAGGACATATAACGTTATAGACGTATATAATGTCTCCACCGAGAAGTACGGGCAGACACGACCGGAATTTTGTAAAACATTGCCAGCGAGCGTCTAGATGGGTTAGGTTAGGCTATATTACGATATAGACGTACAAAATGTGCCCACCGAGAAGTAGGGGCCGAGCAGCCAGGAATGTTGGAAAATACTACATCCGAGATGTTAGGTTCCCTTAGGTTAGGATATATAAATTTATAGACGTATATAATGTCCGCACCTAGACGTACGGGAAGACATGAATGGGATTCTGTGAAACATTGCCAGCGAGCGTCTAGATGGGTTAGGTTAGGCTATATTACGATATAGACGTACATAATGTGCCCACCGAGAAGTAGGGGCCGAGCAGCCAGGAATGTTGGAAAATACTACATCCGAGATGTTAGGTTCCCTTAGGTTAGGATATATAAATTTATAGACGTATATAATGTCCGCACCTAGACGTACGGGAAGACATGAACGGGATTCTGTGAAACATTACCAGCGAGGGTCTAGGTGGGTTAGGTTAGGTTAGATTACGTTATAGATGTATATAATGTGCCCACCGAGAAGTAGGGGCCAACCCGCCAGGAATTTTGGAAAATACTACATCCGAGATGTTAGGCTCCCTTAGGTTAGGATATGTAACGTTATAGACGTATATAATGTCCCCACCGAGAAGTACGGGCAGACACGACCGGGATTTTGTAAAACATTCCCAGCGAGGGTCTATATGGGTTAGGTAAGTATATATTACGATATAGACGTTTATAATGTGCCCACCGTGAAGTAGGGGCCGACCCGCCAGGAATGTTGGAAAATACTACATCCGAGATGTTAGGTTCCTTTAAGTTAGGATATATAACGTTATAGACGTATATAATGTCCCAACCGAGAAGTACGGGTCGACCCGCCAGGAATGTTGGAAAATACTACATCCGAGATGTTAGGTTCCCTTAGGTTAGGATATATAACGTTATAGACATATATAATGTCCCCACCGAGAAGTACGGGCAGACACGACCGGGATTTTGTAAAACATTCCCAGCGAGGGTCTAGATGAGTTAGGTAAGCTTATATTACGATATAGACGTTTATAATGTGCCCACCGAGAAGTAGGGGCCGACCCGCCAGGATTGTTGGAAAATACTACATCCGAGATGTTAGGTTCCCTTAGGTTTGGATATATAAAGTTATAGACGTATATAACGTCCCCACGGAAAAGTACGGCCCGAAACGACCGGGATTTTCTAAAACATTCCCAGCTAGAGTCTAGATATGTTAGGTTAGGTTACAATACGTTATATACGTATATAATGTTCCCACCGAGAATTGGCGCCCACCCGCCAGGAATGTTGTGAAATACTACATCCGCGATGTTGGGTTCCCTTAGGTTAGGATATATAACGATATAGACGTATATAATGTCCCCACCGAGAAGTAGGGGCCGACACGACCGGGATTTTGTAAAACATTACCAGCGAGGTTCTATATGGGTTAGGTTAGGTTATATTACGGTATAGACGTATATAATGTGCCCACCGAGAAGTAGGGGCCGACCGGCCAGGAATGTTGGAAAATACTACATACGAGATGTTATGTTCCCTTAGGTTCGGATATATAAAGTTATAGACGTATATAATGTCCCCACCGAGAAGTACGGGCAGACACGACCGGGATTTTGTAAAACATTACCAACGAGGGTCTAGATGGGTTAGGTTAGGTTATATTACGATATAGACGTATATAATGTGCCCACCGAGAAGTTGGTGCCGACCCGCCAGGAATGTTGGAAAATACTACATCCGAGATGTTAAGTTGCCTTAGGTTAGGATATATAACGTTATAGACGTATATAATATCCGCACCGAGACGTACGGGACGACACGACCGGGATTCTGTAAAACATTACCAGCGAGTGTCTCGATGGGTTAGGTCAGGTTATATTACGATATAGATGTATATAATGTGCCCACCGAGAAGTAGGGGCCGACCCGCCAGGAGTTTTGGAAAATACTACATCCGAGATGTTAGGTTCCCTTAGGTTAGGATATATATCGTTATAGACGTATATCATGTCTCCACCGAGAAGTACGGGCAGACACGACCGGGATTTTGTAAAACATTACCAGCGAGGGTCTAGGTGGGTTAGGTTAGGTTATATTACGATATAGACGTATATAATATGCCCACCGAGAAGTAGGGGCCGACCCGCCAGGAATGTTGGAAAATACTACATCCGGGATGTTAGGTTCCCTGAGGTTAGGATATATAAAGTTATAGACGTATATAACGTCCCCACGGAAAAGTACGGCCCGAAACGACCGGGATTTTCTAAAACATTCCCAGCTAGAGGCTAGATATGTTAGGTTAGGTTACAATACGTTATATACGTATATAATGTTCCCACCGAGAATTGGCGCCCACCCGCCAGGAATGTTGGAAAATACTACATCCGAGATGTTAAGTTGCCTTAGGTTAGGATATATAACGTTATAGACGTATATAATATCCGCCCCGAGACGTACGGGACGACACGACCGGGATTCTGTAAAACATTACCAGCGAGTGTCTCGATGGGTTAGGTCAGGTTATATTACGATATAGATGTATATAATGTGCCCACCGAGAAGTAGGGGCCGACCGGCCAGGAATGTTGGAAAATACTACATACGAGATGTTATGTTCCCTTAGGCTAGGATATATAACGTTATAGACGTATATAATGTCCCCACCGAGAAGTACGGGCAGACACGACCGGGATTTTGTAAAACATTACCAACGAGGGTCTAGATGGGTTAGGTTAGGTTATATTACGATATAGACGTATATAATGTGCCCACCGAGAAGTTGGTGCCGACCCGCCAGGAATGTTGGAAAATACTACATCCGAGATGTTAAGTTGCCTTAGGTTAGGATATATAACGTTATAGACGTATATAATGTCCGCACCGAGACGTACGGGACGACACGACCGGGATTCTGTAAAACATTACCAGCGAGTGTCTCGATGGGTTAGGTCAGGTTATATTACGATATAGATGTATATAATGTGCCCACCGAGAAGTAGGGGCCGACCCGCCAGGAGTTTTGGAAAATACTACATCCGAGATGTTAGGTTCCCTTAGGTTAGGATATATATCGTTATAGACGTATATCATGTCTCCACCGAGAAGTACGGGCAGACACGACCGGGATTTTGTAAAACATTACCAGCGAGGGTCTAGATGAGTTAGGTAAGCTTATATTACGATATAGACGTTTATAATGTGCCCACCGAGAAGTAGGGGCCGACCCGCCAGGATTGTTGGAAAATACTACATCCGAGATGTTAGGTTCCCTTAGGTTTGGATATATAAAGTTATAGACGTATATAACGTCCCCACGGAAAAGTACGGCCCGAAACGACCGGGATTTTCTAAAACATTCCCAGCTAGAGTCTAGATATGTTAGGTTAGGTTACAATACGTTATATACGTATATAATGTTCCCACCGAGAATTGGCGCCCACCCGCCAGGAATGTTGTGAAATACTACATCCGCGATGTTGGGTTCCCTTAGGTTAGGATATATAACGTTATAGACGTATATAATGTCCCCACCGAGAAGTAGGGGCCGACACGACCGGGATTTTGTAAAACATTACCAGCGAGGTTCTATATGGGTTAGGTTAGGTTATATTACGGTATAGACGTATATAATGTGCCCACCGAGAAGTAGGGGCCGACCGGCCAGGAATGTTGGAAAATACTACATACGAGATGTTATGTTCCCTTAGGTTCGGATATATAAAGTTATAGACGTATATAATGTCCCCACCGAGAAGTACGGGCAGACACGACCGGGATTTTGTAAAACATTACCAACGAGGGTCTAGATGGGTTAGGTTAGGTTATATTACGATATAGACGTATATAATGTGCCCACCGAGAAGTTGGTGCCGACCCGCCAGGAATGTTGGAAAATACTACATCCGAGATGTTAAGTTGCCTTAGGTTAGGATATATAACGTTATAGACGTATATAATATCCGCACCGAGACGTACGGGACGACACGACCGGGATTCTGTAAAACATTACCAGCGAGTGTCTCGATGGGTTAGGTCAGGTTATATTACGATATAGATGTATATAATGTGCCCACCGAGAAGTAGGGGCCGACCCGCCAGGAGTTTTGGAAAATACTACATCCGAGATGTTAGGTTCCCTTAGGTTAGGATATATATCGTTATAGACGTATATCATGTCTCCACCGAGAAGTACGGGCAGACACGACCGGGATTTTGTAAAACATTACCAGCGAGGGTCTAGGTGGGTTAGGTTAGGTTATATTACGATATAGACGTATATAATATGCCCACCGAGAAGTAGGGGCCGACCCGCCAGGAATGTTGGAAAATATTACATCCGGGATGTTAGGTTCCCTGAGGTTAGGATATATAAAGTTATAGACGTATATAACGTCCCCACGGAAAAGTACGGCCCGAAACGACCGGGATTTTCTAAAACATTCCCAGCTAGAGGCTAGATATGTTAGGTTAGGTTACAATACGTTATATACGTATATAATGTTCCCACCGAGAATTGGCGCCCACCCGCCAGGAATGTTGGAAAATACTACATCCGAGATGTTAAGTTGCCTTAGGTTAGGATATATAACGTTATAGACGTATATAATATCCGCCCCGAGACGTACGGGACGACACGACCGGGATTCTGTAAAACATTACCAGCGAGTGTCTCGATGGGTTAGGTCAGGTTATATTACGATATAGATGTATATAATGTGCCCACCGAGAAGTAGGGGCCGACCGGCCAGGAATGTTGGAAAATACTACATACGAGATGTTATGTTCCCTTAGGCTAGGATATATAACGTTATAGACGTATATAATGTCCCCACCGAGAAGTACGGGCAGACACGACCGGGATTTTGTAAAACATTACCAACGAGGGTCTAGATGGGTTAGGTTAGGTTATATTACGATATAGACGTATATAATGTGCCCACCGAGAAGTTGGTGCCGACCCGCCAGGAATGTTGGAAAATACTACATCCGAGATGTTAAGTTGCCTTAGGTTAGGATATATAACGTTATAGACGTATATAATGTCCGCACCGAGACGTACGGGACGACACGACCGGGATTCTGTAAAACATTACCAGCGAGTGTCTCGATGGGTTAGGTCAGGTTATATTACGATATAGATGTATATAATGTGCCCACCGAGAAGTAGGGGCCGACCCGCCAGGAGTTTTGGAAAATACTACATCCGAGATGTTAGGTTCCCTTAGGTTAGGATATATATCGTTATAGACGTATATCATGTCTCCACCGAGAAGTACGGGCAGACACGACCGGGATTTTCTAAAACATTACCAGCGAGGGTCTAGGTGGGTTAGGTTAGGTTATATTATGATATAGACGTATATAATATGCCCACCGAGTAGTAGGGGCCGACCCGCCAGGAATGTTGGAAAATACTACATCCGAGATGTTAGGTTCTCTTAGGTTAGGATATATAACGTTATAGACGTATATAATGTCCCCACCGAGAAGTACGGGTCGACACGACCGGGATTTTGTAAAACATTACCAGCGAGGGTCTAGATGGGTTATGTAAGTTTATATTACGATATAGACGTATATAATGTGCCCACCGAGAAGTAGGGGCCGACCAACCAGGAATGTTGTAAAATACTACATCCGAGATGTTAGGTTCCCTGAGGTTAGGATATATAAAGTTATAGACGTATATGATGTCCCCACGGAAAAGTACGGGCCGACACGACCGGGATTTTGTAAAACATTACCAGCGAGGGTCTAGATGGGTTAGGTTAGCTTATGTTACGATATAGACGTATATAATGTGCCCACCGAGAAGTATGGGCCGACCCGCCAGGATTGTTGGAAAATACTACATCCGAGATGTTAGGTTCCCTTAGGTTTGGATATATAAAGTTATAGACGTATATAACGTCCCCACGGAAAAGTACGGCCCGAAACGACCGGGATTTTCTAAAACATTCCCAGCTAGAGTCTAGATATGTTAGGTTAGGTTACAATACGTTATATACGTATATAATGTTCCCACCGAGAATTGGCGCCCACCCGCCAGGAATGTTGTGAAATACTACATCCGCGATGTTGGGTTCCCTTAGGTTAGGATATATAACGTTATAGACGTATATAATGTCCCCACCGAGAAGTAGGGGCCGACACGACCGGGATTTTGTAAAACATTACCAGCGAGGTTCTATATGGGTTAGGTTAGGTTATATTACGGTATAGACGTATATAATGTGCCCACCGAGAAGTAGGGGCCGACCGGCCAGGAATGTTGGAAAATACTACATACGAGATGTTATGTTCCCTTAGGTTCGGATATATAAAGTTATAGACGTATATAATGTCCCCACCGAGAAGTACGGGCAGACACGACCGGGATTTTGTAAAACATTACCAACGAGGGTCTAGATGGGTTAGGTTAGGTTATATTACGATATAGACGTATATAATGTGCCCACCGAGAAGTTGGTGCCGACCCGCCAGGAATGTTGGAAAATACTACATCCGAGATGTTAAGTTGCCTTAGGTTAGGATATATAACGTTATAGACGTATATAATATCCGCACCGAGACGTACGGGACGACACGACCGGGATTCTGTAAAACATTACCAGCGAGTGTCTCGATGGGTTAGGTCAGGTTATATTACGATATAGATGTATATAATGTGCCCACCGAGAAGTAGGGGCCGACCCGCCAGGAGTTTTGGAAAATACTACATCCGAGATGTTAGGTTCCCTTAGGTTAGGATATATA
Source organism: Xylocopa violacea (assembly GCA_963969225.1). Classification (NCBI taxonomy): domain Eukaryota; kingdom Metazoa; phylum Arthropoda; class Insecta; order Hymenoptera; family Apidae; genus Xylocopa; species Xylocopa violacea. Next base: position 1,215,610 of record CAXAJV010000732.1, read on the forward strand.
TCGTTATAGACGTATATCATGTCTCCACCGAGAAGTACGGGCAGACACGACCGGGATTTTGTAAAACATTACCAGCGAGGGTCTAGGTGGGTTAGGTTAGGTTATATTACGATATAGACGTATATAATATGCCCACCGAGAAGTAGGGGCCGACCCGCCAGGAATGTTGGAAAATATTACATCCGGGATGTTAGGTTCCCTGAGGTTAGGATATATAAAGTTATAGACGTATATAACGTCCCCACGGAAAAGTACGGCCCGAAACGACCGGGATTTTCTAAAACATTCCCAGCTAGAGGCTAGATATGTTAGGTTAGGTTACAATACGTTATATACGTATATAATGTTCCCACCGAGAATTGGCGCCCACCCGCCAGGAATGTTGGAAAATACTACATCCGAGATGTTAAGTTGCCTTAGGTTAGGATATATAACGTTATAGACGTATATAATATCCGCCCCGAGACGTACGGGACGACACGACCGGGATTCTGTAAAACATTACCAGCGAGTGTCTCGATGGGTTAGGTCAGGTTATATTACGATATAGATGTATATAATGTGCCCACCGAGAAGTAGGGGCCGACCGGCCAGGAATGTTGGAAAATACTACATACGAGATGTTATGTTCCCTTAGGCTAGGATATATAACGTTATAGACGTATATAATGTCCCCACCGAGAAGTACGGGCAGACACGACCGGGATTTTGTAAAACATTACCAACGACGGTCTAGATGGGTTAGGTTAGGTTATATTACGATATAGACGTATATAATGTGCCCACCGAGAAGTTGGTGCCGACCCGCCAGGAATGTTGGAAAATACTACATCCGAGATGTTAAGTTGCCTTAGGTTAGGATATATAACGTTATAGACGTATATAATGTCCGCACCGAGACGTACGGGACGACACGACCGGGATTCTGTAAAACATTACCAGCGAGTGTCTCGATGGGTTAGGTCAGGTTATATTACGATATAGATGTATATAATGTGCCCACCGAGAAGTAGGGGCCGACCCGCCAGGAGTTTTGGAAAATACTACATCCGAGATGTTAGGTTCCCTTAGGTTAGGATATATATCGTTATAGACGTATATCATGTCTCCACCGAGAAGTACGGGCAGACACGACCGGGATTTTGTAAAACATTACCAGCGAGGGTCTAGGTGGGTTAGGTTAGGTTATATTATGATATAGACGTATATAATATGCCCACCGAGTAGTAGGGGCCGACCCGCCAGGAATGTTGGAAAATACTACATCCGAGATGTTAGGTTCTCTTAGGTTAGGATATATAACGTTATAGACGTATATAATGTCCCCACCGAGAAGTACGGGTCGACACGACCGGGATTTTGTAAAACATTACCAGCGAGGGTCTAGATGGGTTATGTAAGTTTATATTACGATATAGACGTATATAATGTGCCCACCGAGAAGTAGGGGCCGACCAACCAGGAATGTTGTAAAATACTACATCCGAGATGTTAGGTTCCCTGAGGTTAGGATATATAAAGTTATAGACGTATATGATGTCCCCACGGAAAAGTACGGGCCGACACGACCGGGATTTTGTAAAACATTACCAGCGAGGGTCTAGATGGGTTAGGTTAGCTTATGTTACGATATAGACGTATATAATGTGCCCACCGAGAAGTATGGGCCGACCCGCCAGGATTGTTGGAAAATACTACATCCGAGATGTTAGGTTCCCTTAGGTTTGGATATATAAAGTTATAGACGTATGTGATGTCCTCACGGAAAAGTACGGGCCGACAGGACCGGGATTTTGTAAAACATTACCAGCGAGGGTCTAGATGGGTTAGGTTAGGTCATACTACGATATAGACGTATATAATGTGCCCACCGAGAAGTAGGGGCCGACCCGCCAGGAATGTTGGAAAATACTACATCCGAGATGTTAGGTTCCATTAGGTTAGGATATATAACGTTATAGACGTATATAATGTCCCCACCGAGATGTACGGGCAGACACGACCGCGATTTTGTAAAACATTACCAGCGAGCGTCTAGATGGGTTAGGCTAGGTTATATTACGATATAGACGTACATAATGTGCCCACCGAGAAGTAGGGGCCGACCCGCCAGGAATGTTGTGAAATACTACAGCCGAGATGTTAGGTTCCCTTAGGATAGGATATATAACGTTATAGACGTATATAATGTCCCCACCGAGAAGTACGAGCCGACACGGCCGGGATTTTGAAAAACATTACCAGCGAGGGTCTCGATGGGTTAGGTTAGGTTATATTACCATATAGACGTAACTAATGTGCCCACCGAGAAGTAGGGGCCGACCCGCCAGGAATGTTGTGAAATACTACAGCCGAGATGTTAGGTCCCCTTAGGTTAGGATATATAACGATATAGACGTATGTAATGTCCCCACCGAGAAGTACGGGCCGACATTACCGGGATTTTGTAAAACATTACCAGCGAGGGTCTAGATGGGTTAGATTAGGTTATATTACGCTAGAGACGTATGTAATGTCGCCACCGAGAAGTAGGGACCGTCACGCCTGGAATGTTGTAAAATACAACATTCGAGATGTTAGGCCGCCTTAGGTTAGGATGTATAAAGTTATAGACGTATATAATGTCCGCACCGAGACGTACGGGACGACACGACGGGGATTCTGAAAAACATTCCCAGCTAGGGGCTAGATGGGTTAGGTTAGGTTATATTACGTTATAGACGTATATAATGTTCCCACCGAGAATTGGCGCCGACCCGCCAGGATTGTTGGAAAATACTACATCCAAGATATTAGGTTCCCTTAGGTTTGAATATATAAAGTTATAGACGTGTATAACGTCCCCACGGAAAAGTACGGCCCGAAATGACCGGGATTTTGTAAAACATTCCCAGCGATGGTCTAGAAGGGTTAGGTTAGGTTATATTACGATATAGACGTATATAATGTGCCCACCGAGAAGTGGGGCCGACCCGCCATGAATGTTGGAAAATACTACATCCGAGATGTTAAGTTGCCTTAGGTTAGGATATATAACGTTATAGACGTATATAATGACCCCACTGAGAAGTACGGGCCGACAAAACCGGGATTTTGTAAAACATTCCCAGCGAGGGTCTAGATGAGTTAGGTAAGTTTATATTACGATATAGACGTTTATAATGTGCCCACCGTGAAGTAGGGTCCGACCCGCCCGGAATGTTGGAAAATACTACATCCGAGATGCTAGGCTCCTTTGAGTTAGAATATATAACGTTATAGACGTATATAATGTCCCAACCGAGAAGTACGGGCAGACACGACCGGGATTTTGTAAAACATTACCAGCGAGGGTCTAGATGGGTTAGGTTCGGTTATATTACGATATAGACGTATAAAATGTGCACACCGAGAAGTAGGGGCCGACCCGCCAGGAATGTTGGAAAATACTACATCCGAGATGTTAGGTTCCCTGAGGTTAGGATATATAAAGTTATAGACGTATGTGATGTCCTCACGGAAAAGTACGGGCCGACAGGACCGGGATTTTGTAAAACATTACCAGCGAGGGTCTAGATGGGTTAGGTTAGGTTATATTACGATATAGATGTATATAATGTACCCACCGAGAAGTAGGGGCCGACCCGCTAGGAATTTTGGAAAATGCTACATCCGAGATGTTAGGTTCCCTTAGGTTAGGATATATAACGTTATAGACGTATATAATGTCCCCACCGAGAAGTGCGGGCATACACGACCGGGATTTTCGAAAACATTACCAGCGAGGGTCTAGATGGGTTAGGTTAGGTCATATTACGATATACACGTATATAATGTGCCCACCGAGAAGTTGGGACCGACCCGCCAGGAATGTTGGAAAATACTACATCCGAGATGTTAGGTTCCCTTAGGTTAAGATATATAACGTTATAGACGTATATAATGTCCGCACCGAGAAGTACGGGCCGACACGACCGGGATTTTGTAAAACATTACCAGCGAGGGTCTAGATGGGTTAGGTTAGGTTATATTACGATATAGACGTATAGAATGTGCACACCGAGAAGTAGGGGCCGACCCGACAGGAATGTTGGAAAATACTACATCCGAGATGTTAGGTTCCCTTAGGTTAGGATATATAACGTTATAGACGTATATAATGTCCCCACCTAGAAGTACGGGCCGACACGACCGGGATTTTGTAAAACATTACCAACGAGGGTCTAGATGGGTTAGGTTAGGTTATATTACGATATAGACGTACATAATGTGCCCACCGAGAAGTTGGGTCCGACCCGCCAGGAATGTTGGAAAATACTACATCCGAGATGTTAAGTTGCCTTAGGTTGGGATATATAACGTTATAGACGTGTATAATGTCCGCACCGAGACGTACGGGACGACACGACCGGGATTCTGTAAAACATTACCAGCGAGGGTCTACATGGGTTAGGTTAGGTTATATTACGATATAGATGTATATAATGTGCCCACCGAGAAGTTGGGGCCGACCCGCCAGGAATGTTGGAAAATACTACATCCGAGATGTTAAGTTGCCTTAGGTTAGGATATATAACGTTATAAACGCATATAATGTCCGCACCGAGACGTACGGGCCGACACGACCGGGATTTTGTGAAACATTACCAGCGAGGGTCCAGATGGGTTAGGTTAGGTTATATTACGATATAGACGTATATAATGTTCCCACCGAGAATTGCCGCCGACCAGCCAGGAATGTTGTGAAATACTACATCCGCGATGTTAGGTTCCCTTAGGTTAGGATATATAACATTATAGACGTATATAATGTCCGCACCGAGACGTACGGGACGACACGACCGGGATTTTGTAAAACATTACCAGCGAGCGTCTGGATGGGTTAGGTTAGGTTATATTACGCTATAGACGTATATAATGTTCCCACCGAGAAGTAGGGGCCGACCCGCCAGGAATGTTGGAATATACTACATCCGAGATGTTAGGTTCCCTTAGGTTAGGATATATAACGTTATAGACGTATATAATGTCCGCACCGAGACGTACGGGACGACACGACCGGGATTATGTAAAACATTACCAGCGAGGGGCTAGATCGGTTAGGTTAGATTATATTACGTTATAGACGTATATAATGTTCCCACCGAGAAGTGGGGCCGACCCGCCATGAATGTTGGAAAATACTACATCCCAGATGTTAAGTTGCCTTAGGTTAGGATATATAACGTTATAGACGTATATAATGACCCCACTGAGAAGTACGAGCCGACAAAACCGCGATTTTGTAAAATATTACCAGCAAGGTTCTAGATGGGTTAGGTTAGGTTATATTATGATATAGACGTATATAATGTGCCCACCGAGAAGTAGGGGCCGACCCGCCAGGAATGTTGTGAAATACTACATCCGCGATGTTAGGTTCCCTTAGGTTAGGATATATAACAATATAGACGTATATAATGTCCGCACCGAGACGTACGGGACGACACGACCGGGATTTTGTAAAACATTACCAGCGAGCGTCTGGATGGGTTAGGTTAGGTTATATTACGCTATAGACGTATATAATGTTCCCACCGAGAAGTAGGGGCCGACCCGCCAGGAATGTTGGAATATACTACATCCGAGATGTTAGGTTCCCTTAGGTTAGGATATATAACGGTATAGACGTATATAATGTCCGCACCGAGACGTACGGGACGACACGACCGGGATTATGTAAAACATTACCAGCGAGGGGCTAGATCGGTTAGGTTAGATTATATTACGTTATAGACGTATATAATGTTCCCACCGAGAAGTGGGGCCGACCCGCCATGAATGTTGGAAAATACTACATCCCAGATGTTAAGTTGCCTTAGGTTAGGATATATAACGTTATAGACGTATATAATGACCCCACTGAGAAGTACGGGCCGACAAAACCGGGATTTTGTAAAATATTACCAGCAAGGTTCTAGATGGGTTAGGTTAGGTTATATTACGATATAGACGTATATAATGTGCCCACCGAGAAGTAGGGGCCGACCCGCCAGGAATGTTGGAAAATACTAAATCCCAGATTTTAATTTGCCTTAGGTTAGGATACATAACGTTATAGACGTATATAATGTCCGCACCGAGAAGTACGGGCCGGCACGCCCGGGATTTTGCAAAACATTACCAGCGAGGGTCTAGATGGGTTAGGTTAGGTTATATTACGATATAGACGTATATAATGTGCCCACCGAGAAGATAGGGCCGACACGCCAGGAATGTTGGAAAATACTACATACGAGATGTTAAGTTGCCTTAGGTTAGGATAGATAACGTTATAGACATATATAATGTCCGCACCGAGACGTACGGGACGATACGACCGGAATTCTGTAAAACATTACCAGCGAGGGGCTAGATGGGTTAGGTTAGGTTATATTACGATATAGACGTATATAATGTGTCCACCGAGAAGTAGGGGCCGACCCGCCAGGAATGTTGGAAAATACTACATCCGAGATGTTAAGTAGCCTTAGGTTAGGATATATAACGTTATAAACGCATATAATGTCCGCACCGAAACGTACGGGCCAACACGACCGGGATTTTGTGAACCATTACCAGCGAGGGTCCAGATGGGTTAGGTTAGGTTATATTACGATATAGACGTATATAATGTTCCCACCGAGAATTGCCGCCGACCAGCCAGGAATGTTGTGAAATACTACATCCGCGATGTTAGGTTCCCTTAGGTTATGATATATAACATTATAGACGTACATAATGTCCGCACCAAGACGTACGGGACGACACGATCGGGATTTTGTAAAACATTACCAGCGAGCGTCTGGATGGGTTAGGTTAGGTTATATTACGCTATAGACGTATATAATGTTCCCACCGAGAAGTAGGGGCCGACCCGCCAGGAATGTTGGAATATACTACATCCGAAATGTTAGGTTCCCTTAGGTTAGGATATATAACGTTATAGACGTATATAATGTCCGCACCGAGACGTACGGGACGACACGACCGGGATTATGTAAAACATTACCAGCGAGGGGCTAGATCGGTTAGGTTAGATTATATTACGTTATAGACGTATATAATGTTCCCACCGAGAAGTGGTGCCGACCCGCCATGAATGTTGGAAGAAACTACATCCCAGATGTTAAGTTGCCTTAGGTTAGAATATATAACGTTATAGACGTATATAATGACCCCACTGAGAAGTACGGGCCGACAAAACCGGGATTTTGTAAAATATTACCAGCAAGGTTCTAGATGGGTTAGGTTAGGTTATATTATGATATAGACGTATATAATGTGCCCACCGAGAAGTAGGGGCCGACCCGCCAGGAATGTTGGAAAATACTACATCCCAAATGTTAATTTGCCTTAGGTTAGGATACATAACGTTATAGACGTATATAATGTCCGCACCGAGACGTACGGGACGACACGACCGGGATTCTGTAAAACATTACCAGCGAGAGTCTAGATGGGTTAGGTTAGGTTATATTACGATATATATGTATATAATGTGCCCACCGAGAAGTTGGTGCCGACCCGCCAGGAATGTTGGAAAATACTACATCCCAGATGTTAAGTTGCCTTAGGTTAGGATATATATCGTTATAAACCCATATAATGTCCCCACCGAGAAGTACGGGACGACACGACCGGGATTCTGTAAAACATTACCAGCGAGGGTCTACATGGGTTAGGTTAGGTTATATTACGATATAGATGTATATAATGTGCCCACCGAGAAGTTGGGGCCGACCCGCCAGGAATGTTGGAAAATACTACATCCGAGATGTTAAGTTGCCTTAGGTTAGGATATATAACGTTATAAACGCATATAATGTCCGCACCGAGACGTACGGGCCGACACGACCGGGATTTTGTGAAACATTACCAGCGAGGGTCCAGATGGGTTAGGTTAGGTTATATTACGATATAGACGTATATAATGTTCCCACCGAGAATTGCCGCCGACCAGCCAGGAATGTTGTGAAATACTACATCCGCGATGTTAGGTTCCCTTAGGTTAGGATATATAACATTATAGACGTATATAATGTCCGCACCGAGACGTACGGGACGACACGACCGGGATTTTGTAAAACATTACCAGCGAGCGTCTGGATGGGTTAGGTTAGGTTATATTACGCTATGGACGTATATAATGTTCCCACCGAGAAGTAGGGGCCGACCCGCCAGGAATGTTGGAATATACTACATCCGAGATGTTAGGTTCCCTTAGGTTAGGATATATAACGTTATAGACGTATATAATGTCCGCACCGAGACGTACGGGACGACACGACCGGGATTATGTAAAACATTACCAGCGAGGGGCTAGATCGGTTAGGTTAGATTATATTACGTTATAGACGTATATAATGTTCCCACCGAGAAGTGGGGCCGACCCGCCATGAATGTTGGAAAATACTACATCCCAGATGTTAAGTTGCCTTAGGTTAGAATATATAACGTTATAGACGTATATAATGACCCCACTGAGAAGTACGGGCCGACACGACCGGGATTCTGTAAAACATTACCAGCGAGGGGCTAGATCGGTTAGGTTAGGTTATATTACGTTATAGACGTACATAATGTTCCCTCCGAGAAGTGGGGCCGACCCGCCAGGAATGTTGTGAAAAACTACATTCGAGATGTTAGGTAGCCTTAGGTTAGGGTATATAACATTATAGACGTATATGATGTCCCCACCGGGAAGTACGGTCCGACACGACCGGGATTTTGTAAAACATTGCCACCGAGGGTCTAGATGGGTTAGGTTAGGTTATATTACGATATAGACGTATATAATGTGCCCACCGAGAAGTAGGGTCCGACCCGCCAGGAATGTTGGAAAATACTACATCCGAGATGTTAAGTTGCCTTAGGTTGGGATATATAACGTTATAGACGTGTATAATGTCCGCACCGAGACGTACGGGACGACACGACCGGGATTCTGTAAAACATTACCAGCGAGGGTCTACATGGGTTAGGTTAGGTTATATTACGATATAGATGTATATAATGTGCCCACCGAGAAGTTGGGGCCGACCCGCCAGGAATGTTGGAAAATACTACATCCGAGATGTTAAGTTGCCTTAGGTTAGGATATATAACGTTATAAACGCATATAATGTCCGCACCGAGACGTACGGGCCGACACGACCGGGATTTTGTGAAACATTACCAGCGAGGGTCCAGATGGGTTAGGTTAGGTTATATTACGATATAGACGTATATAATGTTCCCGCCGAGAATTGCCGCCGACCAGCCAGGAATGTTGTGAAATACTACATCCGCGATGTTAGGTTCCCTTAGGTTAGGATATATAACATTATAGACGTATATAATGTCCGCACCGAGACGTACGGGACGACACGACCGGGATTTTGTAAAACATTACCAGCGAGCGTCTGGATGGGTTAGGTTAGGTTATATTACGCTATAGACGTATATAATGTTCCCACCGAGAAGTAGGGGCCGACCCGCCAGGAATGTTGGAATATACTACATCCGAGATGTTAGGTTCCCTTAGGTTAGGATATATAACGTTATAGACGTATATAATGTCCGCACCGAGACGTACGGGACGACACGACCGGGATTATGTAAAACATTACCAGCGAGGGGCTAGATCGGTTAGGTTAGATTATATTACGTTATAGACGTATATAATGTTCCCACCGAGAAGTGGGGCCGACCCGCCATGAATGTTGGAAAATACTACATCCCAGATGTTAAGTTGCCTTAGGTTAGGATATATAACGTTATAGACGTATATAATGACCCCACTGAGAAGTACGAGCCGACAAAACCGCGATTTTGTAAAATATTACCAGCAAGGTTCTAGATGGGTTAGGTTAGGTTATATTATGATATAGACGTATATAATGTGCCCACCGAGAAGTAGGGGCCGACCCGCCAGGAATGTTGTGAAATACTACATCCGCGATGTTAGGTTCCCTTAGGTTAGGATATATAACAATATAGACGTATATAATGTCCGCACCGAGACGTACGGGACGACACGACCGGGATTTTGTAAAACATTACCAGCGAGCGTCTGGATGGGTTAGGTTAGGTTATATTACGCTATAGACGTATATAATGTTCCCACCGAGAAGTAGGGGCCGACCCGCCAGGAATGTTGGAATATACTACATCCGAGATGTTAGGTTCCCTTAGGTTAGGATATATAACGGTATAGACGTATATAATGTCCGCACCGAGACGTACGGGACGACACGACCGGGATTATGTAAAACATTACCAGCGAGGGGCTAGATCGGTTAGGTTAGATTATATTACGTTATAGACGTATATAATGTTCCCACCGAGAAGTGGGGCCGACCCGCCATGAATGTTGGAAAATACTACATCCCAGATGTTAAGTTGCCTTAGGTTAGGATATATAACGTTATAGACGTATATAATGACCCCACTGAGAAGTACGGGCCGACAAAACCGGGATTTTGTAAAATATTACCAGCAAGGTTCTAGATGGGTTAGGTTAGGTTATATTACGATATAGACGTATATAATGTGCCCACCGAGAAGTAGGGGCCGACCCGCCAGGAATGTTGGAAAATACTAAATCCCAGATTTTAATTTGCCTTAGGTTAGGATACATAACGTTATAGACGTATATAATGTCCGCACCGAGAAGTACGGGCCGGCACGCCCGGGATTTTGCAAAACATTACCAGCGAGGGTCTAGATGGGTTAGGTTAGGTTATATTACGATATAGACGTATATAATGTGCCCACCGAGAAGATAGGGCCGACACGCCAGGAATGTTGGAAAATACTACATACGAGATGTTAAGTTGCCTTAGGTTAGGATAGATAACGTTATAGACATATATAATGTCCGCACCGAGACGTACGGGACGATACGACCGGAATTCTGTAAAACATTACCAGCGAGGGGCTAGATGGGTTAGGTTAGGTTATATTACGATATAGACGTATATAATGTGTCCACCGGGAAGTAGGGGCCGACCCGCCAGGAATGTTGGAAAATACTACATCCGAGATGTCAAGTAGCCTTAGGTTAGGATATATAACGTTATAAACGCATATAATGTCCGCACCGAGACGTACGGGCCAACACGACCGGGATTTTGTGAAGCATTACCAGCGGGGGTCCAGATGGGTTAGGTTAGGTTATATTACGATATAGACGTATATAATGTTCCCACCGAGAATTGCCGCCGACCAGCCAGGAATGTTGTGAAATACTACATCCGCGATGTTAGGTTCCCTTAGGTTATGATATATAACATTATAGACGTATATAATGTCCGCACCAAGACGTACGGGACGACACGACCGGGATTTTGTAAAACATTACCAGCGAGCGTCTGGATGGGTTAGGTTAGGTTATATTACGCTATAGACGTATATAATGTTCCCACCGAGAAGTAGGGGCCGACCCGCCAGGAATGTTGGAATATACTACATCCGAAATGTTAGGTTCCCTTAGGTTAGGATATATAACGTTATAGACGTATATAATGTCCGCACCGAGACGTACGGGACGACACGACCGGGATTCTGTAAAACATTACCAGCGAGGGGCTAGATCGGTTATGTTAGGTTATATTACGTTATAGACGTACATAATGTTCCCACCGAGAAGTGGGGCCGACCCGCCAGGAATGTTGTGAAAAACTACATTCGAGATGTTAGGTAGCCTTAGGTTAGGGTATATAACATTATAGACGTATATGATGTCCCCACCGGGAAGTACGGGCCGACACGACCGGGATTTTGTGAAACATTACCAGCGAGGGTCCAGATGGGTTAGGTTAGGTTATATTACCATATAGACGTATATAATGTTCCCACCGAGAATTGGCGCCGACCAGCCAGGAATGTTGTGAAATACTACATCCGCGATGTTAGGTTCCCTTATGTTAGGATATATAACATTATAGACGTATATAATGTCCCCACCGAGAAGCACGGTCCGACACGACCGGGATTTTGTAAAACATTACCAGCGAGCGTCTGGATGGGTTAGGTTAGGTTATATTACGCTATAGACGTATATAATGTTCCCACCGAGAAGTAGGGGCCGACCCGCCAGGAATGTTGGAATATACTACATCCGAGATGTTAGGTTCCCTTAGGTTAGGATATATAACGTTATAGACGTATATAATGTCCGCACCGAGACGTACGGAACGACACGACCGGGATTATGTAAAACATTACCAGCGAGGGGCTAGATCGGTTAGGTTAGATTATATTACGTTATAGACGTATATAATGTTCCCACCGAGAAGTGGGGCCGACCCGCCATGAATGTTGGAAAATACTACATCCCAGATGTTAAGTTGCCTTAGGTTAGAATATATAACGTTATAGACGTATATAATGACCCCACTGAGAAGTACGGGCCGACAAAACCGGAATTTTGTAAAATATTACCAGCAAGGTTCTAGATGGGTTAGGTTAGGTTATATTATGATATAGACGTATATAATGTGCCCACCGAGAAGTAGGGGCCGACCCGCCAGGAATGTTGGAAAATACTACATCCCAAATGTTAATTTGCCTTAGGTTAGGATACATAACGTTATAGACGTATATAATGTCCGCACCGAGACGTACGGGACGACACGACCGGGATTCTGTAAAACATTACCAGCGAGAGTCTAGATGGGTTAGGTTAGGTTATATTACGATATATATGTATATAATGTGCCCACCGAGAAGTTGGGGCCGACCCGCCAGGAATGTTGGAAAATACTACATCCCAGATGTTATGTTCCCTTAGGTTAGGATATATAACGTTATGGACGTATATAATGACCCCACCGAGAAGTACGGGCCGACACGACCGGGATTTTGTAAAACATTACCAGCGGGGGTTTAGATGGGTTAATTTAGGTTATATAACGATATAGACGTATATAATGTGCCCACCGAGAAGTACCGGCCGACCCGCCAGGAATGTTGGAAAATACTACATCCGAGATGTTAAGTTGCCTTAGGTTAGGATATATAACGTTATAGACGTATATAATGTCCGCACCGAGACGTACGGGACGACACGACCGGGATTATGTAAAACATTACCAGCGAGGGGCTAGATCGGTTAGGTTAGATTATATTACGTTATAGACGTATATAATGTTCCCACCGAGAAGTGGGTCCGACCCGCCATGAATGTTGGAAAATACTACATCCCAGATGTTAAGTTGCCTTAGGTTAGGATATATAACGTTATAGACGTATATAATGACGCCACTGAGAAGTACGGGCCGACACGACCGGGATTTTGTAAAATATTACCAGCAAGTGTCTAGATGGGTTAGGTTAGGTTATATTATGATATAGACGTATATAATGTGCCCACCGAGAAGTAGGGGCCGACCCGACAGGAATGTTGGAAAATAATACATCCCAGATGTTAAGTTGCCTTAGGTTAGGATACATAACGTTATAGACGTATATAACGTCCGCACCGAGACGTACGCGACGACACGACCGGGAATCTGTAAAACACTACCAGCGAGAGTCTAGATGGGTTAGGTTAGGTTATATTACGATATAGATGTATATAATGTGCCCACCGAAAAGTTGGGGCCGACCCGCCAGGAATGTTGGAAAATACTACATCCGAGATGTTAAGTTGCCTTAGGTTAGGATATATAACGTTATAAACGCATATAATGTCCGCACCGAGACGTACGGGCCAACACGACCGGGATTTTGTGAAACATTACCAGCGAGGGTCCAGATCGGTTAGGTTAGGTTATATTACGTTATAGACGTACATAATGTTCCCACCGAGAAGTGGGGCCGACCCGCCAGGAATGTTGTGAAAAACTACATTCGAGGTGTTAGGTAGCCTTAGGTTAGGGTATATAACATTATAGACGTATATGATGTCCCCACCGGGAAGTACGGGCCGATACGACCGGGATTTTGTGAAACATTACCAGCGAGGGTCCAGATGGGTTAGGTTAGGTTGTATTACCATATGGACGTATATAATGTTCCCACCGAGAATTGGCGCCGACCAGCCAGGAATGTTGTGAAATACTACATCCGCGATGTTAGGTTCCCTTATGTTAGGATATATAACATTATAGACGTATATAATGTCCCCACCGAGAAGCACGGTCCGACACGACCGGGATTTTGTAAAACATTGCCACCGAGGGTCTAGATGGGTTAGGTTAGGTTATATTACGATATAGACGTATATAATGTGCCCACCGAGAAGTAGGGGCCGACCCGCCAGGAATGTTGGAAAATACTACATCCGCGATGTTAAGTTGCCTTAGGTTGGGATATATAACGTTATAGACGTGTATAATGTCCGCACCGAGACGTACGGGACGACACGACCGGGATTCTGTAAAACATTACCCGCGAGGTTCTACATGGGTTAGGTTAGGTTATATTACGATATAGATGTATATAATGTGCCCACCGAGAAGTTGGGGCCGACCCGCCAGGAATGTTGGAAAATACTACATCCGAGATGTTAAGTTGCCTTAGGTTAGGATATATAACGTTATAAACGCATATAATGTCCGCACCGAGACGTACGGGCCGACACGACCAGGATTTTGTGAAACATTACCAGCGAGGGTCCAGATGGGTTAGGTTAGGTTATATTACGATATAGACGTATATAATGTTCCCACCGAGAATTGCCGCCGACCAGCCAGGAATGTTGTGAAATACTACATCCGCGATGTTAGGTTCCCTTAGGTTAGGATATATAACATTATAGACGTAAATAATGTCCGCACCGAGACGTACGGGACGACACGACCGGGATTTTGTAAAACATTACCAGCGAGCTTCTGGATGGGTTAGGTTAGGATATATAACGTTATAGACGTATATAATGACCCCACTGAGAAGTACGAGCCGACAAAACCGGGATTTTGTAAAATATTACCAGCACGGTTCTAGATGGGTTAGGTTAGGTTATATTATGATATAGACGTATATAATGTGCCCACCGAGAAGTAGGGGCCGACCCGCCAGGAATGTTGTGAAATACTACATCCGCGATGTTAGGTTCCCTTAGGTTAGGATATATAACATTATAGACGTATATAATGTCCGCACCGAGACGTACGGGACGACACGACCGGGATTTTGTAAAACATTACCAGCGAGCGTCTGGATGGGTTAGGTTAGGTTATATTACGCTATAGACGTATATAATGTTCCCACCGAGAAGTAGGGGCCGACCCGCCAGGAATGTTGGAATATACTACATCCGAGATGTTAGGTTCCCTTAGGTTAGGATATATAACGTTATAGACGTATATAATGTCCGCACCGAGACGTACGGGACGACACGACCGGGATTATGTAAAACATTACCAGCGAGGGGCTAGATCGGTTAGGTTAGATTATATTACGTTATAGACGTATATAATGTTCCCACCGAGAAGTGGGGCCGACCCGCCATGAATGATGGAAAATACTACATCCCAGATGTTAAGTTGCCTTAGGTTAGGATATATAACGTTATAGACGTATATAATGACCCCACTGAGAAGTACGGGCCGACAAAACCGGGATTTTGTAAAATATTACCAGCAAGGTTCTAGATGGGTTAGGTTAGGTTATATTACGATATAGACGTATATAATGTGCCCATCGAGAAGTAGGGGCCGACCCGCCAGGAATGTTGGAAAATACTACATCCCAGATGTTAATTTGCCTTAGGTTAGGATACATAACGTTATAGACGTATATAATGTCCGCACCGAGAAGTACGGGCCGGTACGCCCGGGATTTTGTAAAACATTACCAGCGAGGGTCTACATGGGTTAGGTTAGGTTATATTACGATATAGACGTATATAATGTGCCCACCGAGAAGTACGGGCCGACCCGCCAGGAATGTTGGAAAATACTACATCCGAGATGTTAAGTTGCCTTAGGTTAGGATATATAACGTTATAGACGTATATAATGTCCGCACCGAGACGTACGGGACGACACGACCGGGATTATGTAAAACATTACCAGCGAGGGGCTAGATCGGTTAGGTTAGATTATATTACGTTATAGACGTATATAATGTTCCCACCGAGAAGTGGGGCCGACCCGCCATGAATGTTGGAAAATACTACATCCTAGATGTTAAGTTGCCTTAGGTTAGGATATATAACGTTATAGACGTATATAATGACGCCACTGAGAAGTACGGGCCGACACGACCGGGATTTTGTAAAATATTACCAGCAAGTGTCTAGATGGGTTAGGTTAGGTTATATTATGATATAGACGTATATAATGTGCCCACCGAGAAGTAGGGGCCGACCCGCCAGGAATGTTGGAAAATAATACATCCCAGATGTTAAGTTGCCTTAGGTTAGGATACATAACGTTATAGACGTATATAACGTCCGCACCGAGACGTACGCGACGACACGACCGGGAATCTGTAAAACACTACCAGCGAGAGTCTAGATGGGTTAGGTTAGGTTATATTACGATATAGATGTATATAATGTGCCCACCGAAAAGTTGGGGCCGACCCGCCAGGAATGTTGGAAAATACTACATCCGAGATGTTAAGTTGCCTTAGGTTAGGATATATAACGTTATAAACGCATATAATGTCCGCACCGAGACGTACGGGCCGACACGACCAGGATTTTGTGAAACATTACCAGCGAGGGTCCAGATGGGTTAGGTTAGGTTATATTACGATATAGACGTATATAATGTTCCCACCGAGAATTGCCGCCGACCAGCCAGGAATGTTGTGAAATACTACATCCGCGATGTTAGGTACCCTTAGGTTAGGATATATAACATTATAGACGTAAATAATGTCTTTACCGAGACGTACGGGACGACACGACCGGGATTTTGTAAAACATTACCAGCGAGCGTCTGGATGGGTTAGGTTAGGTTATGTTACGCTATAGACGTATATAATGTTCCCACCGAGAAGTAGGGGCCGACCCGCCAGGAATGTTGTGAAATACTACATCCGCGATGTTAGGTTCCCTTACTTTAGGATATATAACATTATAGACGTATATAATGTCCGCACCGAGACGTACGGGACGACACGACCGGGATTATGTAAAACATTACCAGCGAGGGGCTAGATCGGTTAGGTTAGATTATATTAAGTTATAGACGTATATAATGTTCCCACCGAGAAGTGGGGCCGACCCGCCATGAATGTTGGAAAATACTACATCCCAGATGTTAAGTTGCCTTAGGTTAGGATATATAACGTTATAGACGTATATAATGACCCCACTGAGAAGTACGAGCCGACAAAACCGGGATTTTGTAAAATATTACCAGCAAGGTTCTAGATGGGTTAGGTTAGGTTATATTATGATATAGACGTATATAATGCGCCCACCGAGAAGTAGGGGCCGACCCGCCAGGAATGTTGTGAAATACTACATCCGCGATGTTAGGTTCCCTTAGGTTTTAGGATATATAACATTATAGACGTATATAATGTCCGCACCGAGACGTGCGGGACGACACGACCGGGATTTTGTAAAACATTACCAGCGAGCGTCTGGATGGGTTAGGTTAGGTTATATTACGCTATAGACGTATATAATGTTCCCACCGAGAAGTAGGGGCCGACCCGCCAGGAATGTTGGAATATACTACATCCGAAATGTTAGGTTCCCTTAGGTTAGGATATATAACGTTATAGACGTATATAATGACCCCACTGAGAAGTACGGGCCGACACAACCGGGATTTTGTAAAATATTACCAGCAAGGTTCTAGATGGGTTAGGTTAGGTTATATTATGATATAGACGTATATAATGCGCCCACCGAGAAGTAGGGGCCGACCCGCCAGGAATGTTGGAAAATACTACATCCGAGATGTTATGTTCCCTTAGGTTAGGATATATAACGTTATGGACGTATATAATGTCCCCACCGAGAAGTACGGGCCGACACGACCGGGATTTTGTAAAACATTACCAGCGGGGGTTTAGATGGGTTAATTTAGGTTATATAACGATATAGACGTATATAATGTGCCCACCGAGAAGTACGGGCCGACCCGCCAGGAATGTTGGAAAATACTACATCCGAGATGTTAAGTTGCCTTAGGTTAGGATATATAACGTTATGGACGTATATAATGTCCGCACCGAGACGTACGGGACGACACGACCGGGATTATGTAAAACATTACCAGCGAGGGGCTAGATCGGTTAGGTTAGATTATATTACGTTATAGACGTATATAATGTTCCCACCGAGAAGTGGGGCCGACCCGCCATGAATGTTGGAAAATACTACATCCTAGATGTTAAGTTGCCTTAGGTTAGGATATATAACGTTATAGACGTATATAATGACGCCACTGAGAAGTACGGGCCGACACGACCGGGATTTTGTAAAATATTACCAGCAAGTGTCTAGATGGGTTAGGTTAGGTTATATTATGATATAGACGTATATAATGTGCCCACCGAGAAGTAGGGGCCGACCCGCCAGGAATGTTGGAAAATAATACATCCCAGATGTTAAGTTGCCTTAGGTTCGGATACATAACGTTATAGACGTATATAACGTCCGCACCGAGACGTACGCGACGACACGACCGGGAATCTGTAAAACACTACCAGCGAGAGTCTAGATGGGTTAGGTTAGGTTATATTACGATATAGATGTATATAATGTGCCCACCGAAAAGTTGGGGCCGACCCGCCAGGAATGTTGGAAAATACTACATCCGAGATGTTAAGTTGCCTTAGGTTAGGATATATAACGTTATAAACGCATATAATGTCCGCACCGAGACGTACGGGCCGACACGACCAGGATTTTGTGAAACATTACCAGCGAGGGTCCAGATGGGTTAGGTTAGGTTATATTACGATATAGACGTATATAATGTTCCCACCGAGAATTGCCGCCGACCAGCCAGGAATGTTGTGAAATACTACATCCGCGATGTTAGGTTCCCTTAGGTTAGGATATATAACATTATAGACGTAAATAATGTCTTTACCGAGACGTACGGGACGACACGACCGGGATTTTGTAAAACATTACCAGCGAGCGTCTGGATGGGTTAGGTTAGGTTATGTTACGCTATAGACGTATATAATGTTCCCACCGAGAAGTAGGGGCCGACCCGCCAGGAATGTTGTGAAATACTACATCCGCGATGTTAGGTTCCCTTACTTTAGGATATATAACATTATAGACGTATATAATGTCCGCACCGAGACGTACGGGACGACACGACCGGGATTATGTAAAACATTACCAGCGAGGGGCTAGATCGGTTAGGTTAGATTATATTAAGTTATAGACGTATATAATGTTCCCACCGAGAAGTGGGGCCGACCCGCCATGAATGTTGGAAAATACTACATCCCAGATGTTAAGTTGCCTTAGGTTAGGATATATAACGTTATAGACGTATATAATGACCCCACTGAGAAGTACGAGCCGACAAAACCGGGATTTTGTAAAATATTACCAGCAAGGTTCTAGATGGGTTAGGTTAGGTTATATTATGATATAGACGTATATAATGCGCCCACCGAGAAGTAGGGGCCGACCCGCCAGGAATGTTGTGAAATACTACATCCGCGATGTTAGGTTCCCTTAGGTTTTAGGATATATAACATTATAGACGTATATAATGTCCGCACCGAGACGTACGGGACGACACGACCGGGATTTTGTAAAACATTACCAGCGAGCGTCTGGATGGGTTAGGTTAGGTTATATTACGCTATAGACGTATATAATGTTCCCACCGAGAAGTAGGGGCCGACCCGCCAGGAATGTTGGAATATACTACATCCGAAATGTTAGGTTCCCTTAGGTTAGGATATATAACGTTATAGACGTATATAATGACCCCACTGAGAAGTACGGGCCGACACAACCGGGATTTTGTAAAATATTACCAGCAAGGTTCTAGATGGGTTAGGTTAGGTTATATTATGATATAGACGTATATAATGCGCCCACCGAGAAGTAGGGGCCGACCCGCCAGGAATGTTGGAAAATACTACATCCGAGATGTTATGTTCCCTTAGGTTAGGATATATAACGTTATGGACGTATATAATGTCCCCACCGAGAAGTACGGGCCGACACGACCGGGATTTTGTAAAACATTACCAGCGGGGGTTTAGATGGGTTAATTTAGGTTATATTACGATATAGACGTATATAATGTGCCCACCGAGAAGTACGTGCCGACCCGCCAGGAATGTTGGAAAATACTACATCCGAGATGTTAAGTTGCCTTAGGTTAGGATATATAACGTTATAGACGTATATAATGTCCGCACCGAGACGTACGGGACGACACGGCCGGGATTATGTAAAACATTACCAGCGAGGGGCTAGATGGTTTAGGTTAGGTTATATTATGATATAGACGTATATAATGTTCCCACCGAGAAGTAGGGGCCGACCCGCCAGGAATGTTGGAAAATAATACATCCCAGATGTTAAGTTGCCTTAGGTTAGGATACATAACGTTATAGACGTATATAACGTCCGCACCGAGACGTACGGGACGACACGACCGGGAATCTGTAAAACACTACCAGCGAGAGTCTAGATGGGTTAGGTTAGGTTATATTACGATATATATGTATATAATGTGCCCACCGAGTAGTTGGGGCCGACCCGCCAGGAATGTTGAAAAATACTACATCCCAGATGTTAAGTTGCCTTAGGTTAGGATATATAACGTTATAAACGCATATAATGTCCGCACCGAGTCGTACGGGACGACACGACCGGGATTCTGTAAAACATTACCAGAGAGGGTCTAGATGGGTTAGGTTAGGTTATATTACGATATAGACGTATATAATGTGCCCACCGAGAATTGCCGCCGACCCGCCAGGAATGTTGGAAAATACTACATCCGAGATGTCAAGTTGCCTTAGGTTAGGATATATAACGTTATAAACGCATATAATGTCCGCACCGAGACGTACGGGCCAACACGACCGGGATTTTGTGAAACATTACCAGCGAGGGTCCAGATGGGTTAGGTTAGGTTATATTACGATATAGACGTATATAATGTTCCCACCGAGAATTGCCGCCGACCAGCCAGGAATGTTGTGAAATACTACATCCGCGATGTTAGGTTCCTTTAGGTTAGGATATATAACATTATAGACATATATAATGTCCGCACCGAGACGTACGGGACGACACGACCGGGATTTTGTAAAACATTACCAGCGAGCGTCTGGATGGGTTAGGTTAGGTTATATTACGCTATAGACGTATATAATGTTCCCACCGAGAAGTAGGGGCCGACCCGCCAGGAATGTTGGAATATACTACATCCGAAATGTTAGGTTCCCCTAGGTTAGGATATATAACGTTATAGACGTATATAATGTCCGCACCGAGACGTACGGGACGACACGACCGGGATTATGTAAAACATTACCAGCGAGGGGCTAGATCGGTTAGGTTAGATTATATTACGTTATAGACGTATATAATGTTCCCACCGAGAAGTGGGCCCGACCCGCCATGAATGTTTGAAAATACTACATCCCAGATGTTAAGTTGCCTTAGGTTAGGATATATAACGTTATAGACGTATATAATGACGCCACTGAGAAGTACGGGCCGACACGACCGGGATTTTATAAAATATTACCAGCAAGGGTCTAGATGGGTTAGGTTAGGTTATATTATGATATAGACGTATATAATGTGCCCACCGAGAAGTAGGGGCCGACCCGCCAGGAATGTTGGAAAATAATACATCCCAGATGTTAAGTTGCCTTAGGTTAGGATACATAACGTTATAGACGCATATAATGTCCGCACCGAGACGTACGGGACGACACGACCGGGATTCTGTAAAACATTACCAGCGAGGGTCTACATGGGTTAGGTTAGGTTATATTACGATATAGATGTATATAATGTGCCCACCGAAAAGTTGGGGCCGACCCGCCAGGAATGTTGGAAAATACTACATCCGAGATGCTAAGTTGCCTTAGGTTAGGATATATAACGTTATAAACGCATATAATGTCCGCACCGAGACGTACGGGCCAACACGACCGGGATTTTGTGAAACATTACCAGCGAGGGTCCAGATGGGTTAGGTTAGGTTATATTACGATATAGACGTATATAATGTTCCCACCGAGAATTGCCGCCGACCAGCCAGGAATGTTGTGAAATACTACATCCGCGATGTTAGGTTCCCTTAGGTTAGGATATATAACATTATAGACGTATATAATGTCCGCACCGAGACGTACGGGACGACACGACCGGGATTTTGTAAAACATTACCAGCGAGCGTCTGGATGGGTTAGGTTAGGTTATATTACGCTATAGACGTATATAATGTTCCCACCGAGAAGTAGGGGCCGACCCGCCAGGAATATTGGAATATACTACATCCGAAATGTTAGGTTCCCTTAGGTTAGGATATATAACGTTATAGACGTATATAATGTCCGCAACGAGACGTACGGGACGACACGACCGGGATTATGTAAAACATTACCAGCGAGGGGCTAGATCGGTTAGGTTAGATTATATTACGTTATAGACGTATATAATGTTCCCACCGAGAAGTGGGGCCGACCCGCCATGAATGTTGGAAAATACTACATCCCAGATGTTAAGTTGCCTTAGGTTAGGATATATAACGTTATAGACGTATATAATGACGCCACTGAGAAGTACGGGCCGACACGACCGGGATTTTGTAAAATATTACCAGCAAGGGTCTAGATGGGTTAGGTTAGGTTATATTATGATATAGACGTATATAATGTGCCCACCGAGAAGTAGGGGCCGACCCGCCAGGAATGTTGGAAAATAATACATCCCAGATGTTAAGTTGCCTTAGGTTAGGATACATAACGTTATAGACGTATATAACGTCCGCACCGAGACGTACGGGACGACACGACCGGGAATCTGTAAAACATTACCAGCGGGGGTCTAGATGGGTTAGGTTAGGTTATATTACGATATAGACGTATATAATGTGCCCACCGAGAAGATGGGGCCGACCAGCCGGGAATGTTGTGAAATACTACATCCGCGATGTTTGGTTCCCTTAGGTTAGGATATATAACATTATAGACGTATATAATGTCCGCACCGAGACGTACGGGACGACACGACCGGGATTTTGTAAAACATTACCAGCGAGCGTCTGGATGGGTTAGGTTAGGTTATATTACGCTATAGACGTATATAATGTGCCCACCGAGAAGTAGGGTCCGACCCGCCAGGAATGTTGGAATATACTACATCCGAAATGTTAGGTTCCCTTAGGTTAGGATATATAACGTTATAGACGTATATAATGTCCGCACCGAGACGTACGGGACGACACGACCGGGATTATGTAAAACATTACCAGCGAGGGGCTAGATCGGTTAGGTTAGATTATATTACGTTATAGACGTATATAATGTTCCCACCGAGAAGTGGGTCCGACCCGCCATGAATGTTGGAAAAAACTACATCCCAGATGTTAAGTTGCCTTAGGTTAGAATATATAACGTTATAGACGTATATAATGACCCCACTGAGAAGTACGGGCCGACAAAACCGGGATTTTGTAAAATATTACCAGCAAGGTTCTAGATGGGTTAGGTTAGGTTATATTATGATATAGACGTATATAATGTGCCCTCCGAGAAGTAGGGGCCGACCCGCCAGGAATGTTGGAAAATACTACATCCCAAATGTTAATTTGCCTTAGGTTAGGATACATAACGTTATAGACGTATATAATGTCCGCACCGAGACGTACGGGACGACACGACCGGGATTCTGTAAAACATTACCAGCGAGAGTCTAGATGGGTTAAGTTAGGTTACATTACGATATATACGTATATAATGTGCCCACCGAGAAGTTGGGGCCGACCCGCCAGGAATGTTGGAAAATACTACATCCCAGATGTTAAGTTGCCTTAGGTTAGGATATATAACGTTATAAACCCATATAATGTCCGCACCGAGACGTACGGGACGACACGACCGGGATTCTGTAAAACATTACCAGCGAGGGTCTAGATCGGTTATGTTAGGTTATATTACGTTATAGACGTACATAATGTTCCCACCGAGAAGTGGGGCCGACCCGCCAGGAATGTTGTGAAAAACTACATTCGAGATGTTAGGTAGCCTTAGGTTAGGGTATATAACATTATAGACGTATATGATGTCCCCACCGGGAAGTACGGGCCGACACGACCGGGATTTTGTGAAACATTACCAGCGAGGGTCCAGATGGGTTAGGTTAGGTTATATTACCATATAGACGTATATAATGTTCCCACCGAGAATTGGCGCCGACCAGCCAGGAATGTTGTGAAATACTACATCCGCGATGTTAGGTTCCCTCATGTTAGGATATATAACATTATAGACGTATATAATGTCCCCACCGAGAAGCACGGTCCGACACGACCGGGATTTTGTAAAACATTACCACTGAGGGTCTAGATGGGTTAGGTTAGGTTATATTACGATATAGACGTATATAATATGCCCACCGAGAAATTGGGGCCGACGCGCCAGGAATGTTGGAAAATACTACATCCGAGATGTTAGGTTGCCTTAGGTTAGGATATATAACGTTATAAACGCATATAATGTCCGCACCGAGACGTACGGGCCGACAGGACCGGGATTTTGTAAAACATTGCCAGCGAGGGTCTAGATGGGTTAGGATAGGTTACATTACGATATAGACGTATATAATATGCCCACCGAGAAGTAGGAGCCGACCCGCCAGGAATGTTGGAAAATACTACATCCAAGATGTTAGGTTCCCTTAGGTTAGGGTATATAACGTTATAGACTTGTATAATGTCCGCACCGAGAAGTACGGGCCGAAACGCCCCGGATTTTGTAAAACATTACCAGCGAGGGTCTAGATGGGTTAGGTTAGGTTATATTACGATATAGACGTATATAATGTGCCCACCGAGAAGATGGGGCCGACCAGCCGGGAATGTTGTGAAATACTACATCCGCGATGTTAGGTTCCCTTAGGTTAGGATATATAACATTATAGACGTATATAATCTCCGAACCGAGACGTACGGGACGACACGTACCGGGATTTTGTAAAACATTACCAGCGAGGGTCTAGATGGGTTAGGTTAGGTTATATTACGATATAGACGTATATAATGTGCCCACCGAGAAGATGGGGCCGACCCGCCAGGAATGTTGGGAAATACAACATCCGAGATGTTAAGTTGCCTTAGGTTAGGATATATAACGTTATAGACGTATATAATGTCCCCACCGAGAAGTACGCGCCGACACGACCGGGATTTTGTAAAACATTACCAGCGAGGGTCTAGATGGGTTAGGTTAGGTTATATTACGATATAGATGTATATAATGTGCCCACCGAGAAGCACGGGCCGACACGACCGGGATTTTGTAAAACATTGCCAGCGAGGGTCTAGATGGGTTAGGTTAGGTTATATTACGATATAGACGTATATAATGTCCCCACCGAGAAGTACTGGCCGACACGACCGGGATTTTGTAAAACATTACCAGCGAGGGTCTAGATGGGTTAGGTTAGGTTACATTACGATATAGACGTATATAATATGCCCACCGAGAAGTAGGAGCCGACCCAGCAGGAATGTTGGAAAATACTACATCCAAGATGTTAGGTTACCTTAGGTTAGGGTATATAACGTTATAGACTTATATAATATCCGCACCGAGAAGTACGGGCCGACACGCCCCGGATTTTGTAAAACATTACCAGCGAGGGTATAGATGGGTTAGGTTCGGTTATATTACGATATAGATGTATATAATGTGCCCACCGAGAAGCACGGGCCGACACGACCGGGATTTTGTAAAACCTTACCAGCGAGGGTCTAGATGGGTTAGGTTAGGTTATATTACGATATAGACGTATATAATCTGCCCACCGAGAAATTGGGGCCGACGCGCCAGGAATGTTGGAAAATACTACATCCGAGATGTTAGGTTGCCTTAGGTTAGGGTATATAACGTTATAGACTTATATAATGTCCGCACCGAGAAGTACGGGCCGACATGCCCCGGATTTTGTAAAACATTACCAGCGAGGGTCTAGATGGGTTAGGTTAGGTTATATTACGATATAGACGTATATAATGTGCCCACCGAGAAGATGGGGCCGACCAGCCGGGAATGTTGTGAAATACTACATCCGCGATGTTAGGTTCCCTTAGGTTAGGATATATAACATTATAGACGTATATAATGTCCGAACCGAGACGTACGGGACGACACGTACCGGGATTTTGTAAAACATTACCAGCGAGGGTCTAGATGGGTTAGGGTAGGTTATATTACGATATAGATGTATATAATGTGCCCACCGAGAAGTTGGGGCCGACGCGCCAGAAATGTTGGAAAATACTACATCCGAGATGTTAAGTTGCCTTAGGTTATGATATATAACGTTATAAACGCATATAATGTCCGTACCGAGACGTACGGGCCGACACGACCGGGATTTTGTAAAACATTACCAGAGAGGGTCTAGATGGGTTAGGTTAGGTTATATTACGATATAGACGTATATAATGTGCCCACCGAGAATTGCCGCCGACCAGCCAGGAATGTTGTGAAATACTACATCCGCGATGTTAGGTTCCCTTAGGTTAGGATATATAACATTATAGACGTATATAATGTCCGCACCGAGACGTACGGGACGACACGACCGGGATTTTGTAAAACATTACCAGCGAGCGTCTGGATGGGTTAGGTTAGGTTATATTACGCTATAGACGTATATAATGTGCCCACCGAGAAGTAGGGGCCGACCCGCCAGGAATGTTGGAATATACTACATCCGAAATGTTAGGTTCCCTTAGGTTAGGATATATAACGTTATAGACGTATATAATGTCCGCACCGAGACGTACGGGACGACACGACCGGGATTATGTAAAACATTACCAGCGAGGGGCTAGATCGGTTAGGTTAGATTATATTACGTTATAGACGTATATAATGTTCCCACCGAGAAGTGGGTCCGACCCGCCATGAATGTTGGAAAAAACTACATCCCAGATGTTAAGTTGCCTTAGGTTAGAATATATAACGTTATAGACGTATATAATGACCCCACTGAGAAGTACGGGCCGACAAAACCGGGATTTTGTAAAATATTACCAGCAAGGTTCTAGATGGGTTAGGTTAGGTTATATTATGATATAGACGTATATAATGTGCCCTCCGAGAAGTAGGGGCCGACCCGCCAGGAATGTTGGAAAATACTACACCCCAAATGTTAATTTGCCTTAGGTTAGGATACATAACGTTATAGACGTATATAATGTCCGCACCGAGACGTACGGGACGACACGACCGGGATTCTGTAAAACATTACCAGCGAGAGTCTAGATGGGTTAAGTTAGGTTATATTACGATATATATGTATATAATGTGCCCACCGAGAAGTTGGGGCCGACCCGCCAGGAATGTTGGAAAATACTACATCTCAGATGTTAAGTTGCCTTAGGTTAGGATATATAACGTTATAAACCCATATAATGTCCGCACCGAGACGTACGGGACGACACGACCGGGATTCTGTAAAACATTACCAGCGAGGGTCTAGATCGGTTATGTTAGGTTATATTACGTTATAGACGTACATAATGTTCCCACCGAGAAGTGGGGCCGACCCGCCAGGAATGTTGTGAAAAACTACATTCGAGATGTTAGGTAGCCTTAGGTTAGGGTATATAACATTATAGACGTATATGATGTCCCCACCGGGAAGTACGGGCCGACACGACCGGGATTTTGTGAAACATTACCAGCGAGGGTCCAGATGGGTTAGGTTAGGTTATATTACCATATAGACGTATATAATGTTCCCACCGAGAATTGGCGCCGACCAGCCAGGAATGTTGTGAAATACAACATCCGCGATGTTAGGTTCCCTCATGTTAGGATATATAACATTATAGACGTATATAATGTCCCCACCGAGAAGCACGGTCCGACACGACCGGGATTATGTAAAACATTACCACCGAGGGTCTAGATGGGTTAGGTTAGGTTATATTACGATATAGACGTATATAATGTGCCCACCGAGAAATTGGGGCCGACGCGCCAGGAATGTTGGAAAATACTACATCCGAGATGTTAGGTTGCCTTAGGTTAGGATATATAACGTTATAAACGCATATAATGTCCGCACCGAGACGTACGGGCCGACAGGACCGGGATTTTGTAAAACACTGCCAGCGAGGGTCTAGATGGGTTAGGTTAGGTTACATTACGATATAGACGTATATAATATGCCCACCGAGAAGTAGGAGCCGACCCGCCAGGAATGTTGGAAAATACTACATCCAAGATGTTAGGTTCCCTTAGGTTAGGGTATATAACGTTATAGACTTGTATAATGTCCGCACCGAGAAGTACGGGCCGACACGCCCCGGATTTTGTAAAACATTACCAGCGAGGGTCTAGATGGGTTAGGTTAGGTTATATTACGATATAGACGTATATAATGTGCCCACCGAGAAGATGGGGCCGACCAGCCGGGAATGTTGTGAAATACTACATCCGCGATGTTAGGTTCCCTTAGGTTAGGATATATAACATTATAGACGTATATAATCTCCGAACCGAGACGTACGGGACGACACGTACCGGGATTTTGTAAAACATTACCAGCGAGGGTCTAGATGGGTTAGGTTAGGTTATATTACGATATAGACGTATATAATGTGCCCACCGAGAAGATGGGGCCGACCCGCCAGGAATGTTGGGAAATACAACATCCGAGATGTTAAGTTGCCTTAGGTTAGGATATATAACGTTATAGACGTATATAATGTCCCCACCGAGAAGTACGCGCCGACACGACCGGGATTTTGTAAAACATTACCAGCGAGGGTCTAGATGGGTTAGGTTAGGTTATATTACGATATAGATGTATATAATGTGCCCACCGAGAAGCACGGGCCGACACGACCGGGATTTTGTAAAACATTGCCAGCGAGGGTCTAGATGGGTTAGGTTAGGTTATATTACGATATAGATGTATATAATGTGCCCACCGAGAAGCACGGGCCGACACGACCGGGATTTTGTAAAACCTTACCAGCGAGGGTCTAGATGGGTTAGGTTAGGTTATATTACGATATAGACGTATATAATCTGCCCACCGAGAAATTGGGGCCGACGCGCCAGGAATGTTGGAAAATACTACATCCGAGATGTTAGGTTGCCTTAGGTTAGGGTATATAACGTTATAGACTTATATAATGTCCGCACCGAGAAGTACGGGCCGACATGCCCCGGATTTTGTAAAACATTACCAGCGAGGGTCTAGATGGGTTAGGTTAGGTTATATTACGATATAGACGTATATAATGTGCCCACCGAGAAGATGGGGCCGACCAGCCGGGAATGTTGTGAAATACTACATCCGCGATGTTAGGTTCCCTTAGGTTAGGATATATAACATTATAGACGTATATAATGTCCGAACCGAGACGTACGGGACGACACGTACCGGGATTTTGTAAAACATTACCAGCGAGGGTCTAGATGGGTTAGGGTAGGTTATATTACGATATAGATGTATATAATGTGCCCACCGAGAAGTTGGGGCCGACGCGCCAGAAATGTTGGAAAATACTACATCCGAGATGTTAAGTTGCCTTAGGTTATGATATATAACGTTATAAACGCATATAATGTCCGTACCGAGACGTACGGGCCGACACGACCGGGATTTTGTAAAACATTACCAGAGAGGGTCTAGATGGGTTAGGTTAGGTTATATTACGATATAGACGTATATAATGTGCCCACCGAGAAGATGGGGCCGACCCGCAAGGAATGTTGGAAAATACTACATCCGAGATGTTAAGTTGCCTTAGGTTAGGATATATAACGTTATAGACGTATATAATGTCCCCACCGAGAAGTACGGGCCGAGACGACCGGGATTATGTAAAACATTACCAGCGAGGGTCTAGATAGGTTAGGTTAGGTTATATTACGATATAGATGTATATAATGCGCCCACCGAGAAGCACGGGCCGACACAACCGGGATTTTGTAAAACATTACCAGCGAGGGTCTAGATGGGTTAGGTTAGGTTATATTACGATATAGACGTATATAATGTCCCCACCGAGAAGTACTGGCCGACACGACCGGGATTTTGTAAAACATTACCAGCGAGGGTCTAGATGGGTTAGGTTAGGTTATATTACGATATAGACGTATATAATCTGCCCACCGAGAAGTTGGGGCCGACTCGCCAGGAATTTTGGAAAATACTACATCCCAGATGTTAAGTTGCCTTAGGTTAGGATACGTAACGTTATAGACGTATATAATGTCCGCTCCGAGACGTACGGGACGACACGACCGGGAT
Source organism: Xylocopa violacea (assembly GCA_963969225.1). Lineage (NCBI taxonomy): Eukaryota > Metazoa > Arthropoda > Insecta > Hymenoptera > Apidae > Xylocopa > Xylocopa violacea. The sequence continues at coordinate 1,246,010 of CAXAJV010000732.1, forward strand.
TTTGTAAAACATTACCAGCGAGGGTCTAGATGGGTTAGGTTAGGTTATATCACGATATAGACGTATATTATGTGCCCACCGAGAACATGGGGCCGACCCGCCAAGAATGTTGGAAAATACTACATCCGAGATGTTAAGTTGCCTTAGGTTAGGATATATAACGTTATAGACGTATATAATGTCCCCACCGAGAAGTACGGGCCGACACGACCGGGATTCTGTAAAACATTACCAGCGAGGGTCTAGATGGGTTAGGTTAGGTTATATTACGATATAGATGTATATAATGTGCCCACCGAGAAGCACGGGCCGACACGACCGGGGTTTTGTAAAACATTACCAGCGAGGGTCTAGATGGGTTAGGTTAGGTTATATTACGATATAGACGTATATAATCTGCCCACCGAGAAATTGGGGCCGACGCGCCAGGAATGTTGGAAAATACTACATCCGAGATGTTAGGTTGCCTTAGGTTAGGGTATATAACGTTATAGACTTATATAATGTCCGCACCGAGAAGTACGGGCCGACACGCCCCGGATTTTGTAAAACATTACCAGCGAGGGTCTAGATGGGTTAGGTTAGGTTATATTACGATATAGACGTATATAATGTGCCCACCGAGAAGATGGGGCCGACCAGCCGGGAATGTTGTGAAATACTACATCCGCGATGTTTGGTTCCCTTAGGTTAGGATATATAACATTATAGACGTATATAATGTCCGCACCGAGACGTACGGGACGACACGACCGGGATTTTGTAAAACATTACCAGCGAGCGTCTGGATGGGTTAGGTTAGGTTATATTACGCTATAGACGTATATAATGTGCCCACCGAGAAGTAGGGGCCGACCCGCCAGGAATGTTGGAATATACTACATCCGAAATGTTAGGTTCCCTTAGGTTAGGATATATAACGTTATAGACGTATATAATGTCCGCACCGAGACGTACGGGACGACACGACCGGGATTATGTAAAACATTACCAGCGAGGGGCTAGATCGGTTAGGTTAGATTATATTACGTTATAGACGTATATAATGTTCCCACCGAGAAGTGGGTCCGACCCGCCATGAATGTTGGAAAAAACTACATCCCAGATGTTAAGTTGCCTTAGGTTAGAATATATAACGTTATAGACGTATATAATGACCCCACTGAGAAGTACGGGCCGACAAAACCGGGATTTTGTAAAATATTACCAGCAAGGTTCTAGATGGGTTAGGTTAGGTTATATTATGATATAGACGTATATAATGTGCCCTCCGAGAAGTAGGGGCCGACCCGCCAGGAATGTTGGAAAATACTACATCCCAAATGTTAATTTGCCTTAGGTTAGGATACATAACGTTATAGACGTATATAATGTCCGCACCGAGACGTACGGGACGACACGACCGGGATTCTGTAAAACATTACCAGCGAGAGTCTAGATGGGTTAAGTTAGGTTATATTACGATATATATGTATATAATGTGCCCACCGAGAAGTTGGGGCCGACCCGCCAGGAATGTTGGAAAATACTACATCCCAGATGTTAAGTTGCCTTAGGTTAGGATATATAACGTTATAAACCCATATAATGTCCGCACCGAGACGTACGGGACGACACGACCGGGATTCTGTAAAACATTACCAGCGAGGGTCTAGATCGGTTATGTTAGGTTATATTACGTTATAGACGTACATAATGTTCCCACCGAGAAGTGGGGCCGACCCGCCAGGAATGTTGTGAAAAACTACATTCGAGATGTTAGGTAGCCTTAGGTTAGGGTATATAACATTATAGACGTATATGATGTCCCCACCGGGAAGTACGGGCCGACACGACCGGGATTTTGTGAAACATTACCAGCGAGGGTCCAGATGGGTTAGGTTAGGTTATATTACCATATAGACGTATATAATGTTCCCACCGAGAATTGGCGCCGACCAGCCAGGAATGTTGTGAAATACAACATCCGCGATGTTAGGTTCCCTCATGTTAGGATATATAACATTATAGACGTATATAATGTCCCCACCGAGAAGCACGGTCCGACACGACCGGGATTTTGTAAAACATTACCACCGAGGGTCTAGATGGGTTAGGTTAGGTTATATTACGATATAGACGTATATAATCTGCCCACCGAGAAATTGGGGCCGACGCGCCAGGAATGTTGGAAAATACTACATCCGAGATGTTAGGTTGCCTTAGGTTAGGATATATAACGTTATAAACGCATATAATGTCCGCACCGAGACGTACGGGCCGACAGGACCGGGATTTTGTAAAACACTGCCAGCGAGGGTCTAGATGGGTTAGGTTAGGTTACATTACGATATAGACGTATATAATATGCCCACCGAGAAGTAGGAGCCGACCCGCCAGGAATGTTGGAAAATACTACATCCAAGATGTTAGGTTCCCTTAGGTTAGGGTATATAACGTTATAGACTTGTATAATGTCCGCACCGAGAAGTACGGGCCGACACGCCCCGGATTTTGTAAAACATTACCAGCGAGGGTCTAGATGGGTTAGGTTAGGTTATATTACGATATAGACGTATATAATGTGCCCACCGAGAAGATGGGGCCGACCAGCCGGGAATGTTGTGAAATACTACATCCGCGATGTTAGGTTCCCTTAGGTTAGGATATATAACGTTATAGACGTATATAATGTCCGAACCGAGACGTACGGGACGACACGTACCGGGATTTTGTAAAACATTACCAGCGAGGGTCTAGATGGGTTAGGGTAGGTTATATTACGATATAGATGTATATAATGTGCCCACCGAGAAGTTGGGGCCGACGCGCCAGAAATGTTGGAAAATACTACATCCGAGATGTTAAGTTGCCTTAGGTTATGATATATAACGTTATAAACGCATATAATGTCCGTACCGAGACGTACGGGCCGACACGACCGGGATTTTGTAAAACATTACCAGAGAGGGTCTAGATGGGTTAGGTTAGGTTATATTACGATATAGACGTATATAATGTGCCCACCGAGAAGATGGGGCCGACCCGCAAGGAATGTTGGAAAATACTACATCCGAGATGTTAAGTTGCCTTAGGTTAGGATATATAACGTTATAGACGTATATAATGTCCCCACCGAGAAGTACGGGCCGAGACGACCGGGATTATGTAAAACATTACCAGCGTGGGTCTAGATAGGTTAGGTTAGGTTATATTACGATATAGATGTATATAATGTGCCCACCGAGAAGCACGGGCCGACACGACCGGGATTTTGTAAAACATTACCAGCGAGGGTCTAGATGGGTTAGGTTAGGTTATATTACGATACAGACGTATATAATGTCCCCACCGAGAAGTACTGGCCGACACGACCGGGATTTTGTAAAACATTACCAGCGAGGGTCTAGATGGGTTAGGTTAGGTTATATTACGATATAGAAGTATATAATCTGCCCACCGAGAAGTTGGGGCCGACTCGCCAGGAATTTTGGAAAATACTACATCCCAGATGTTAAGTTGCCTTAGGTTAGGATACGTAACGTTATAGACGTATATAATGTCCGCTCCGAGACGTACGGGACGACACGACCGGATTTTGTAAAACATTACCAGCGAGGGTCTAGATGGGTTAGGTTAGGTTATATCACGATATAGACGTATATTATGTGCCCACCGAGAACATGGGGCCGACCCGCCAAGAATGTTGGAAAATACTACATCCGAGATGTTAAGTTGCCTTAGGTTAGGATATATAACGTTATAGACGTATATAATGTCCCCACCGAGAAGTACGGGCCGACACGACCGGGATTCTGTAAAACATTACCAGCGAGGGTCTAGATGGGTTAGGTTAGGTTATATTACGATATAGATGTATATAATGTGCCCACCGAGAAGCACGGGCCGACACGACCGGGGTTTTGTAAAACATTACCAGCGAGGGTCTAGATGGGTTAGGTTAGGTTATATTACGATATAGACGTATATAATCTGCCCACCGAGAAATTGGGGCCGACGCGCCAGGAATGTTGGAAAATACTACATCCGAGATGTTAGGTTGCCTTAGGTTAGGGTATATAACGTTATAGACTTATATAATGTCCGCACCGAGAAGTACGGGCCGACACGCCCCGGATTTTGTAAAACATTACCAGCGAGGGTCTAGATGGGTTAGGTTAGGTTATATTACGATATAGACGTATATAATGTGCCCACCGAGAAGATGGGGCCGACCAGCCGGGAATGTTGTGAAATACTACATCCGCGATGTTTGGTTCCCTTAGGTTAGGATATATAACATTATAGACGTATATAATGTCCGCACCGAGACGTACGGGACGACACGACCGGGATTTTGTAAAACATTACCAGCGAGCGTCTGGATGGGTTAGGTTAGGTTATATTACGCTATAGACGTATATAATGTGCCCACCGAGAAGTAGGGGCCGACCCGCCAGGAATGTTGGAATATACTACATCCGAAATGTTAGGTTCCCTTAGGTTAGGATATATAACGTTATAGATGTATATAATGTCCGCACCGAGACGTACGGGACGACACGACCGGGATTATGTAAAACATTACCAGCGAGGGGCTAGATCGGTTAGGTTAGATTATATTACGTTATAGACGTATATAATGTTCCCACCGAGAAGTGGGTCCGACCCGCCATGAATGTTGGAAAAAACTACATCCCAGATGTTAAGTTGCCTTAGGTTAGAATATATAACGTTATAGACGTATATAATGACCCCACTGAGAAGTACGGGCCGACAAAACCGGGATTTTGTAAAATATTACCAGCAAGGTTCTAGATGGGTTAGGTTAGGTTATATTATGATATAGACGTATATAATGTGCCCTCCGAGAAGTAGGGGCCGACCCGCCAGGAATGTTGGAAAATACTACATCCCAAATGTTAAGTTGCCTTAGGTTAGGATATATAACGTTATAAACCCATATAATGTCCGCACCGAGACGTACGGGACGACACGACCGGGATTCTGTAAAACATTACCAGCGAGGGTCTAGATCGGTTATGTTAGGTTATATTACGTTATAGACGTACATAATGTTCCCACCGAGAAGTGGGGCCGACCCGCCAGGAATGTTGTGAAAAACTACATTCGAGATGTTAGGTAGCCTTAGGTTAGGGTATATAACATTATAGACGTCTATGATGTCCCCACCGGGAAGTACGGGCCGACACGACCGGGATTTTGTGAAACATTACCAGCGAGGGTCCAGATGGGTTAGGTTAGGTTATATTACCATATAGACGTATATAATGTTCCCACCGAGAATTGGCGCCGACCAGCCAGGAATGTTGGAAAATACTACATCCGAGATGTTAGGTTGCCTTAGGTTAGGATATATAACGTTATAAACGCATATAATGTCCGCACCGAGACGTACGGGCCGACAGGACCGGGATTTTGTAAAACATTGCCAGCGAGGGTCTAGATGGGTTAGGTTAGGTTACATTACGATATAGACGTATATAATATGCCCACCGAGAAGTAGGAGCCGACCCGCCAGGAATGTTGGAAAATACTACATCCAAGATGTTAGGTTCCCTTAGGTTAGGGTATATAACGTTATAGACTTGTATAATGTCCGCACCGAGAAGTACGGGCCGACACGCCCCGGATTTTGTAAAACATTACCAGCGAGGGTCTAGATGGGTTAGGTTAGGTTATATTACGATATAGACGTATATAATGTGCCCACCGAGAAGATGGGGCCGACCAGCCGGGAATGTTGTGAAATACTACATCCGCGATGTTAGGTTCCCTTAGGTTAGGATATATAACATTATAGACGTATATAATCTCCGAACCGAGACGTACGGGACGACACGTACCGGGATTTTGTAAAACATTACCAGCGAGGGTCTAGATGGGTTAGGTTAGGTTATATTACGATATAGACGTATATAATGTGCCCACCGAGAAGATGGGGCCGACCCGCCAGGAATGTTGGGAAATACAACATCCGAGATGTTAAGTTGCCTTAGGTTAGGATATATAACGTTATAGACGTATATAATGTCCCCACCGAGAAGTACGCGCCGACACGACCGGGATTTTGTAAAACATTACCAGCGAGGGTCTAGATGGGTTAGGTTAGGTTATATTACGATATAGATGTATATAATGTGCCCACCGAGAAGCACGGGCCGACACGACCGGGATTTTGTAAAACATTGCCAGCGAGGGTCTAGATGGGTTAGGTTAGGTTATATTACGATATAGACGAATATAATGTCCCCACCGAGATGTACTGGCCGACACGACCGGGATTTTGTAAAACATTACCAGCGAGGGTCTAGATGGGTTAGGTTAGGTTACATTACGATATAGACGTATATAATATGCCCACCGAGAAGTAGGAGCCGACCCAGCAGGAATGTTGGAAAATACTACATCCAAGATGTTAGGTTACCTTAGGTTAGGGTATATAACGTTATAGACTTATATAATATCCGCACCGAGAAGTACGGGCCGACACGCCCCGGATTTTGTAAAACATTACCAGCGAGGGTCTAGATGGGTTAGGTTCGGTTATATTACGATATAGATGTATATAATGTGCCCACCGAGAAGCACGGGCCGACACGACCGGGATTTTGTAAAACCTTACCAGCGAGGGTCTAGATGGGTTAGGTTAGGTTATATTACGATATAGACGTATATAATCTGCCCACCGAGAAATTGGGGCCGACGCGCCAGGAATGTTGGAAAATACTACATCCGAGATGTTAGGTTGCCTTAGGTTAGGGTATATAACGTTATAGACTTATATAATGTCCGCACCGAGAAGTACGGGCCGACATGCCCCGGATTTTGTAAAACATTACCAGCGAGGGTCTAGATGGGTTAGGTTAGGTTATATTACGATATAGACGTATATAATGTGCCCACCGAGAAGATGGGGCCGACCAGCCGGGAATGTTGTGAAATACTACATCCGCGATGTTAGGTTCCCTTAGGTTAGGATATATAACATTATAGACGTATATAATGTCCGAACCGAGACGTACGGGACGACACGTACCGGGATTTTGTAAAACATTACCAGCGAGGGTCTAGATGGTTTAGGGTAGGTTATATTACGATATAGATGTATATAATGTGCCCACCGAGAAGTTGGGGCCGACGCGCCAGAAATGTTGGAAAATACTACATCCGAGATGTTAAGTTGCCTTAGGTTATGATATATAACGTTATAAACGCATATAATGTCCGTACCGAGACGTACGGGCCGACACGACCGGGATTTTGTAAAACATTACCAGAGAGGGTCTAGATGGGTTAGGTTAGGTTATATTACGATATAGACGTATATAATGTGCCCACCGAGAAGATGGGGCCGACCCGCAAGGAATGTTGGAAAATACTACATCCGAGATGTTAAGTTGCCTTAGGTTAGGATATATAACGTTATAGACGTATATAATGTCCCCACCGAGAAGTACGGGCCGAGACGACCGGGATTATGTAAAACATTACCAGCGTGGGTCTAGATAGGTTAGGTTAGGTTATATTACGATATAGATGTATATAATGTGCCCACCGAGAAGCACGGGCCGACACGACCGGGATTTTGTAAAACATTACCAGCGAGGGTCTAGATGGGTTAGGTTAGGTTATATTACGATATAGACGTATATAATGTCCCCACCGAGAAGTACTGGCCGACACGACCGGGATTTTGTAAAACATTACCAGCGAGGGTCTAGATGGGTTAGGTTAGGTTATATTACGATATAGAAGTATATAATCTGCCCACCGAGAAGTTGGGGCCGACTCGCCAGGAATTTTGGAAAATACTACATCCCAGATGTTAAGTTGCCTTAGGTTAGGATACGTAACGTTATAGACGTATATAATGTCCGCTCCGAGACGTACGGGACGACACGACCGGGATTTTGTAAAACATTACCAGCGAGGGTCTAGATGGGTTAGGTTAGGTTATATCACGATATAGACGTATATTATGTGCCCACCGAGAACATGGGGCCGACCCGCCAAGAATGTTGGAAAATACTACATCCGAGATGTTAAGTTGCCTTAGGTTAGGATATATAACGTTATAGACGTATATAATGTCCCCACCGAGAAGTACGGGCCGACACGACCGGGATTCTGTAAAACATTACCAGCGAGGGTCTAGATGGGTTAGGTTAGGTTATATTACGATATAGATGTATATAATGTGCCCACCGAGAAGCACGGGCCGACACGACCGGGGTTTTGTAAAACATTACCAGCGAGGGTCTAGATGGGTTAGGTTAGGTTATATTACGATATAGACGTATATAATCTGCCCACCGAGAAATTGGGGCCGACGCGCCAGGAATGTTGGAAAATACTACATCCGAGATGTTAGGTTGCCTTAGGTTAGGGTATATAACGTTATAGACTTATATAATGTCCGCACCGAGAAGTACGGGCCGACACGCCCCGGATTTTGTAAAACATTACCAGCGAGGGTCTAGATGGGTTAGGTTAGGTTATATTACGATATAGACGTATATAATGTGCCCACCGAGAAGATGGGGCCGACCAGCCGGGAATGTTGTGAAATACTACATCCGCGATGTTTGGTTCCCTTAGGTTAGGATATATAACATTATAGACGTATATAATGTCCGCACCGAGACGTACGGGACGACACGACCGGGATTTTGTAAAACATTACCAGCGAGCGTCTGGATGGGTTAGGTTAGGTTATATTACGCTATAGACGTATATAATGTGCCCACCGAGAAGTAGGGGCCGACCCGCCAGGAATGTTGGAATATACTACATCCGAAATGTTAGGTTCCCTTAGGTTAGGATATATAACGTTATAGATGTATATAATGTCCGCACCGAGACGTACGGGACGACACGACCGGGATTATGTAAAACATTACCAGCGAGGGGCTAGATCGGTTAGGTTAGATTATATTACGTTATAGACGTATATAATGTTCCCACCGAGAAGTGGGTCCGACCCGCCATGAATGTTGGAAAAAACTACATCCCAGATGTTAAGTTGCCTTAGGTTAGAATATATAACGTTATAGACGTATATAATGACCCCACTGAGAAGTACGGGCCGACAAAACCGGGATTTTGTAAAATATTACCAGCAAGGTTCTAGATGGGTTAGGTTAGGTTATATTATGATATAGACGTATATAATGTGCCCTCCGAGAAGTAGGGGCCGACCCGCCAGGAATGTTGGAAAATACTACATCCCAAATGTTAAGTTGCCTTAGGTTAGGATATATAACGTTATAAACCCATATAATGTCCGCACCGAGACGTACGGGACGACACGACCGGGATTCTGTAAAACATTACCAGCGAGGGTCTAGATCGGTTATGTTAGGTTATATTACGTTATAGACGTACATAATGTTCCCACCGAGAAGTGGGGCCGACCCGCCAGGAATGTTGTGAAAAACTACATTCGAGATGTTAGGTAGCCTTAGGTTAGGGTATATAACATTATAGACGTCTATGATGTCCCCACCGGGAAGTACGGGCCGACACGACCGGGATTTTGTGAAACATTACCAGCGAGGGTCCAGATGGGTTAGGTTAGGTTATATTACCATATAGACGTATATAATGTTCCCACCGAGAATTGGCGCCGACCAGCCAGGAATGTTGGAAAATACTACATCCGAGATGTTAGGTTGCCTTAGGTTAGGATATATAACGTTATAAACGCATATAATGTCCGCACCGAGACGTACGGGCCGACAGGACCGGGATTTGGTAAAACATTGCCAGCGAGGGTCTAGATGGGTTAGGTTAGGTTACATTACGATATAGACGTATATAATATGCCCACCGAGAAGTAGGAGCCGACCCGCCAGGAATGTTGGAAAATACTACATCCAAGATGTTAGGTTCCCTTAGGTTAGGGTATATAACGTTATAGACTTGTATAATGTCCGCACCGAGAAGTACGGGCCGACACGCCCCGGATTTTGTAAAACATTACCAGCCAGGGTCTAGATGGGTTAGGTTAGGTTATATTACGATATAGACGTATATAATGTGCCCACCGAGAAGATGGGGCCGACCAGCCGGGAATGTTGTGAAATACTACATCCGCGATGTTAGGTTCCCTTAGGTTAGGATATATAACATTATAGACGTATATAATCTCCGAACCGAGACGTACGGGACGACACGTACCGGGATTTTGTAAAACATTCCCAGCGAGGGTCTAGATGGGTTAGGTTAGGTTATGTTACGATATAGACGTATATAATGTGCCCACCGAGAAGATGGGGCCGACCCGCCAGGAATGTTGGGAAATACAACATCCGAGATGTTAAGTTGCCTTAGGTTAGGATATATAACGTTATAGACGTATATAATGTGCCCGCCGAGAAGCACGGGCCGACACGACCGGGATTTTGTAAAACATTGCCAGCGAGGGTCTAGATGGGTTAGGTTAGGTTATATTACGATATAGACGAATATAATGTCCCCACCGAGAAGTACTGGCCGACACGACCGGGATTTTGTAAAACATTACCAGCGAGGGTCTAGATGGGTTAGGTTAGGTTACATTACGATATAGACGTATATAATATGCCCACCGAGAAGTAGGAGCCGACCCAGCAGGAATGTTGGAAAATACTACATCCAAGATGTTAGGTTACCTTAGGTTAGGGTATATAACGTTATAGACTTATATAATATCCGCACCGAGAAGTACGGGCCGACACGCCCCGGATTTTGTAAAACATTACCAGCGAGGGTCTAGATGGGTTAGGTTCGGTTATATTACGATATAGATGTATATAATGTGCCCACCGAGAAGCACGGGCCGACACGACCGGGATTTTGTAAAACCTTACCAGCGAGGGTCTAGATGGGTTAGGTTAGGTTATATTACGATATAGACGTATATAATGTGCCCACCGAGAAGATGGGGCCGACCCGCAAGGAATGTTGGAAAATACTACATCCGAGATGTTAAGTTGCCTTAGGTTAGGATATATAACGTTATAGACGTATATAATGTCCCCACCGAGAAGTACGGGCCGAGACGACCGGGATTATGTAAAACATTACCAGCGAGGGTCTAGATAGGTTAGGTTAGGTTATATTACGATATAGATGTATATAATGTGCCCACCGAGAAGTTGGGGCCGACGCGCCAGAAATGTTGGAAAATACTACATCCGAGATGTTAAGTTGCCTTAGGTTATGATATATAACGTTATAAACGCATATAATGTCCGTACCGAGACGTACGGGCCGACACGACCGGGATTTTGTAAAACATTACCAGCGAGGGTCTAGATGGGTTAGGTTAGGTTATATCACGATATAGACGTATATTATGTGCCCACCGAGAACATGGGGCCGACCCGCCAGGAATGTTGGAAAATACTACATCCGAGATGTTAAGTTGCCTTAGGTTAGGATATATAACGTTATAGACGTATATAATGTCCCCACCGAGAAGTACGGGCCGACACGACCGGGATTCTGTAAAACATTACCAGCGAGGGTCTAGATGGGTTAGGTTAGGTTATATTACGATATAGATGTATATAATGTGCCCACCGAGAAGCACGGGCCGACACGACCGGGGTTTTGTAAAACATTACCAGCGAGGGTCTAGATGGGTTAGGTTAGGTTATATTACGATATAGACGTATATAATCTGCCCACCGAGAAATTGGGGCCGACGCGCCAGGAATGTTGGAAAATACTACATCCGAGATGTTAGGTTGCCTTAGGTTAGGGTATATAACGTTATAGACTTATATAATGTCCGCACCGAGAAGTACGGGCCGACACGCCCCGGATTTTGTAAAACATTACCAGCGAGGGTCTAGATGGGTTAGGTTAGGTTATATTACGATATAGACGTATATAATGTGCCCACCGAGAAGATGGGGCCGACCAGCCGGGAATGTTGTGAAATACTACATCCGCGATTGTAGGTTCCCTTAGGTTAGGATATATAACATTATAGACGTATATAATGTCCGAACCGAGACGTACGGGACGACACGTACCGGGTTTTGTAAAACATTACCAGCGAGGGTCTAGATGGGTTAGGTTAGGTTATATTACGATATAGACGTATATAATGTGCCCACCGAGAAGATGGGGCCGACCCGCCAGGAATGTTGGGAAATACTACATCCGAGATGTTAAGTTGCCTTAGGTTAGGATATATAACGTTATAGACGTATATAATGTCCCCACCGAGAAGTACGCGCCGACACGACCGGGATTTTGTGAACATTACCAGCGAGGGTCTAGATGGGTTAGGTTAGGTTATGGTACGATATAGATGTATATAATATGCCCAACGAGAAGCACGGGCCGACACGCCCGGGATTTTGTAAAACATTACCAGCGAGGGTCTAGATGGGTTAGGTTAGGTTATATTACGATATAGACGTATATAATGTGCCCAAAGAGAAGTTGGGGCCGACTCGCCAGGAATGTTGGAAAATACTACATCCCAGATGTTAAGTTGCCTTAGGTTAGGATACATAACGTTATAGACGTATATAATCTCCGCACCGAGACGTACGGGACGACACGACCGGGATTCTGTAAAACATTACCAGCGAGGGTCTAGATGGGTTAGGGTAGGTTATATTACGATATAGATGTATATAATGTGCCCACCGAGAAGTTGGGGCCGACGCGCCAGAAATGTTGGAAAATACTACATCCGAGATGTTAAGTTGCCTTAGGTTATGATATATAACGTTATAAACGCATATAATGTCCGTACCGAGACGTACGGGCCGACACGACCGGGATTTTGTAAAACATTACCAGAGAGGGTCTAGATGGGTTAGGTTAGGTTATATTACGATATAGACGTATATAATGTGCCCACCGAGAAGTAGGGGCCGAACCGCCAGGAATGTTGGAAAATACTACATCCAAGACGTTAGGTTCCCTTAGGTTAGGGTATATAACGTTATAGACTTATATAATGTCCGCACCGAGAAGTACGGGCCGACACGCCCGGGATTTTTTAAAACATTACCAGCGAGGGTCTAGATGGGTTAGGTTAGGTTATATTACGATATAGACGTATATAATGTGCCCACCGAGAAGATGGGGCCGACCCGCCAGGAATGTTGGAAAATACTACATCCGAGATGTTAAGTTGCCTTAGGTTAGGATATATAACGTTATAGACGTATATAATGTCCCCACCGAGAAGTACGGGCCGAGACGACCGGGATTATGTAAAACATTACCAGCGAGGGTCTAGATAGGTTAGGTTAGGTTATATTACGATATAGATGTATATAATGTGCCCACCGAGAAGCACGGGCCGACACGACCGGGATTTTGTAAAACATTACCAGCGAGGGTCTAGATGGGTTAGGTTAGGTTATATTATGATATAGACGTATATAATGTCCCCACCGAGAAGTACTGGCCGACACGACCGGGATTTTGTAAAACATTACCAGCGAGGGTCTAGATGGGTTAGGTTAGGTTATATCACGATATAGACGTATATTATGTGCCCACCGAGAACATGGGGCCGAACCGCCAGGAATGTTGGAAAATACTACATCCGAGATGTTAAGTTGCCTTAGGTTAGGATATATAACGTTATAGACGTATATAATGCCCCCCCGAGAAGTACGGGCCGACACGACCGGGATTTTGTAAAACATTACCAGCGAGGGTCTAGATGGGTTAGGTTAGGTTATATTACGATATAGACGTATATAATGTGCCCACCGAGAAGATGGGGCCGACCAGCCGGGAATGTTGTGAAATACTACATCCGCGATTGTAGGTTCCCTTAGGTTAGGATATATAACATTATAGACGTATATAATGTCCGAACCGAGACGTACGGGACGACACGTACCGGGTTTTGTAAAACATTACCAGCGAGGGTCTAGATGGGTTAGGTTAGGTTATATTACGATATAGACGTATATAATGTGCCCACCGAGAAGATGGGGCCGACCCGCCAGGAATGTTGGGAAATACTACATCCGAGATGTTAAGTTGCCTTAGGTTAGGATATATAACGTTATAGACGTATATAATGTCCCCACCGAGAAGTACGCGCCGACACGACCGGGATTTTGTGAACATTACCAGCGAGGGTCTAGATGGGTTAGGTTAGGTTATGTTACGATATAGATGTATATAATATGCCCAACGAGAAGCACGGGCCGACACGCCCGGGATTTTGTAAAACATTACCAGCGAGGGTCTAGATGGGTTAGGTTAGGTTATATTACGATATAGACGTATATAATGTGCCCACCGAGAAGTTGGGGCCGACTCGCCAGGAATGTTGGAAAATACTACATCCCAGATGTTAAGTTGCCTTAGGTTAGGATACATAACGTTATAGACGTATATAATCTCCGCACCGAGACGTACGGGACGACACGACCGGGATTCTGTAAAACATTACCAGCGAGGGTCTAGATGGGTTAGGTTAGGTTATATTACGATATAGACGTATATAATGTGCCCACCGAGAAGTGGGGCCGACCCGCCAGGAATGTTGTGAAAAACTACATTCGAGATGTTAGGTAGCCTTAGGTTAGGGTATATAACATTATAGACGTATATGATGTCCCCACCGGGAAGTACGGGCCGACACGACCGGGATTTTGTGAAACATTACCAGCGAGGGTCCAGATGGGTTAGGTTAGGTTATATTACCATATAGACGTATATAATGTTCCCACCGAGAATTGGCGCCGACCAGCCAGGAATGTTGGAAAATACTACATCCGAGATGTTAGGTTGCCTTAGGTTAGGATATATAACGTTATAAACGCATATAATGTCCGCACCGAGACGTACGGGCCGACAGGACCGGGATTTTGTAAAACATTGCCAGCGAGGGTCTAGATGGGTTAGGTTAGGTTACATTACGATATAGACGTATATAATATGCCCACCGAGAAGTAGGAGCCGACCCGCCAGGAATGTTGGAAAATACTACATCCAAGATGTTAGGTTCCCTTAGGTTAGGGTATATAACGTTATAGACTTGTATAATGTCCGCTCCGAGAAGTACGGGCCGACACGCCCCGGATTTTGTAAAACATTACCAGCGAGGGTCTAGATGGGTTAGGTTAGGTTATATTACGATATAGACGTATATAATGTGCCCACCGAGAAGATGGGGCCGACCAGCCGGGAATGTTGTGAAATACTACATCCGCGATGTTAGGTTCCCTTAGGTTAGGATATATAACATTATAGACGTATATAATCTCCGAACCGAGACGTACGGGACGACACGTACCGGGATTTTGTAAAACATTACCAGCGAGGGTCTAGATGGGTTAGGTTAGGTTATATTACGATATAGACGTATATAATGTGCCCACCGAGAAGATGGGGCCGACCCGCCAGGAATGTTGGGAAATACAACATCCGAGATGTTAAGTTGCCTTAGGTTAGGATATATAACGTTATAGACGTATATAATGTGCCCGCCGAGAAGCACGGGCCGACACGACCGGGATTTTGTAAAACATTGCCAGCGAGGGTCTAGATGGGTTAGGTTAGGTTATATTACGATATAGACGAATATAATGTCCCCACCGAGAAGTACTGGCCGACACGACCGGGATTTTGTAAAACATTACCAGCGAGGGTCTAGATGGGTTAGGTTAGGTTACATTACGATATAGACGTATATAATATGCCCACCGAGAAGTAGGAGCCGACCCAGCAGGAATGTTGGAAAATACTACATCCAAGATGTTAGGTTACCTTAGGTTAGGGTATATAACGTTATAGACTTATATGATATCCGCACCGAGAAGTACGGGCCGACACGCCCCGGATTTTGTAAAACATTACCAGCGAGGGTCTAGATGGGTTAGGTTCGGTTATATTACGATATAGATGTATATAATGTGCCCACCGAGAAGCACGGGCCGACACGACCGGGATTTTGTAAAACCTTACCAGCGAGGGTCTAGATGGGTTAGGTTAGGTTATATTACGATATAGACGTATATAATCTGCCCACCGAGAAATTGGGGCCGACGCGCCAGGAATGTTGGAAAATACTACATCCGAGATGTTAGGTTGCCTTAGGTTAGGGTATATAACGTTATAGACTTATATAATGTCCGCACCGAGAAGTACGGGCCGACATGCCCCGGATTTTGTAAAACATTACCAGCGAGGGTCTAGATGGGTTAGGTTAGGTTATATTACGATATAGACGTATATAATGTGCCCACCGAGAAGATGGGGCCGACCAGCCGGGAATGTTGTGAAATACTACATCCGCGATGTTAGGTTCCCTTAGGTTAGGATATATAACATTATAGACGTATATAATGTCCGAACCGAGACGTACGGGACGACACGTACCGGGATTTTGTAAAACATTACCAGCGAGGGTCTAGATGGGTTAGGGTAGGTTATATTACGATATAGATGTATATAATGTGCCCACCGAGAAGTTGGGGCCGACGCGCCAGAAATGTTGGAAAATACTACATCCGAGATGTTAAGTTGCCTTAGGTTATGATATATAACGTTATAAACGCATATAATGTCCGTACCGAGACGTACGGGCCGACACGACCGGGATTTTGTAAAACATTACCAGAGAGGGTCTAGATGGGTTAGGTTAGGTTATATTACGATATAGACGTATATAATGTGCCCACCGAGAAGATGGGGCCGACCCGCAAGGAATGTTGGAAAATACTACATCCGAGATGTTAAGTTGCCTTAGGTTAGGATATATAACGTTATAGACGTATATAATGTCCCCACCGAGAAGTACGGGCCGAGACGACCGGGATTATGTAAAACATTACCAGCGAGGGTCTAGATAGGTTAGGTTAGGTTATATTACGATATAGATGTATATAATGTGCCCACCGAGAAGTTGGGGCCGACGCGCCAGAAATGTTGGAAAATACTACATCCGAGATGTTAAGTTGCCTTAGGTTATGATATATAACGTTATAAACGCATATAATGTCCGTACCGAGACGTACGGGCCGACACGACCGGGATTCTGTAAAACATTACCAGCGAGGGTCTAGATGGGTTAGGGTAGGTTATATTACGATATAGATGTATATAATGTGCCCACCGAGAAGTTGGGGCCGACGCGCCAGAAATGTTGGAAAATACTAGATCCGAGATGTTAAGTTGCCTTAGGTTATGATATATAACGTTATAAACGCATATAATGTCCGTACCGAGACGTACGGGCCGACACGACCGGGATTTTGTAAAACATTACCAGAGAGGGTCTAGATGGGTTAGGTTAGGTTATATTACGATATAGACGTATATAATGTGCCCACCGAGAAGTAGGGGCCGACCCGCCAGGAATGTTGGAAAATACTACATCCAAGACGTTAGGTTCCCTTAGGTTAGGGTATATAACGTTATAGACTTATATAATGTCCGCACCGAGAAGTACGGGCCGACACGCCCCGGATTTTGTAAAACATTACCAGCGAGGGTCTAGATGGGTTAGGTTAGGTTATATTACGATATAGACGTATATAATGTGCCCACCGAGAAGATGGGGCCGACCCGCCAGGAATGTTGGGAAATACTACATCCGAGATGTTAAGTTGCCTTAGGTTAGGATATATAACGATATAGACGTATATAATGTCCCCACCGAGAAGTACGCGCCGACACGACCGGGATTTTGTAAACATTACCAGCGAGGGTCTAGATGGGTTTGGTTAGGTTATGTTACGATATAGATGTATATAATATGCCCAACGAGAAGCACGGGCCGACACGCCCGGGATTTTGTAAAACATTACCAGCGAGGGTCTAGATGGGTTAGGTTAGGTTATATTACGATATAGACGTATATAATGTGCCCACCGAGAAGTTGGGGCCGACTCGCCAGGAATGTTGGAAAATACTACATCCCAGATGTTAAGTTGCCTTAGGTTAGGATACATAACGTTATAGACGTATATAATCTCCGCACCGAGACGTACGGGACGACACGACCGGGATTCTGTAAAACATTACCAGCGAGGGTCTAGATGGGTTAGGGTAGGTTATATTACGAAATAGATGTATATAATGTGCCCACCGAGAAGTTGGGGCCGACGCGCCAGAAATGTAGGAAAATACTACATCCGAGATGTTAAGTTGCCTTAGGTTATGATATATAACGTTATAAACGCATATAATGTCCGTACCGAGACGTACGGGCTGACACGACCGGGATTTTGTAAAACATTACCAGCGAGGGTCTAGATGGGTTAGGTTAGGTTATATTACGATATAGACGTATATAATGTGCCCACCGAGAAGATGGGGCCGACCCGCCAGGAATGTTGGAAAATACTACATCCGAGATGTTAAGTTGCCTTAGGTTATGATATATAACGTTATAAACGCATATAATGTCCGTACCGAGACGTACGGGCCGACACGACCGGGATTTTGTAAAACATTACCAGAGAGGGTCTAGATGGGTTAGGTTAGGTTATATTACGATATAGACGTATATAATGTGCCCACCGAGAAGTAGGGGCCGACCCGCCAGGAATGTTGGAAAATACTACATCCAAGACGTTAGGTTCCCTTAGGTTAGGGTATATAACGTTATAGACTTATATAATGTCCGCACCGAGAAGTACGGGCCGACACGCCCGGGATTTTGTAAAACATTACCAGCGAGGGTCTAGATGGGTTAGGTTAGGTTATATTACGATATAGACGTATATAATGTGCCCACCGAGGAGATGGGGCCGACCCGCCAGGAATATTGGAAAATACTACATCCGAGATGTTAAGTTGCCTTAGGTTAGGATATATAACGTTATAGACGTATATAATGTCCCCACCGAGAAGTACGGGCCGAGACGACCGGGATTATGTGAAACATTACCAGCGAGGGTCTAGATAGGTTGGTTAGGTTATATTACGATATAGATGTATATAATGTGCCCACCGAGAAGCACGGGCCGACGCGACCGGGATTTTGTAAAACATGACCAGCGAGGGTCTAGATGGGTTAGGTTAGGTTATATTACGATATAGACGTATATAATGTCCCCACCGAGAAGTACTGGCCGACACGACCGGGATTTTGCAAAACATTACCAGCGAGGGTCTAGATGGGTTAGGTTAGGTTATATTACGATATAGACGTATATAATCTGCCCACCGAGAAGTTGGGGCCGACTCGCCAGGAATTTTGGAAAATACTACATCCCAGATGTTAAGTTGCCTTAGGTTAGGATACGTAACGTTATAGACGTATATAATGTCCGCTCCGAGACGTACGGGACGACACGAAAGGGATTTTGTAAAACATTACCAGCGAGGGTCTAGATGGGTTAGGTTAGGTTATATCACGATATAGACGTATATTATGTGCCCACCGAGAACATGGGGCCGACCCGCCAGGAATGTTGGAAAATACTACATCCGAGATGTTAAGTTGCCTTAGGTTAGGATATATAACGTTATAGACGTATATAATGTCCCCACCGAGAAGTACGGGCCGACACGACCGGGATTCTGTAAAACATTACCAGCGAGGGTCTAGATGGGTTAGGTTAGGTTATATTGCGATATAGACGTATATAATCTGCCCACCGAGAAATTGGGGCCGACGCGCCAGGAATGTTGGAAAATATTACATCCGAGATGTTAGGTTGCCTTAGGTTAGGGTATATAACGTTATAGACTTATATAATGTCCGCACCGAGAAGTACGGGCCGACACGCCCCGGATTTTGTAAAACATTACCAGCGAGGGTCTAGATGGGTTAGGTTAGGTTATATTACGATATAGACGTATATAATGTGCCCACCGAGAAGATGGGGCCGACCAGCCGGGAATGTTGTGAAATACTACATCCGCGATGTTAGGTTCCCTTAGGTTAGGATATATAACATTATAGACGTATATAATCTCCGAACCGAGACGTACGGGACGACACGTACCGGGATTTTGTAAAACATTACCAGCGAGGGTCTAGATGGGTTAGGTTAGGTTATATTACGATATAGACGTATATAATGTGCCCACCGAGAAGATGGGGCCGACCCGCCAGGAATGTTGGGAAATACTACATCCGAGATGTTAAGTTGCCTTAGGTTAGGATATATAACGATATAGACGTATATAATGTCCCCACCGAGAAGTACGCGCCGACACGACCGGGATTTTGTAAACATTACCAGCGAGGGTCTAGATGGGTTTGGTTAGGTTATGTTACGATATAGATGTATATAATATGCCCAACGAGAAGCACGGGCCGACACGCCCGGGATTTTGTAAAACATTACCAGCGAGGGTCTAGATGGGTTAGGTTAGGTTATATTACGATATAGACGTATATAATGTGCCCACCGAGAAGTTGGGGCCGACTCGCCAGGAATGTTGGAAAATACTATATCCCAGATGTTAAGTTGCCTTAGGTTAGGATACATAACGTTATAGACGTATATAATCTCCGCACCGAGACGTACGGGACGACACGACCGGGATTCTGTAAAACATTACCAGCGAGGGTCTAGATGGGTTAGGGTAGGTTATATTACGATATAGATGTATATAATGTGCCCACCGAGAAGTTGGGGCCGACGCGCCAGAAATGTAGGAAAATACTACATCCGAGATGTTAAGTTGCCTTAGGTTATGATATATAACGTTATAAACGCATATAATGTCCGTACCGAGACGTACGGGCTGACACGACCGGGATTTTGTAAAACATTACCAGAGAGGGTCTAGATGGGTTAGGTTAGGTTATATTACGATATAGACGTATATAATGTGCCCACCGAGAAGTAGGGGCCGACCCGCCAGGAATGTTGGAAAATACTACATCCAAGACGTTAGGTTCCCTTAGGTTAGGGTATATAACGTTATAGACTTATATAATGTCCGCACCGAGAAGTACGGGCCGACACGCCCGGGATTTTGTAAAACATTACCAGCGAGGGTCTAGATGCGTTAGGTTAGGTTATATTACGATATAGACGTATATAATGTGCCCACCGAGAAGATGGGGCCGACCCGCCAGGAATGTTGGAAAATACTACATCCGAGATGTTAAGTTGCCTTAGGTTATGATATATAACGTTATAAACGCATATAATGTCCGTACCGAGACGTACGGGCCGACACGACCGGGATTTTGTAAAACATTACCAGAGAGGGTCTAGATGGGTTAGGTTAGGTTATATTACGATATAGACGTATATAATGTGCCCACCGAGAAGTAGGGGCCGACCCGCCAGGAATGTTGGAAAATACTACATCCAAGACGTTAGGTTCCCTTAGGTTAGGGTATATAACGTTATAGACTTATATAATGTCCGCACCGAGAAGTACGGGCCGACACGCCCGGGATTTTGTAAAACATTACCAGCGAGGGTCTAGATGGGTTAGGTTAGGTTATATTACGATATAGACGTATATAATGTGCCCACCGAGAAGATGGGGCCGACCCGCCAGGAATGTTGGAAAATACTACATCCGAGATGTTAAGTTGCCTTAGGTTAGGATATATAACGTTATAGACGTATATAATGTCCCCACCGAGAAGTACGGGCCGAGACGACCGGGATTATGTAAAACATTACCAGCGAGGGTCTAGATAGGTTGGTTAGGTTATATTACGATATAGATGTATATAATGTGCCCACCGAGAAGCACGGGCCGACGCGACCGGGATTTTGTAAAACATTACCAGCGAGGGTCTAGATGGGTTAGGTTAGGTTATATTACGATATAGACGTATATAATGTCCCCACCGAGAAGTACTGGCCGACACGACCGGGATTTTGTAAAACATTACCAGCGAGGGTCTAGATGGGTTAGGTTAGGTTATATTACGATATAGACGTATATAATCTGCCCACCGAGAAGTTGGGGCCGACTCGCCAGGAATTTTGGAAAATACTACATCCCAGATGTTAAGTTGCCTTAGGTTAGGATACGTAACGTTATAGACGTATATAATGTCCGCTCCGAGACGTACGGGACGACACGACCGGGATTTTGTAAAACATTACCAGCGAGGGTCTAGATGGGTTAGGTTAGGTTATATCACGATATAGACGTATATTATGCGCCCACCGAGAACATGGGGCCGACCCGCCAGGAATGTTGGAAAATACTACATCCGAGATGTTAAGTTGCCTTAGGTTAGGATATATAACGTTATAGACGTATATAATGTCCCCACCGAGAAGTACGGGCCGACACGACCGGGATTCTGTAAAACATTACCAGCGAGGGTCTAGATGGGTTAGGTTAGGTTATATTACGATATAGATGTATATAATGTGCCCACCGAGAAGCACGGGCCGACACGACCGGGATTTTGTAAAACATTACCAGCGAGGGTCTAGATGGGTTAGGTTAGGTTACATTACGATATAGACGTATATAATATGCCCACCGAGAAGTAGGAGCCGACCCGCCAGGAATGTTGGAAAATACTACATCCAAGATGTTAGGTTCCCTTAGGTTATGGTATATAACGTTATAGACTTATATAATGTCCGCACCGAGAAGTACGGGCCGACACGCCCCGGATTTTGTAAAACATTACCAGCGAGGGTCTAGATGGGTTAGGTTAGGTTATATTACGATATAGACGTATATAATGTGCCCACCGAGAAGCACGGGCCGACACGACCGGGATTTTGTAAAACATTACCAGCGAGGGTCTAGATGGGTTAGGTTAGGTTATATTACAATATAGACGTATATAATGTCCCCACCGAGAAGTACTGGCCGACACGACCGGGATTTTGTAAAACATTACCAGCGAGGGTCTAGATGGGTTAGGTTAGGTTATATTACGATATAGACGTATATAATCTGCCCACCGAGAAGTTGGGGCCGACTCGCCAGGAATTTTGGAAAATACTACATCCAAGATGTTAGGTTCCCTTAGGTTAGGGTATATAACGTTATAGACTTATATAATGTCCGCACCGAGAAGTACGGGCCGACACGCCCCGGATTTTGTAAAACATTACCAGCGAGGGTCTAGATGGGTTAGGTTAGGTTATATTACGATATAGACGTATATAATGTGCCCACCGAGAAGATGGGGCCGACCAGCCGGGAATGTTGTGAAATACTACATCCGCGATGTTAGGTTCCCTTAGGTTAGGATATATAACATTATAGACGTATATAATGTCCGAACCGAGACGTACGGGACGACACGTACCGGGATTTTGTAAAACATTACCAGCGAGGGTCTAGATGGGTTAGGTTAGGTTATATTACGATATAGACGTATATAATGTGCCCACCGAGAAGATGGGGCCGACCCGCCAGGAATGTTGGAAAATACTACATCCGAGATGTTAAGTTGCCTTAGGTTAGGATATATAACGTTATAGGCGTATATAATGTCCCCACCGAGAAGTACGGGCCGAGACGACCGGGATTATGTAAAACATTACCAGCGAGGGTCTAGATGGGTTAGGTTAGGTTATATTACGATATAGATGTATATAATGTGCCCACCGAGAAGCACGGGCCGACACGACCGGGATTTTGTAAAACATTACCAGCGAGGGTCTAGATGGGTTAGGTTAGGTTATATTACGATATAGACGTATATAATGTCCCCACCGAGAAGTACTGGCCGACACGACCGGGATTTTGTAAAACATTACCAGCGAGGGTCTAGATGGGTTAGGTTAGGTTATATTACGATATAGACGTATATAATCTGCCCACCGAGAAGTTGGGGCCGACTCGCCAGGAATTTTGGAAAACACTACATCCCAGATGTTAAGTTGCCTTAGGTTAGGATACGTAACGTTATAGACGTATATAATGTCCGCTCCGAGACGTACGGGACGACACGACCGGGATTTTGTAAAACATTACCAGCGAGGGTCTAGATGGGTTAGGTTAGGTTATATCACGATATAGACGTATATTATGTGCCCACCGAGAACATGGGGCCGACCCGCCAGGAATGTTGGAAAATACTACCTCCGAGATGTTAAGTTGCCTTAGGTTAGGATATATAACGTTATAGACGTATATAATTTCCCCACCGAGAAGTACGGGCCGACACGACCGGGATTCTGTAAAACATTACCAGCGAGGGTCTAGATGGGTTAGGTTCGGTTATATTACGATATACATGTATATAATGTGCCCACCGAGACGTACGGGCCGACACGACCGGGATTTTGTAAAACATTACCAGCGAGGGTCTAGATGGGTTAGGTTAGGTTACATTACGATATAGACGTATATAATGTGCCCACCGAGAAGATGGGGCGGACCCGCCAGGAATGTTGGAAAATACTACATCCGAGATGTTAAGTTGCCTTAGGTTAGGATATATAACGTTATAGACGTATATAATGTCCCCACCGAGAAGTACGGGCCGAGACGACCGGGATTATGTAAAACATTACCAGCGAGGGTCTAGATGGGTTAGGTTAGGTTATATTACGATATAGATGTATATAATGTGCCCACCGAGAAGCACGGGCCGACACGACCGGGATTTTGTAAAACATTACCAGCGAGGGTCTAGATGGGTTAGGTTAGGTTATATTACGATATAGACGTATATAATGTCCCCACCGAGAAGTACTGGCCGACACGACCGGGATTTTATAAAACATTACCAGCGAGGGTCTAGATGGGTTAGGTTAGGTTATATTACGATATAGACGTATATAATCTGCCCACCGAGAAGTTGGGGCCGACTCGCCAGGAATTTTGGAAAATACTACATCCCAGATGTTAAGTTGCCTTAGCTTAGGATACGTAACGTTATAGACGTATATAATGTCCGCTCCGAGACGTACGGGACGACACGACCGGGATTTTGTAAAACATTACCAGCGAGGGTCTAGATGGGTTAGGTTAGGTTATATCACGATATAGACGTATATAATATGCCCACCGAGAAGTAGGAGCCGACCCGCCAGGAATGTTGGAAAATACTACATCCAAGACGTTAGGTTCCCTTAGGTTAGGGTATATAACGTAATAGACTTATATAATGTCCGCACCGAGAAGTACGGGCCGACACGCCCGGGATTTTGTAAAACATTACCAGCGAGGGTCTAGATGGGTTAGGTTAGGTTATATTACGATATAGATGTATATAATGTGCCCACCGAGAAGCACGGGTCGACACGACCGAGATTTTGTAAAACATTACCAGCGAGGGTCTAGATGGGTTAGGTTAGGTTATATTACGATATAGACGTATATAATGTCCCCACCGAGAAGTACTGGCTGACGCGACCGGGATTTTGTAAAACATTACCAGCGAGGGTCTAGATGGGTTAGGTTAGGTTACATTACGATATAGACGTATATAGTCTGCCCACCGAGAAATTGGGGCCGACGCGCCAGGAATGTTGGAAAATACTACATCCGAGATGTTAGGTTGCCTTAGGTTAGGGTATATAACGTTATAGACTTATATAATGTCCGCACCGAGAAGTACGGGCCGACACGCCCCGGATTTTGTAAAACATTACCAGCGAGGGTCTAGATGGGTTAGGTTAGGTTATATTACGATATAGACGTATATAATGTGCCCACCGAGAAGATGGGGCCGACCAGCCGGGAATGTTGTGAAATACTACATCCGCGATGTTAGGTTCCCTTAGGTTAGGATATATAACATTATAGACGTATATAATGTCCGAACCGAGACGTACGGGACGACACGTACCGGGATTTTGTAAAACATTACCAGCGAGGGTCTAGATGGGTTAGGTTAGGTTATATTACGATATAGACGTATATAATGTGCCCACCGAGAAGATGGGGCCGACCCGCCAGGAATGTTGGAAAATACTACATCCGAGATGTTAAGTTGCCTTAGGTTAGGATATATAACGTTATAGGCGTATATAATGTCCCCACCGAGAAGTACGGGCCGAGACGACCGGGATTATGTAAAACATTACCAGCGAGGGTCTAGATGGGTTAGGTTAGGTTATATTACGATATAGATGTATATAATGTGCCCACCGAGAAGCACGGGCCGACACGACCGGGATTTTGTAAAACATTACCAGCGAGGGTCTAGATGGGTTAGGTTAGGTTATATTACGATATAGACGTATATAATGTCCCCACCGAGAAGTACTGGCCGACACGACCGGGATTTTGTAAAACATTACCAGCGAGGGTCTAGATGGGTTAGGTTAGGTTATATTACGATATAGACGTATATAATCTGCCCACCGAGAAGTTGGGGCCGACTCGCCAGGAATTTTGGAAAACACTACATCCCAGATGTTAAGTTGCCTTAGGTTAGGATACGTAACGTTATAGACGTATATAATGTCCGCTCCGAGACGTACGGGACGACACGACCGGGATTTTGTAAAACATTACCAGCGAGGGTCTAGATGGGTTAGGTTAGGTTATATTACGATATAGACGTATATAATGTCCCCACCGAGAAGTACTGGCCGACACGCCCCGGATTTTGTAAAACATTGCCAGCGAGGGTCTAGATGGGTTAGGTTAGGTTATATTACGATATAGACGTATATAATGTGCCCACCGAGAAGATGGGGCCGACCAGCCGGGAATGTTGTGAAATACTACATCCGCGATGTTAGGTTCCCTTAGGTTAGGATATATAACATTATAGACGTATATAATGTCCGAACCGAGACGTACGGGACGACACGCCCGGGATTTTGTAAAACATTACCAGCGAGGGTCTAGATGGGTTAGGTTAGGTTATATTACGATATAGACGTATATAATGTGCCCACCGAGAAGATGGGGCCGACCCGCCAGGAATGTTGGAAAATACTACATCCGAGATGTTAAGTTGCCTTAGGTTAGGATATATAACGTTATAGACGTATATAATGTCCCCACCGAGAAGTACGGGCCGAGACGACCGGGATTATGTAAAACATTACCAGCGAGGGTCTAGATAGGTT
The DNA here is from genome assembly GCA_963969225.1 of Xylocopa violacea. Lineage (NCBI taxonomy): Eukaryota > Metazoa > Arthropoda > Insecta > Hymenoptera > Apidae > Xylocopa > Xylocopa violacea. Next base: position 1,272,925 of record CAXAJV010000732.1, read on the forward strand.
AGGTTAGGTTATATTACGATATAGATGTATATAATGTGCCCACCGAGAAGCACGGGCCGACACGACCGGGATTTTGTAAAACATTACCAGCGAGGGTCTAGATGGGTTAGGTTAGGTTATATTACGATATAGACGTATATAATGTCCCCACCGAGAAGTACTGGCCGACACGACCGGGATTTTGTAAAACATTACCAGCGAGGGTCTAGATGGGTTAGGTTAGGTTATATTACGATATAGACGTATATAATCTGCCCACCGAGAAGTTGGGGCCGACTCTACAGGAATTTTGGAAAACACTACATCCCAGATGTTAAGTTGCCTTAGGTTAGGATACGTAACGTTATAGACGTATATAATGTCCGCTCCGAGACGTACGGGACGACACGACCGGGATTTTGTAAAACATTACCAGCGAGGGTCTAGATGGGTTAGGTTAGGTTATATCACGATATAGACGTATATTATGCGCCCACCGAGAACATGGGGCCGACCCGCCAGGAATGTTGGAAAATACTACATCCGAGATGTTAAGTTGCCTTAGGTTAGGATATATAACGTTATAGACGTATATAATGTCCCCACCGAGAAGTACGGGCCGACACGACCGGGATTCTGTAAAACATTACCAGCGAGGGTCTAGATGGGTTAGGTTAGGTTATATTACGATATAGATGTATATAATGTGCCCACCGAGAAGCACGGGCCGACACGACCGGGATTTTGTAAAACATTACCAGCGAGGGTCTAGATGGGTTAGGTTAGGTTACATTACGATATAGACGTATATAATATGCCCACCGAGAAGTAGGAGCCGACCCGCCAGGAATGTTGGAAAATACTACATCCAAGATGTTAGGTTCCCTTAGGTTATGGTATATAACGTTATAGACTTATATAATGTCCGCACCGAGAAGTACGGGCCGACACGCCCCGGATTTTGTAAAACATTACCAGCGAGGGTCTAGATGGGTTAGGTTAGGTTATATTACGATATAGACGTATATAATGTGCCCACCGAGAAGCACGGGCCGACACGACCGGGATTTTGTAAAACATTACCAGCGAGGGTCTAGATGGGTTAGGTTAGGTTATATTACAATATAGACGTATATAATGTCCCCACCGAGAAGTACTGGCCGACACGACCGGGATTTTGTAAAACATTACCAGCGAGGGTCTAGATGGGTTAGGTTAGGTTATATTACGATATAGACGTATATAATCTGCCCACCGAGAAGTTGGGGCCGACTCGCCAGGAATTTTGGAAAATACTACATCCAAGATGTTAGGTTCCCTTAGGTTAGGGTATATAACGTTATAGACTTATATAATGTCCGCACCGAGAAGTACGGGCCGACACGCCCCGGATTTTGTAAAACATTACCAGCGAGGGTCTAGATGGGTTAGGTTAGGTTATATTACGATATAGACGTATATAATGTGCCCACCGAGAAGATGGGGCCGACCAGCCGGGAATGTTGTGAAATACTACATCCGCGATGTTAGGTTCCCTTAGGTTAGGATATATAACATTATAGACGTATATAATGTCCGAACCGAGACGTACGGGACGACACGTACCGGGATTTTGTAAAACATTACCAGCGAGGGTCTAGATGGGTTAGGTTAGGTTATATTACGATATAGACGTATATAATGTGCCCACCGAGAAGATGGGGCCGACCCGCCAGGAATGTTGGAAAATACTACATCCGAGATGTTAAGTTGCCTTAGGTTAGGATATATAACGTTATAGGCGTATATAATGTCCCCACCGAGAAGTACGGGCCGAGACGACCGGGATTATGTAAAACATTACCAGCGAGGGTCTAGATGGGTTAGGTTAGGTTATATTACGATATAGATGTATATAATGTGCCCACCGAGAAGCACGGGCCGACACGACCGGGATTTTGTAAAACATTACCAGCGAGGGTCTAGATGGGTTAGGTTAGGTTATATTACGATATAGACGTATATAATGTCCCCACCGAGAAGTACTGGCCGACACGACCGGGATTTTGTAAAACATTACCAGCGAGGGTCTAGATGGGTTAGGTTAGGTTATATTACGATATAGACGTATATAATCTGCCCACCGAGAAGTTGGGGCCGACTCGCCAGGAATTTTGGAAAACACTACATCCCAGATGTTAAGTTGCCTTAGGTTAGGATACGTAACGTTATAGACGTATATAATGTCCGCTCCGAGACGTACGGGACGACACGACCGGGATTTTGTAAAACATTACCAGCGAGGGTCTAGATGGGTTAGGTTAGGTTATATTACGATATAGACGTATATAATGTCCCCACCGAGAAGTACTGGCCGACACGCCCCTGATTTTGTAAAACATTACCAGCGAGGGTCTAGATGGGTTAGGTTAGGTTATATTACGATATAGACGTATATAATGTGCCCACCGAGAAGATGGGGCCGACCAGCCGGGAATGTTGTGAAATACTACATCCGCGATGTTAGGTTCCCTTAGGTTAGGATATATAACATTATAGACGTATATAATGTCCGAACCGAGACGTACGGGACGACACGCCCGGGATTTTGTAAAACATTACCAGCGAGGGTCTAGATGGGTTAGGTTAGGTTATATTACGATATAGACGTATATAATGTGCCCACCGAGAAGATGGGGCCGACCCGCCAGGAATGTTGGAAAATACTACATCCGAGATGTTAAGTTGCCTTAGGTTAGGATATATAACGTTATAGACGTATATAATGTCCCCACCGAGAAGTACGGGCCGAGACGACCGGGATTATGTAAAACATTACCAGCGAGGGTCTAGATAGGTTAGGTTAGGTTATATTACGATATAGATGTATATAATGTGCCCACCGAGAAGCACGGGCCGACACGACCGGGATTTTGTAAAACATTACCAGCGAGGGTCTAGATGGGTTAGGTTAGGTTATATTACGATATAGACGTATATAATGTCCCCACCGAGAAGTACTGGCCGACACGACCGGGATTTTGTAAAACATTACCAGCGAGGGTCTAGATGGGTTAGGTTAGGTTATATTACGATATAGACGTATATAATCTGCCCACCGAGAAGTTGGGGCCGACTCTACAGGAATTTTGGAAAACACTACATCCCAGATGTTAAGTTGCCTTAGGTTAGGATACGTAACGTTATAGACGTATATAATGTCCGCTCCGAGACGTACGGGACGACACGACCGGGATTTTGTAAAACTTTACCAGCGAGGGTCTAGATGGGTTAGGTTAGGTTATATCACGATATAGACGTATATTATGTGCCCACCGAGAACATGGGGCCGACCCGCCAGGAATGTTGGAAAATACTACCTCCGAGATGTTAAGTTGCCTTAGGTTAGGATATATAACGTTATAGACGTATATAATTTCCCCACCGAGAAGTACGGGCCGACACGACCGGGATTCTGTAAAACATTACCAGCGAGGGTCTAGATGGGTTAGGTTCGGTTATATTACGATATACATGTATATAATGTGCCCACCGAGACGTACGGGCCGACACGACCGGGATTTTGTAAAACATTACCAGCGAGGGTCTAGATGGGTTAGGTTAGGTTACATTACGATATAGACGTATATAATGTGCCCACCGAGAAGATGGGGCCGACCCGCCAGGAATGTTGGAAAATACTACATCCGAGATGTTAAGTTGCCTTAGGTTAGGATATATAACGTTATAGACGTATATAATGTCCCCACCGAGAAGTACGGGCCGAGACGACCGGGATTATGTAAAACATTACCAGCGTTGGTCTAGATGGGTTAGGTTAGGTTATATTACGATATAGATGTATATAATGTGCCCACCGAGAAGCACGGGCCGACACGACCGGGATTTTGTAAAACATTACCAGCGAGGGTCTAGATGGGTTAGGTTAGGTTATATTACGATATAGACGTATATAATGTCCCCACCGAGAAGTACTGGCCGACACGACCGGGATTTTGTAAAACATTACCAGCGAGGGTCTAGATGGGTTAGGTTAGGTTATATTACGATATAGACGTATATAATCTGCCCACCGAGAAGTTGGGGCCGACTCGCCAGGAATTTTGGAAAATACTACATCCCAGATGTTAAGTTGCCTTAGCTTAGGATACGTAACGTTATAGACGTATATAATGTCCGCTCCGAGACGTACGGGACGACACGACCGGGATTTTGTAAAACATTACCAGCGAGGGTCTAGATGGGTTAGGTTAGGTTATATCACGATATAGACGTATATAATATGCCCACCGAGAAGTAGGAGCCGACCCGCCAGGAATGTTGGAAAATACTACATCCAAGACGTTAGGTTCCCTTAGGTTAGGGTATATAACGTAATAGACTTATATAATGTCCGCACCGAGAAGTACGGGCCGACACGCCCGGGATTTTGTAAAACATTACCAGCGAGGGTCTAGATGGGTTAGGTTAGGTTATATTACGATATAGATGTATATAATGTGCCCACCGAGAAGCACGGGTCGACACGAACGAGATTTTGTAAAACATTACCAGCGAGGGTCTAGATGGGTTAGGTTAGGTTATATTACGATATAGACGTATATAATGTCCCCACCGAGAAGTACTGGCCGACACGCCCCGGATTTTGTAAAACATTACCAGCGAGGGTCTAGATGGGTTAGGTTAGGTTATATTACGATATAGACGTATATAATGTGCCCACCGAGAAGATGGGGCCGACCAGCCGGGAATGTTGTGAAATACTACATCCGCGATGTTAGGTTCCCTTAGGTTAGGATATATAACATTATAGACGTATATAATGTCCGAACCGAGACGTACGGGACGACACGCCCGGGATTTTGTAAAACATTACCAGCGAGGGTCTAGATGGGTTAGGTTAGGTTATATTACGATATAGACGTATATAATGTGCCCACCGAGAAGATGGGGCCGACCCGCCAGGAATGTTGGAAAATACTACATCCGAGATGTTAAGTTGCCTTAGGTTAGGATATATAACGTTATAGACGTATATAATGTCCCCACCGAGAAGTACGGGCCGAGACGACCGGGATTATGTAAAACATTACCAGCGAGGGTCTAGATAGGTTAGGTTAGGTTATATTACGATATAGATGTATATAATGTGCCCACCGAGAAGCACGGGCCGACACGACCGGGATTTTGTAAAACATTACCAGCGAGGGTCTAGATGGGTTAGGTTAGGTTATATTACGATATAGACGTATATAATGTCCCCACCGAGAAGTACTGGCCGACACGACCGGGATTTTGTAAAACATTACCAGCGAGGGTCTAGATGGGTTAGGTTAGGTTATATTACGATATAGACGTATATAATCTGCCCACCGAGAAGTTGGGGCCGACTCGCCAGGAATTTTGGAAAATACTACATCCCAGATGTTAAGTTGCCTTAGCTTAGGATACGTAACGTTATAGACGTATATAATGTCCGCTCCGAGACGTACGGGACGACACGACCGGGATTTTGTAAAACATTACCAGCGAGGGTCTAGATGGGTTAGGTTAGGTTATATTACGATATAGACGTATATAATGTGCCCACCGAGAAGATGGGGCCGACCAGCCGGGAATGTTGTGAAATACTACATCCGCGATGTTAGGTTCCCTTAGGTTAGGATATATAACATTATAGACGTATATAATGTCCGAACCGAGACGTACGGGACGACACGTACCGGGATTTTGTAAAACATTACCAGCGAGGGTCTAGATGGGTTAGGTTAGGTTATATTACGATATGGACGTATATAATGTGCTCACCGAGAAGATGGGGCCGACCCGCCAGGAATGTTGGAAAATACTACATCCGAGATGTTAAGTTGCCTTAGGTTAGGATATATAACGTTATAGACGTATATAATGTCCCCACCCAGAAGTACGGGCCGACACGACCGGGATAACGTAAAACATTACCAGCGAGGGTCTAGATGGGTTAGGTTAGGTTATATTACGATATAGATGTATATAATGTGCCCACCGAGAAGCACGGGCCGACACGACCGGGATTTTGTAAAACATTACCAGCGAGGGTCTAGATGGGTTAGGTTAGGTTATATTACGATATAGACGTATATAATGTCCCCACCGAGAAGTACTGGCCGACGCGACCGGGATTTTGTAAAACATTACCAGCGAGGGTCTAGATGGGTTAGGTTAGGTTATATTACGATATAGATGTATATAATGTGCCCACCGAGAAGCACGGGCCGACACGACCGGGATTTTGTAAAACATTACCAGCGAGGGTCTAGATGGGTTAGGTTAGGTTATATTACGATATAGACATATATAATGTCCCCACCGAGAAGTACTGGCCTACGCGACCGGGATTTTGTAAAACATTACCAGCGAGGGTCTAGATGGGTTAGGTTAGGTTATATTACGATATAGATGTATATAATGTGCCCACCGAGAAGTTGGGGCCGACGCGCCAGGAATGTTGGAAAATACTACATTCGAGATGTTAGGTTGCCTTAGGTTAGGATATATAACGTTATAAACGCATATAATGTCCGCACCGAGACGTACGGGCCGACACGACCGGGATTTTGTAAAACATTACCAGCGATGGTCTAGATGGATTAGGTTAGGTTACATTACGATATAGACGTATATAATATGCCCACCGAGAAGTAGGAGCCGACCCGCCAGGAATGTTGGAAAATACTACATCCAAGATGTTAGGTTCCCTTAGGTTAGGGTATGTAACGTTATAGACTTATATAATGTCCGCACCGAGAAGTACGGGCCGACACGCCCCGGATTTTGTAAAACATTACCAGCGAGGGTCTAGACGGGTTAGGTTAGGTTATATTACGATATAGACGTATATAACGTGCCCACCGAGAAGCACGGTCCGACACGACCGGGATTTTGTCAAACATTACCAGCGAGGGTCTAGATGGGTTAGCTTAGGTTATATTACGATATAGACGTATATAATGTCCCCACCGAGAAGTACTGGCCGACACGACCGGGATTTTGTAAAACATTACCAGCGAGGGTCTAGATGGGTTAGGTTAGGTTATATTACGATATAGATGTACATAATGTGCCCACCGAGAAGTTGGGGCCGACCCGCCAGGAATGTTGGAGAATACTACATCCGAGATGTTAAGTTGCCTTAGGTTAGGATATATAGCGTTATAGACGCATATAATGTCCCCACCGAGAAGTACTGGCCGACACGACCGGGATTTTGTAAAACATTACCAGCGAGGGTCTAGGTGGGTTAGGTTAGGTTATATTACGATATAGACGTATATAATGTGCCCACCGAGAAGATGGGGCCGACCAGCCGGGAATGTTGTGAAATACTACATCCGCGATGTTAGGTTCCCTTAGGTTAGTATATATAACATTATAGACGTATATAATGTCCGAACCGAGACGTACGGGACGACACGACCGGGATTTTGTAAAACATTACCAGCGAGGGTCTAGATGGGTTAGGTTTGGTTATATTACGATATAGACGTATATAATGTGCCCACCGAGAAGATGGGGCCGACCTGCCAGGAATGTTGGGAAATACTACATCCGAGATGTTAAGTTGCCTTAGGTTAGGATATATAACGTTATAGACGTATATAATCTCCGCACCGAGACGTACTGGCCGACACGACCGGGATTTTGTAAAACATTACCAGCGAGGGTCTAGATGGGTTAGGTTAGGTTATATTACGATATAGACGTATATAATCTGCCCACCGAGAAGTTGGGGCCGACTCGCCAGGAATTTTGGAAAACACTACATCCCAGATGTTAAGTTGCCTTAGGTTAGGATACGTAACGTTATAGACGTATATAATGTCCGCTCCGAGACGTACGGGACGACACGACCGGGATTTTGTAAAACATTACCAGCGAGGGTCTAGATGGGTTAGGTTAGGTTATATTACGATATAGACGTATATAATGTCCCCACCGAGAAGTACTGGCCGACACGCCCCGGATTTTGTAAAACATTACCAGCGAGGGTCTAGATGGGTTAGGTTAGGTTATATTACGATATAGACGTATATAATGTGCCCACCGAGAAGATGGGGCCGACCAGCCGGGAATGTTGTGAAATACTACATCCGCGATGTTAGGTTCCCTTAGGTTAGGATATATAACATTATAGACGTATATAATGTCCGAACCGAGACGTACGGGACGACACGCCCGGGATTTTGTAAAACATTACCAGCGAGGGTCTAGATGGGTTAGGTTAGGTTATATTACGATATAGACGTATATAATGTGCCCACCGAGAAGATGGGGCCGACCCGCCAGGAATGTTGGAAAATACTACATCCGAGATGTTAAGTTGCCTTAGGTTAGGATATATAACGTTATAGACGTATATAATGTCCCCACCGAGAAGTACGGGCCGAGACGACCGGGATTATGTAAAACATTACCAGCGAGGGTCTAGATAGGTTAGGTTAGGTTATATTACGATATAGATGTATATAATGTGCCCACCGAGAAGCACGGGCCGACACGACCGGGATTTTGTAAAACATTACCAGCGAGGGTCTAGATGGGTTAGGTTAGGTTATATTACGATATAGACGTATATAATGTCCCCACCGAGAAGTACTGGCCGACACGACCGGGATTTTGTAAAACATTACCAGCGAGGGTCTAGATGGGTTAGGTTAGGTTATATTACGATATAGACGTATATAATCTGCCCACCGAGAAGTTGGGGCCGACTCGCCAGGAATTTTGGAAAATACTACATCCCAGATGTTAAGTTGCCTTAGCTTAGGATACGTAACGTTATAGACGTATATAATGTCCGCTCCGAGACGTACGGGACGACACGACCGGGATTTTGTAAAACATTACCAGCGAGGGTCTAGATGGGTTAGGTTAGGTTATATTACGATATAGATGTATATAATGTGCCCACCGAGAAGCACGGGCCGACACGACCGGGATTTTGTAAAACATTACCAGCGAGGGTCTAGATGGGTTAGGTTAGGTTATATTACGATATAGACGTATATAATGTCCCCACCGAGAAGTACTGGCCGACGCGACCGGGATTTTGTAAAACATTACCAGCGAGGGTCTAGATGGGTTAGGTTAGGTTATATTACGATATAGATGTATATAATGTGCCCACCGAGAAGCACGGGCCGACACGACCGGGATTTTGTAAAACATTACCAGCGAGGGTCTAGATGGGTTAGGTTAGGTTATATTACGATATAGACATATATAATGTCCCCACCGAGAAGTACTGGCCTACGCGACCGGGATTTTGTAAAACATTACCAGCGAGGGTCTAGATGGGTTAGGTTAGGTTATATTACGATATAGATGTATATAATGTGCCCACCGAGAAGTTGGGGCCGACGCGCCAGGAATGTTGGAAAATACTACATTCGAGATGTTAGGTTGCCTTAGGTTAGGATATATAACGTTATAAACGCATATAATGTCCGCACCGAGACGTACGGGCCGACACGACCGGGATTTTGTAAAACATTACCAGCGAGGTTCTAGATGGGTTAGGTTAGGTTACATTACGATATAGACGTATATAATATGCCCACCGAGAAGTAGGAGCCGACCCGCCAGGAATGTTGGAAAATACTACATCCAAGATGTTAGGTTCCCTTAGGTTAGGGTATGTAACGTTATAGACTTATGTAATGTCCGCACCGAGAAGTACGGGCCGACACGCCCCGGATTTTGTAAAACATTACCAGCGAGGGTCCAGACGGGTTAGGTTAGGTTATATTACGATATAGACGTATATAACGTGCCCACCGAGAAGCACGGGCCGACACGACCGGGATTTTGTAAAACATTACCAGCGAGGGTCTAGATGGGTTAGGTTAGGTTATATTACGATATAGACGTATATAATGTCCCCACCGAGAAGTACTGGCCGACACGACCGGGATTTTGTAAAACATTACCAGCGATGGTCTAGATGGATTAGGTTAGGTTACATTACGATATAGACGTATATAATATGCCCACCGAGAAGTAGGAGCCGACCCGCCAGGAATGTTGGAAAATACTACATCCAAGATGTTAGGTTCCCTTAGGTTAGGGTATGTAACGTTATAGACTTATATAATGTCCGCACCGAGAAGTACGGGCCGACACGCCCCGGATTTTGTAAAACATTACCAGCGAGGGTCTAGACGGGTTAGGTTAGGTTATATTACGATATAGACGTATATAACGTGCCCACCGAGAAGCACGGTCCGACACGACCGGGATTTTGTCAAACATTACCAGCGAGGGTCTAGATGGGTTAGCTTAGGTTATATTACGATATAGACGTATATAATGTCCCCACCGAGAAGTACTGGCCGACACGACCGGGATTTTGTAAAACATTACCAGCGAGGGTCTAGATGGGTTAGGTTAGGTTATATTACGATATAGATGTACATAATGTGCCCACCGAGAAGTTGGGGCCGACCCGCCAGGAATGTTGGAGAATACTACATCCGAGATGTTAAGTTGCCTTAGGTTAGGATATATAGCGTTATAGACGCATATAATGTCCGCACCGAGACGTACAGGCGACACGTCCGGGATTCTGTAAAACATTACCAGCCAGGGGCTAGATCGGTTGGGTTAGGTTATATTACGTTATGGACGTATATAATGTTCCCACCGAGAATTGGCGCCGACCAGCCAGGAATGTTGTGAAAGAATACTTCCGCGATGTTAGGTTCCCTTAGGTTAGGATATATGAGGTTATAGACGTATATAATGTCCCCACCGAGAAGCACGGGCCGACAGGACCGGGATTTTGTAGAACATTACCAGCGAGGGTCTAGATGGGTTAGGTTAGGTTATGTTACGATATAGACGTATATAATGTCCCCACCGAGAAGTACTGGCCGACACGACCGGGATTTTGTAAAACATTACCAGCGAGGGTCTAGGTGGGTTAGGTTAGGTTATATTACGATATAGACGTATATAATGTGCCCACCGAGAAGATGGGGCCGACCAGCCGGGAATGTTGTGAAATACTACATCCGCGATGTTAGGTTCCCTTAGGTTAGTATATATAACATTATAGACGTATATAATGTCCGAACCGAGACGTACGGGACGACACGACCGGGATTTTGTAAAACATTACCAGCGAGGGTCTAGATGGGTTAGGTTTGGTTATATTACGATATAGACGTATATAATGTGCCCACCGAGAAGATGGGGCCGACCTGCCAGGAATGTTGGGAAATACTACATCCGAGATGTTAAGTTGCCTTAGGTTAGGATATATAACGTTATAGACGTATATAATCTCCGCACCGAGACGTACGGGACGACACGACCGGGATTTTGTAAAACATTACCAGCGAGGGTCTAGATGGGTTAGGTTAGGTTATATTACGATATAGACGTATATAATGTGCCCACCGAGAAGATGGGGCCGACCCGCCAGGAATGTTGGAAAATACTACATCCGAGATGTTAAGTTGCCTTAGGTTAGAATATATAACGTTATAGACGTATATAATGTCCCCACCGAGAAGTACAGGCCGACACGACCGGGATTATGTAAAACATTACCAGCGAGGGTCTAGATGGGTTAGGTTAGGTTATATTACGATATAGATGTATATAATGTGCCCACCGAGAAGCACGGGCCGACACGACCGGGATTTTGTAAAACATTACCAGCGAGGGTCTAGATGGGTTAGGTTAGGTTATATTACGATATAGACGTATATAATGTCCCCACCGAGAAGATGGGGCCGACCCGCCAGGAATGTTGGGAAATATTACATCCGAGATGTTAAGTTGCCTTAGGTTAGGATATATAGCGTTATAAACGCATATAATGTCCGCACTGAGACGTACGGGCGACACGTCCGGGATTCTGTAAAACATTACCAGCGAGGGGCTAGATCGGTTGGATTAGGTTATATTACGTTATAGAAGTATATAATGTTCCCACCGAGAAGTGCGGGCCGACCCGCCATGAATGTTGTGAAATACTACATTCGAGATGTTAGGTAGCCTTAGGTTAGGTTATATTACGATATAGATGTATATAATGTGCCCACCGAGAAGCACGGGCCGACACGACCGGGATTTTGTAAAACATTACCAGCGAGGGTCTAGATGGGTTAGGTTAGGTTATATTACGATATAGACGTATATAATGTCCCCACCGAGAAGATGGGGCCGACCCGCCAGGAATGTTGGGAAATATTACATCCGAGATGTTAAGTTGCCTTAGGTTAGGATATATAGCGTTATAAACGCATATAATGTCCGCACTGAGACGTACGGGCGACACGTCCGGGATTCTGTAAAACATTACCAGCGAGGGGCTAGATCGGTTGGGTTAGGTTATATTACGTTATAGAAGTATAAAATGTTCCCACCGAGAAGTGCGGGCCGACCCGCCATGAATGTTGTGAAATACTACATTCGAGATGTTAGGTAGCCTTAGGTTAGGGTATATAACGTTATAGACTTATATGATGTCCCCACCGAGAAGTACGGGCCGACACGACCGTGATTTTTGAAACATTACCAGCGAGGGTCTAGATGGGTTAGGTTAGGTTATATTACGATATAGACGTATATAATGTTCCCACCGAGAATTCGCGCCGACCAGCCAGGAATGTTGTGAAATAATACATCCGCGATTATAGGTTCCCTTAGGTTAGGATATATAACGTTATAGACGTATATAATGTCCCCACCGAGAAGCACGGGCCGACAAGACCGGGATTTTGTAAATCATTACCAGCGAGGGTCTAGATGGGTTAGGTTTGGTTATATTACGATATAGACGTATATAATGTGCCCACCGAGAAGATGGGGCCGACCTGCCAGGAATGTTGGGAAATACTACATCCGAGATGTTAAGTTGCCTTAGGTTAGGATATATAACGTTATAGACGTATATAATCTCCGCACCGAGACGTACGGGACGACACGACCGGGATTTTGTAAAACATTACCAGCAAGGGTCTAGATGGGTTAGGTTAGGTTATATTACGATATAGACGTATATAATGTGCCCACCGAGAAGATGGGGCCGACCCGCCAGGAATGTTGGAAAATACTACATCCGAGATGCTAAGTTGCCTTAGGTTAGAATATATAACGTTATAGACGTATATAATGTCCCCACCGAGAAGTACGGGCCGACACGACCGGGATTATGTAAAACATTACCAGCGAGGGTCTAGATGGGTTAGGTTAGGTTATATTACGATATAGATGTATATAATGTGCCCACCGAGAAGCACGGGCCGACACGACCGGGATTTTGTAAAACATTACCAGCGAGGGTCTAGATGGGTTAGGTTAGGTTATATTACGATATAGACGTATATAATGTCCCCACCGAGAAGTACTGGCCGACACGACCGGGATTTTGTAAAACATTACCAGCGAGGGTCTAGATGGGTTAGGTTAGGTTATATTACGATATAGACGTATATAATCTGCCCACCGAGAAGTTGGGGCCGACTCGCCAGGAATTTTGGAAAATACTACATCCCAGATGTTAAGTTGCCTTAGGTTAGGATACGTAACGTTATAGACGTATATAATGTCCGCTCCGAGACGTACGGGACGACACGACCGGGATTTTGTAAAACATTATCAGCGAGGGTCTAGATGGGTTAGGTTAGGTTATACTACGATATAGACGTATATTATGTGCCCACCGAGAACATGGGGCCCACCCGCCAGGAATGTTGGAAAATACTACATCCGAGATGTTAAGTTGCCTTAGGTTAGGATATATAACGTTATAGACGTATATAATGTCCCCACCGAGAAGTACGGGCCATCACGACCGGGATTCTGTAAAACATTACCAGCGAGGATCTAGATGGGTTAGGTTAGGTTATATTACGATATAGATGTATATAATGTGCCCACCGAGAAGCACGGGCCGACACGACCGAGATTTTGTAAAACATTACCAGCGAGGGTCTAGATGTGTTAGGTTAGGTTATATTACGATATAGACGTATATAATGTCCCCACCGAGAAGTACTGGCCGACACGACCGGGATTTTGTAAGACATTACCAGCGTGGGTCTAGATGGGTTAGGTTAGGTTATATTACGATATAGATGTATATAATGTGCCCACCGAGAAGTTGGGGCCGACGCGCCAGGAATGTTGGAAAATACTACATCCGAGATGTTAGGTTGCCTTAGGTTAGGGTATATAACGTTATAGACTTATATAATGTCCGCACCGAGAAGTACGGGCCGACACGCCCCGGATTTTGTAAAACATTACCATCGAGGGTCTAGATGGGTTAGGTTAGGTTATATAACGATATAGACGTATATAATGTGCCCACCGAGAAGCACGGGCCGACACGACCGGGATTTTGTAAAACATTACCAGCGAGGGTCTAGATGGGTTAGGTTAGGTTATATTACGATATAGACGTATATAATGTCCCCACCGAGAAGTACTGGCCGACGCGACCGGGATTTTGTAAAACATTACCAGCGAGGGTCTAGATGGGTTAGGTTAGGTTATATTACGATATAGATGTATATAATATGCCCACCGAGAAGTTGGGGCCGACGCGCCAGGAATGTTGGAAAATACTACATTCGAGATGTTAGGTTGCCTTAGGTTAGGATATATAACGTTATAAACGCATATAATGTCCGCACCGAGACGTACGGGCCGACACGACCGGGATTTTGTAAAACATTACCAGCGAGGGTCTAGATGGGTTAGGTTAGGTTACATTACGATATAGACGTATATAATATGCCCACCGAGAAGTAGGAGCCGACCCGCCAGGAATGTTGGAAAACACTACATCCAAGATGTTAGGTTCCCTTAGGTTAGGGTATATAACGTTATAGACTTATATATTGTCCGCACCGAGAAGTACGGGCCGACACGCCCCGGATTTTGTAAAACATTACCAGCGAGGGTCTAGATGGGTTAGGTTAGGTTATATTACGATATAGACGTATATAATGTGCCCACCGAGAAGATGAGGCCGACCAGCCGGGAATGTTGTGAAATACTACATCCGCGATGTTAGGTTCCCTTAGGTTAGGATATATAACATTATAGACGTATATAATGTCCGAACCGAGACGTACGGGACGACACGACCGGGATTTTGTAAAACATTACCAGCGAGGGTCTAGATGGCTTAGGTTAGGTGATATTACGATATAGACGTTTATAATGTGCCCACCGAAAAGATGGGGCCGACCCGCCAGGAATGTTGGAAAATACTACATCCAAGAAGTTAGGTTCCCTTAGGTTAGGGTATATAACGTTATAGACGTATATAATGTCCGCACCGAGAAGTACGGGCCGGCACGCCCGGGATTTTGTAAAACATTACCAGCGAGGGTCTAGATGGGTTAGGTTAGGTTATATTACGATATAGACGTATATAATGTGCCCACCGAGAAGATGGGGCCGACACGCCAGGAATGTTGGAAAATACTACATCCGAGATGTTAAGCTGCCTTAGGTTACGATATATAACGTTATAGACGTATACAATGTCCCCACCGAGAAGTACGGGCCGACAAGACCGGGATTTTGTAAAACATTACCAGCGAGGGTCTAGATGGGTTAGGTTAGGTTATATTACGATATAGATGTACATAATGTGCCCACCGAGAAGTTGGGGCCGACCCGCCAGGAATGTTGGAAAATACTACATCCGAGATGTTAAGTTGCCTTAGGTTAGGATATATAGCGTTATAGACGCATATAATGTCCGCACCGAGACGTACGGGCGACACGTCCGGGATTCTGTAAAACATTACCAGCCAGGGGCTAGATCGGTTGGGTTAGGTTATATTACGTTATGGACGTATATAATTTTCCCACCGAGAATTGGCGCCGACCAGCCAGGAATGTTGTGAAAGAATACATCCGCGATGTTAGGTTCCCTTAGGTTAGGATATATAAGGTTATAGACGTATATAATGTCCCCACCGAGAAGCACGGGCCGACACGACCGGGATTTTGTAAAACATTACCAGCGAGGGTCTAGATGGGTTAGGTTAGGTTATATTACGATATAGACGTATATAATGTGCCCACCGAGAAGCACGCGCCGACACGACCGGGATTTTGTAAAACATTACCAGCGAGGGTCTAGATGGGTTAGGTTAGGTTATATTACGATATAGACGTATATAATGTCCCCACCGAGAAGTACTGGCCGACACGACCGGGATTTTGTAAAACATTACCAGCGAGGGTCTAGATGGGTTAGGTTAGGTTATATTACGATATAGACGTATATAATCTGCCCACCGAGAAGTTGGGGCCGACTCGCCAGGAATTTTGGAAAATACTACATCCCAGATGTTAAGTTGCCTTAGCTTAGGATACGTAACGTTATAGACGTATATAATGTCCGCTCCGAGACGTACGGGACGACACGACCGGGATTTTGTAAAACATTACCAGCGAGGGTCTAGATGGGTTAGGTTAGGTTATATCACGATATAGACGTATATAATATGCCCACCGAGAAGTAGGAGCCGACCCGCCAGGAATGTTGGAAAATACTACATCCAAGACGTTAGGTTCCCTTAGGTTAGGGTATATAACGTAATAGACTTATATAATGTCCGCACCGAGAAGTACTGGCCGACACGACCGGGATTTTGTAAAACATTACCAGCGAGGGTCTAGATGGGTTAGGTTAGGTTATATTACGATATAGACGTATATAATCTGCCCACCGAGAAGTTGGGGCCGACTCGCCAGGAATTTTGGAAAATACTACATCCCAGATGTTAAGTTGCCTTAGGTTAGGATACGTAACGTTATAGACGTATATAATGTCCGCTCCGAGACGTACGGGACGACACGAAAGGGATTTTGTAAAACATTACCAGCGAGGGTCTAGATGGGTTAGGTTAGGTTATATCACGATATAGACGTACATTATGTGCCCACCGAGAACATGGGGCCGACCCGCCAGGAATGTTGGAAAATACTACATCCGAGATGTTAAGTTGCCTTAGGTTAGGATATATAACGTTATAGACGTATATAATGTCCCCACCGAGAAGTACGGGCCGACACGACCGGGATTCTGTAAAACATTACCAGCGAGGGTCTAGATGGGTTAGGTTAGGTTATATTACGATATAGATGTATATAATGTGCCCACCGAGAAGCACGGGCCGACACGACCGGGCTTTTGTAAAACATTACCAGCGAGGGTCTAGATGGGTTAGGTTAGGTTATATTGCGATATAGACGTATATAATCTGCCCACCGAGAAATTGGGGCCGACGCGCCAGGAATGTTGGAAAATACTACATCCGAGATGTTAGGTTGCCTTAGGTTAGGGTATATAACGTTATAGACTTATATAATGTCCGCACCGAGAAGTACGGGCCGACACGCCCCGGATTTTGTAAAACATTACCAGCGAGGGTCTAGATGGGTTAGGTTAGGTTATATTACGATATAGACGTATATAATCTGCCCACCGAGAAGTTGGGGCCGACTCGCCAGGAATTTTGGAAAACACTACATCCCAGATGTTAAGTTGCCTTAGGTTAGGATACGTAACGTTATAGACGTATATAATGTCCGCTCCGAGACGTACGGGACGACACGACCGGGATTTTGTAAAACATTACCAGCGAGGGTCTAGATGGGTTAGGTTAGGTTATATCACGATATAGACGTATATTATGTGCCCACCGAGAACATGGGGCCGACCCGCCAGGAATGTTGGAAAATACTACCTCCGAGATGTTAAGTTGCCTTAGGTTAGGATATATAACGTTATAGACGTATATAATTTCCCCACCGAGAAGTACGGGCCGACACGACCGGGATTCTGTAAAACATTACCAGCGAGGGTCTAGATGGGTTAGGTTCGGTTATATTACGATATAGATGTATATAATGTGCCCACCGAGACGTACGGGCCGACACGACCGGGATTTTGTAAAACATTACCAGCGAGGGTCTAGATGGGTTAGGTTAGGTTACATTACGATATAGACGTATATAATGTGCCCACCGAGAAGATGGGGCCGACCAGCCGGGAATGTTGTGAAATACTACATCCGCGATGTTAGGTTCCCTTAGGTTAGGATATATAACATTATAGACGTATATAATGTCCGAACCGAGACGTACGGGACGACACGTACCGGGATTTTGTAAAACATTACCAGCGAGGGTCTAGATGGGTTAGGTTAGGTTATATTACGATATAGACGTATATAATGTGCCCACCGAGAAGATGGGGCCGACACGCCAGGAATGTTGGAAAATACTACATCCGAGATGTTAAGCTGCCTTAGGTTACGATATATAACGTTATAGACGTATACAATGTCCCCACCGAGAAGTACGGGCCGACAAGACCGGGATTTTGTAAAACATTACCAGCGAGGGTCTAGATGGGTTAGGTTAGGTTATATTACGATATAGATGTACATAATGTGCCCACCGAGAAGTTGGGGCCGACCCGCCAGGAATGTTGGAAAATACTACATCCGAGATGTTAAGTTGCCTTAGGTTAGGATATATAGCGTTATAGACGCATATAATGTCCGCACCGAGACGTACGGGCGACACGTCCGGGATTCTGTAAAACATTACCAGCCAGGGGCTAGATCGGTTGGGTTAGGTTATATTACGTTATGGACGTATATAATTTTCCCACCGAGAAGTTGGGGCCGACTCGCCAGGAATTTTGGAAAATACTACATCCCAGATGTTAAGTTGCCTTAGCTTAGGATACGTAACGTTATAGACGTATATAATGTCCGCTCCGAGACGTACGGGACGACACGACCGGGATTTTGTAAAACATTACCAGCGAGGGTCTAGATGGGTTAGGTTAGGTTATATCACGATATAGACGTATATAATATGCCCACCGAGAAGTAGGAGCCGACCCGCCAGGAATGTTGGAAAATACTACATCCAAGACGTTAGGTTCCCTTAGGTTAGGGTATATAACGTAATAGACTTATATAATGTCCGCACCGAGAAGTACGGGCCGACACGCCCGGGATTTTGTAAAACATTACCAGCGAGGGTCTAGATGGGTTAGGTTAGGTTATATTACGATATAGATGTATATAATGTGCCCACCGAGAAGCACGGGTCGACACGACCGAGATTTTGTAAAACATTACCAGCGAGGGTCTAGATGGGTTAGGTTAGGTTATATTACGATATAGACGTATATAATGTCCCCACCGAGAAGTACTGGCTGACGCGACCGGGATTTTGTAAAACATTACCAGAGAGGGTCTAGATGGGTTAGGTTAGGTTATATTACGATATAGACGTATATAATGTGCCCACCGAGAAGTAGGGGCCGACCCGCCAGGAATGTTGGAAAATACTACATCCAAGACATTAGGTTCCCTTAGGTTAGGGTATATAACGTTATAGACTTATATAATGTCCGCACCGAGAAGTACGGGCCGACACGCCCGGGATTTTGTAAAACATTACCAGCGAGGGTCTAGATGGGTTAGGTTAGGTTATATTACGATATAGACGTATATAATGTGCCCACCGAGAAGATGGGGCCGACCCGCCAGGAATGTTGGAAAATACTACATCCGAGATGTTAAGTTGCCTTAGGTTATGATATATAACGTTATAAACGCATATAATGTCCGTACCGAGACGTACGGGCCGACACGACCGGGATTTTGTAAAACATTACCAGCGAGGGTCTAGATGGGTTAGGTTAGGTTATATTACGATATAGATGTATATAATGTGCCCACCGAGAAGCACGGGTCGACACGACCGAGATTTTGTAAAACATTACCAGCGAGGGTCTAGATGGGTTAGGTTAGGTTATATTACGATATAGACGTATATAATGTCCCCACCGAGAAGTACTGGCTGACGCGACCGGGATTTTGTAAAACATTACCAGAGAGGGTCTAGATGGGTTAGGTTAGGTTATATTACGATATAGACGTATATAATGTGCCCACCGAGAAGTAGGGGCCGACCCGCCAGGAATGTTGGAAAATACTACATCCAAGACATTAGGTTCCCTTAGGTTAGGGTATATAACGTTATAGACTTATATAATGTCCGCACCGAGAAGTACGGGCCGACACGCCCGGGATTTTGTAAAACATTACCAGCGAGGGTCTAGATGGGTTAGGTTAGGTTATATTACGATATAGACGTATATAATGTGCCCACCGAGAAGATGGGGCCGACCCGCCAGGAATGTTGGAAAATACTACATCCGAGATGTTAAGTTGCCTTAGGTTATGATATATAACGTTATAAACGCATATAATGTCCGTACCGAGACGTACGGGCCGACACGACCGGGATTTTGTAAAACATTACCAGAGAGGGTCTAGATGGGTTAGGTTAGGTTATATTACGATATAGACGTATATAATGTGCCCACCGAGAAGATGGGGCCGACCCGCCAGGAATGTTGGAAAATACTACATCCGAGATGTTAAGTTGCCTTAGGTTAGGATATATAACGTTATAGACGTATATAATGTCCCCACCGAGAAGTACGGGCCGAGACGACCGGGATTATGTAAAACATTACCAGCGAGGGTCTAGATAGGTTGGTTAGGTTATATTACGATATAGATGTATATAATGTGCCCACCGAGAAGCACGGGCCGACGCGACCGGGATTTTGTAAAACATTACCAGCGAGGGTCTAGATGGGTTAGGTTAGGTTATATTACGATATAGACGTATATAATGTGCCCACCGAGAAGCACGGGCCGACACGACCGGGATTTTGTAAAACATTACCAGCGAGGGTCTAGATGGGTTAGGTTAGGTTATATTACGATATAGACGTATATAATGTCCCCACCGAGAAGTACTGGCCGACACGACCGGGATTTTGTAAAACATTACCAGCGAGGGTCTAGATGGGTTAGGTTAGGTTATATTACGATATAGACGTATATAATCTGCCCACCGAGAAGTTGGGGCCGACTCGCCAGGAATTTTGGAAAATACTACATCCAAGATGTTAGGTTCCCTTAGGTTAGGGTATATAACGTTATAGACTTATATAATGTCCGCACCGAGAAGTACGGGCCGACACGCCCCGGATTTTGTAAAACATTACCAGCGAGGGTCTAGATGGGTTAGGTTAGGTTATATTACGATATAGACGTATATAATGTGCCCACCGAGAAGATGGGGCCGACCAGCCGGGAATGTTGTGAAATACTACATCCGCGATGTTAGGTTCCCTTAGGTTAGGATATATAACATTATAGACGTATATAATGTCCGAACCGAGACGTACGGGACGACACGTACCGGGATTTTGTAAAACATTACCAGCGAGGGTCTAGATGGGTTAGGTTAGGTTATATTACGATATAGACGTATATAATGTGCCCACCGAGAAGATGGGGCCGACCCGCCAGGAATGTTGGAAAATACTACATCCGAGATGTTAAGTTGCCTTAGGTTAGGATATATAACGTTATAGGCGTATATAATGTCCCCACCGAGAAGTACGGGCCGAGACGACCGGGATTATGTAAAACATTACCAGCGAGGGTCTAGATGGGTTAGGTTAGGTTATATTACGATATAGATGTATATAATGTGCCCACCGAGAAGCACGGGCCGACACGACCGGGATTTTGTAAAACATTACCAGCGAGGGTCTAGATGGGTTAGGTTAGGTTATATTACGATATAGACGTATATAATGTCCCCACCGAGAAGTACTGGCCGACACGACCGGGATTTTGTAAAACATTACCAGCGAGGGTCTAGATGGGTTAGGTTAGGTTATATTACGATATAGACGTATATAATCTGCCCACCGAGAAGTTGGGGCCGACTCGCCAGGAATTTTGGAAAACACTACATCCCAGATGTTAAGTTGCCTTAGGTTAGGATACGTAACGTTATAGACGTATATAATGTCCGCTCCGAGACGTACGGGACGACACGACCGGGATTTTGTAAAACATTACCAGCGAGGGTCTAGATGGGTTAGGTTAGGTTATATCACGATATAGACGTATATTATGTGCCCACCGAGAACATGGGGCCGACCCGCCAGGAATGTTGGAAAATACTACCTCCGAGATGTTAAGTTGCCTTAGGTTAGGATATATAACGTTATAGACGTATATAATTTCCCCACCGAGAAGTACGGGCCGACACGACCGGGATTCTGTAAAACATTACCAGCGAGGGTCTAGATGGGTTAGGTTCGGTTATATTACGATATAGATGTATATAATGTGCCCACCGAGACGTACGGGCCGACACGACCGGGATTTTGTAAAACATTACCAGCGAGGGTCTAGATGGGTTAGGTTAGGTTACATTACGATATAGACGTATATAATATGCCCACCGAGAAGTAGGAGCCGACCCGCCAGGAATGTTGGAAAATACTACATCCAAGATGTTAGGTTCCCTTAGGTTAGGGTATATAACGTTATAGACTTATATAATGTCCGCACCGAGAAGTACGGGCCGACACGCCCCGGATTTTGTAAAACATTACCAGCGAGGGTCTAGATGGGTTAGGTTAGGTTATATTACGATATAGACGTATATAATGTGCCCACCGAGAAGATGGGGCCGACCAGCCGGGAATGTTGTGAAATACTACATCCGCGATGTTAGGTTCCCTTAGGTTAGGATATATAACATTATAGACGTATATAATGTCCGAACCGAGACGTACTGGACGACACGTACCGGGATTTTGTAAAACATTACCAGCGAGGGTCTAGATGGGTTAGGTTAGGTTATATTACGATATAGACGTATATAATGTGCCCACCGAGAAGATGGGGCCGACCCGCCAGGAATGTTGGGAAATACTACATCCGAGATGTTAAGTTGCCTTAGGTTAGGATATATAACGTTATAGACGTATATAATGTCCCCACCGAGAAGTACGCGCCGACACGCCCCGGATTTTGTAAAACATTACCAGCGAGGGTCTAGATGGGTTAGGTTAGGTTATATTACGATATAGACGTATATAATGTGCCCACCGAGAAGATGGGGCCGACCAGCCGGGAATGTTGTGAAATACTACATCCGCGATGTTAGGTTCCCTTAGGTTAGGATATATAACATTATAGACGTATATAATGTCCGAACCGAGACGTACGGGACGACACGTACCGGGATTTTGTAAAACATTACCAGCGAGGGTCTAGATGGGTTAGGTTAGGTTATATTACGATATGGACGTATATAATGTGCTCACCGAGAAGATGGGGCCGACCCGCCAGGAATGTTGGAAAATACTACATCCGAGATGTTAAGTTGCCTTAGGTTAGGATATATAACGTTATAGACGTATATAATGTCCCCACCGAGAAGTACGGGCCGACACGACCGGGATTATGTAAAACATTACCAGCGAGGGTCTAGATGGGTTAGGTTAGGTTATATTACGATATAGATGTATATAATGTGCCCACCGAGAAGCACGGGCCGACACGACCGGGATTTTGTAAAACATTACCAGCGAGGGTCTAGATGGGTTAGGTTAGGTTATATTACGATATAGACGTATATAATGTCCCCACCGAGAAGTACTGGCCGACGCGACCGGGATTTTGTAAAACATTACCAGCGAAGGTCTAGATGGGTTAGGTTAGGTTATATTACGATATAGATGTATATAATGTGCCCACCGAGAAGCACGGGCCGACACGACCGGGATTTTGTAAAACATTACCAGCGAGGGTCTAGATGGGTTAGGTTAGGTTATATTATGATATAGACATATATAATGTCCCCACCGAGAAGTACTGGCCTACGCGACCGGGATTTTGTAAAACATTACCAGCGAGGGTCTAGATGGGTTAGGTTAGGTTATATTACGATATAGATGTATATAATGTGCCCACCGAGAAGTTGGGGCCGACGCGCCAGGAATGTTGGAAAATACTACATTCGAGATGTTAGGTTGCCTTAGGTTAGGATATATAACGTTATAAACGCATATAATGTCCGCACCGAGACGTACGGGCCGACACGACCGGGATTTTGTAAAACATTACCAGCGAGGGTCTAGATGGGTTAGGTTAGGTTACATTACGATATAGACGTATATAATATGCCCACCGAGAAGTAGGAGCCGACCCGCCAGGAATGTTGGAAAATACTACATCCAAGATGTTAGGTTCCCTTAGGTTAGGGTATGTAACGTTATAGACTTATATAATGTCCGCACCGAGAAGTACGGGCCGACACGCCCCGGATTTTGTAAAACATTACCAGCGAGGGTCTAGACGGGTTAGGTTAGGTTATATTACGATATAGACGTATATAACGTGCCCACCGAGAAGCACGGGCCGACACGACCGGGATTTTGTAAAACATTACCAGCGAGGGTCTAGATGGGTTAGGTTAGGTTATGTTACGATATAGACGTATATAATGTCCCCACCGAGAAGTACTGGCCGACACGACCGGGATTTTGTAAAACATTACCAGCGAGGGTCTAGATGGGTTAGGTTAGGTTACATTACGATATAGACGTATATAATATGCCCACCGAGAAGTAGGAGCCGACCCGCCAGGAATGTTGGAAAATACTACATCCAAGATGTTATGTTCCTTTAGGTTAGGGTATGTAACGTTATAGACTTATATAATGTCCGCACCGAGAAGTACGGGCCGACACGCCCCGGATTTTGTAAAACATTACCAGCGAGGGTCTAGACGGGTTAGGTTAGGTTATATTACGATATAGACGTATATAACGTGCCCACCGAGAAGCACGGGCCGACACGACCGGGATTTTGTCAAACATTACCAGCGAGGGTCTAGATGGGTTAGGTTAGGTTATATTACGATATAGACGTATATAATGTCCCCACCGAGAAGTACTGGCCGACACGACCGGGATTTTGTAAAACATTACCAGCGAAGGTCTAGATGGGTTAGGTTAGGTTATATTACGATATAGATGTACATAATGTGCCCACCGAGAAGTTGGGGCCGACCCGCCAGGAATGTTGGAGAATACTACATCCGAGATGTTAAGTTGCCTTAGGTTAGGATATATAGCGTTATAGACGCATATAATGTCCGCACCGAGACGTACAGGCGACACGTCCGGAATTCTGTAAAACATTACCAGCCAGGGGCTAGATCGGTTGGGTTAGGTTATATTACGTTATGGACGTATATAATGTTCCCACCGAGAATTGGCGCCGACCAGCCAGGAATGTTGTGAAAGAATACTTCCGCGATGTTAGGTTCCCTTAGGTTAGGATATATGAGGTTATAGACGTATATAATGTCCCCACCGAGAAGCACGGGCCGACAGGACCGGGATTTTGTAAAACATTACCAGCGAGGGTCTAGATGGGTTAGGTTAGGTTATATTACGATATAGACGTATATAATGTCCCCACCGAGAAGTACTGGCCGACACGACCGGGATTTTGTAAAACATTACCAGCGAGGGTCTAGATGGGTTAGGTTAGGTTATATTACGATATAGACGTATATAATGTGCCCACCGAGAAGATGGGGCCGACCAGCCGGGAATGTTGTGACATACTACATCCGCGATGTTAGGTTCCCTTAGGTTAGGATATATAACATTATAGACGTATATAATGTCCGAACCGAGACGTACGGGACGACACGACCGGGATTTTGGAAAACATTACCAGCGAGGGTCTAGATGGGTTAGGTTAGGTTATATTACGATATAGACGTATATAATGTGCCCACCGAGAAGATGGGGCCGACCCGCCAGGAATGTTGGGAAATATTACATCCGAGATGTTAAGTTGCCTTAGGTTAGGATATATAGCGTTATAAACGCATATAATGTCCGCACTGAGACGTACGGGCGACACGTCCGGGATTCTGTAAAACATTACCAGCGAGGGGCTAGATCGGTTGGGTTAGGTTATATTACGTTATAGAAGTATATAATGTTCCCACCGAGAAGTGCGGGCCGACCCGCCAGGAATGTTGGAAAATACTACATCCGAGATGTTAAGTTGCCTTAGGTTAGAATATATAACGTTATAGACGTATATAATGTCCCCACCGAGAAGCACGGGCCGACAGGACCGGGATTTTGTAAAACATTACCAGCGAGGGTCTAGATGGGTTAGGTTAGGTTATATTACGATATAGACGTATATAATGTCCCCACCGAGAAGTACTGGCCGACACGACCGGGATTTTGTAAAACATTACCAGCGAGGGTCTAGATGGGTTAGGTTAGGTTATATTACGATATAGACGTATATAATGTGCCCACCGAGAAGATGGGGCCGACCAGCCGGGAATGTTGTGAAATACTACATCCGCGATGTTAGGTTCCCTTAGGTTAGGATATATAACATTATAGACGTATATAATGTCCGAACCGAGACGTACGGGACGACACGACCGGGATTTTGGAAAACATTACCAGCGAGGGTCTAGATGGGTTAGGTTAGGTTATATTACGATATAGACGTATATAATGTGCCCACCGAGAAGATGGGGCCGACCCGCCAGGAATGTTGGGAAATATTACATCCGAGATGTTAAGTTGCCTTAGGTTAGGATATATAGCGTTATAAACGCATATAATGTCCGCACTGAGACGTACGGGCGACACGTCCGGGATTCTGTAAAACATTACCAGCGAGGGGCTAGATCGGTTGGGTTAGGTTATATTACGTTATAGAAGTATATAATGTTCCCACCGAGAAGTGCGGGCCGACCCGCCAGGAATGTTGTGAAATACTACATTCGAGATGTTAGGTAGCCTTAGGTTAGGGTATATAACGTTATAGACGTATATGATGTCCCCACCGAGAAGTACGGGCCGACACGACCGTGATTTTGTGAAACATTACCAGCGAGGGTCTAGATGGGTTAGGTTAGGTTACATTACGATATAGACGTATATAATATGCCCACCGAGAAGTAGGAGCCGACCCGCCAGGAATGTTGGAAAATACTACATCCAAGATGTTAGGTTCCCTTAGGTTAGGGTATGTAACGTTATAGACTTATATAATGTCCGCACCGAGAAGTACGGGCCGACACGCCCCGGATTTTGTAAAACATTACCAGCGAGGTTCTAGACGGGTTAGGTTAGGTTATATTACGATATAGACGTATATAACGTGCCCACCGAGAAGCACGGGCCGACACGACCGGGATTTCGTCAAACATTACCAGCGAGGGTCTAGATGGGTTAGGTTAGGTTATATTACGATATAGACGTATATAATGTCCCCACCGAGAAGTACTGGCCGACACGACCGGGATTTTGTAAAACATTACCAGCGAGGGTCTAGATGGGTTAGGTTAGGTTATATTACGATATAGATGTACATAATGTGCCCACCGAGAAGTTGGGGCCGACCCGCCAGGAATGTTGGAAAATACTACATCCGAGATGTTAAGTTGCCTTAGGTTAGGATATATAGCGTTATAGACGCATATAATGTCCGCACCGAGACGTACGGGCGACACGTCCGGGATTCTGTAAAACATTACCAGCCAGGGGCTAGATCGGTTGGGTTAGGTTATATTACGTTATGGACGTATATAATGTTCCCACCGAGAATTGGCGCCGACCAGCCAGGAATGTTGTGAAAGAATACATCCGCGATGTTAGGTTCCCTTAGGTTAGGATATATAAGGTTATAGACGTATATAATGTCCCCACCGAGAAGCACGGGCCGACACGACCGGGATTTTGTAAAACATTACCAGCGAGGGTCTAGATGGGTTAGGTTAGGTTATATTACGATATAGACGTATATAATGTCCCCACCGAGAAGTACTGGCCGACACGACCGGGATTTTGTAAAACATTACCAGCGAGGGTCTAGGTGGGTTAGGTTAGGTTATATTACGATATAGACGTATATAATGTGCCCACCGAGAAGATGGGGCCGACCAGCCGGGAATGTTGTGAAATACTACATCCGCGATGTTAGGTTCCCTTAGGTTAGGATATATAACATTATAGACGTATATAATGTCCGAACCGAGACGTACGGGACGACACGACCGGGATTTTGTAAAACATTACCAGCGAGGGTCTAGATGGGTTAGGTTTGGTTATATTACGATATAGACGTATATAATGTGCCCACCGAGAAGATGGGGCCGACCTGCCAGGAATGTTGGGAAATACTACATCCGAGATGTTAAGTTGCCTTAGGTTAGGATATATAACGTTATAGACGTATATAATCTCCGCACCGAGACGTACGGGACGACACGACCGGGATTTTGTAAAACATTACCAGCGAGGGTCTAGATGGGTTAGGTTAGGTTATATTACGATATAGACGTATATAATGTGCCCACCGAGAAGATGGGGCCGACCCGCCAGGAATGTTGGAAAATACTACATCCGAGATGTTAAGTTGCCTTAGGTTAGAATATATAACGTTATAGACGTATATAATGTCCCCACCGAGAAGTACAGGCCGACACGACCGGGATTATGTAAAACATTACCAGCGAGGGTCTAGATGGGTTAGGTTAGGTTATATTACGATATAGATGTATATAATGTGCCCACCGAGAAGCACGGGCCGACACGACCGGGATTTTGTAAAACATTACCAGCGAGGGTCTAGATGGGTTAGGTTAGGTTATATTACGATATAGACGTATATAATGTCCCCACCGAGAAGTACTGGCCGACGCAACCGGGATTTTGGAAAACATTACCAGCGAGGGTCTAGATGGGTTAGGTTAGGTTATATTACGATATAGATGTATATAATATGCCCACCGAGAAGTTGGGGCCGACGCGCCAGGAATGTTGGAAAATACTACATTCGAGATGTTAGGTTGCCTTAGGTTAGGATATATAACGTTATAAACGCATATAATGTCCGCACCGAGACGTACGGGCCGACACGACCGGGATTTTGTAAAACATTACCAGCGAGGGTCTAGATGGGTTAGGTTAGGTTACATTACGATATAGACGTATATAATATGCCCACCGAGAAGTAGGAGCCGACCCGCCAGGAATGTTGGAAAATACTACATCCAAGATGTTAGGTTCCCTTAGGTTAGGGTATATAACGTTATAGACTTATATAATGTCCGCACCGAGAAGTACGGGCCGACACGCCCCGGATTTTGTAAAACATTACCAGCGAGGGTCTAGACGGGTTAGGTTAGGTTATATTACGATATAGACGTGTATAACGTGCCCACCGAGAAGCACGGGCCGACAGGACCGGGATTTTGTCAAACATTACCAGCGAGGGTCTAGATGGGTTAGGTTAGGTTACATTACGATATAGACGTATATAATATGCCCACCGAGAAGTAGGAGCCGACCCGCCAGGAATGTTGGAAAATACTACATCCAAGATGTTAGGTTCCCTTAGGTTAGGGTATATAACGTTATAGACTTATATAATGTCCGCACCGAGAAGTACGGGCCGACACGCCCCGGATTTTGTAAAACATTACCAGCGAGGGTCTAGATGGGTTAGGTTAGGTTATATTACGATATAGACGTATATAATGTGCCCACCGAGAAGATGAGGCCGACCAGCCGGGAATGTTGTGAAATACTACATCCGCGATGTTAGGTTCCCTTAGGTTAGGATATATAACATTATAGACGTATATAATGTCCGAACCGAGACGTACGGAACGACACGACCGGGATTTTGTAAAACATTACCAGCGAGGGTCTAGATGGCTTAGGTTAGGTTATATTACGATATAGACGTATATAATGTGCCCACCGAGAAGATGGGGCCGACACGCCAGGAATGTTGGAAAATACTACATCCGAGATGTTAAGTTGCCTTAGGTTACGATATATAACGTTATAGACGTATACAATGTCCCCACCGAGAAGTACGGGCCGACAAGACCGGGATTTTGTAAAACATTACCAGCGAGGGTCTAGATGGGTTAGGTTAGGTTATATTACGATATAGATGTACATAATGTGCCCACCGAGAAGTTGGGGCCGACCCGCCAGGAATGTTGGAAAATACTACATCCGAGATGTTAAGTTGCCTTAGGTTAGGATATATAGCGTTATAGACGCATATAATGTCCGCACCGAGACGTACGGGCGACACGTCCGGGATTCTGTAAAACATTACCAGCCAGGGGCTAGATCGGTTGGGTTAGGTTATATTACGTTATGGACGTATATAATTTTCCCACCGAGAATTGGCGCCGACCAGCCAGGAATGTTGTGAAAGAATACATCCGCGATGTTAGGTTCCCTTAGGTTAGGATATATAAGGTTATAGACGTATATAATGTCCCCACCGAGAAGCACGGGCCGACACGACCGGGATTTTGTAAAACATTACCAGCGAGGGTCTAGATGGGTTAGGTTAGGTTATATTACGATATAGATGTATATAATGTGCCCACCGAGAAGTTGGGGCCGACGCGCCAGGAATGTTGGAAAATACTACATCCGAGATGTTAGGTTGCCTTAGGTTAGGATATATAACGTTATAAACGCATATAATGTCCGCACCGAGACATACGGGCCGACAGGACCGGGATTTTGTAAAACATTACCAGCGAGGGTCTAGATGGGTTAGGTTAGGTTATATTACGATATAGACGTATATAATGTGCCCACCGAGGAGATGGGGCCGACCCGCCAGGAATGTTGGAAAATACTACATCCGAGATGTTAAGTTGCCTTAGGTTAGGATATATAGCGTTATAGACGCATATAATGTCCGCACCGAGACGTACGGGCGACACGTCCGGGATTCTGTAAAACATTACCAGCCAGGGGCTAGATCGGTTGGGTTAGGTTATATTACGTTATGGACGTATATAATGTTCCCACCGAGAATTGGCGCCGACCAGCCAGGAATGTTGTGAAAGAATACATCCGCGATGTTAGGTTCCCTTAGGTTAGGATATATGAGGTTATAGACGTATATAATGTCCCGACCGAGAAGCACGGGCCGACACGACCGGGATTTTGTAAAACATTACCAGCGAGGGTCTAGATGGGTTAGGTTAGGTTATATTACGATATAGACGTATATAATGTCCCCACCGAGAAGCAGGGGCCTACACGACCGGGATTTTGTAAAACATTACCAGCGAGGGTCTAGATGGGTTAGGTTAGGTTATATTACGATATAGACGTATACAATGTCCCCACCGAGAAGTACTGGCCGACGCGACCGGGATTTTGTAAAACATTACCAGCGAGGGTCTAGATGGGTTAGGTTAGGTTATATTACGATATAGATGTATATAATATGCCCACCGAGAAGTTGGGGCCGACGCGCTAGGAATGTTGGAAAATACTACATTCGAGATGTTAGGTTGCCTTAGGTTAGGATATATAACGTTATAAACGCATATAATGTCCGCACCGAGACGTACGGGCCGACACGACCGGGATTTTGTAAAACATTACCAGCGAGGGTCTAGATGGGTTAGGTTAGGTTACATTACGATATAGACGTATATAATATGCCCACCGAGAAGTAGGAGCCGACCCGCCAGGAATGTTGGAAAATACTACATCCAAGATGTTAGGTTCCCTTAGGTTAGGGTATGTAACGTTATAGACTTATATAATGTCCGCACCGAGAAGTACGGGCCGACACGCCCCGGATTTTGTAAAACATTACCAGCGAGGGTCTAGACGGGTTAGGTTAGGTTATATTACGATATAGACGTATATAACGTGCCCACCGAGAAGCACGGGCCGACACGACCGGGATTTTGTCAAACATTACCAGCGAGGGTCTAGATGGGTTAGGTTAGGTTATATTACGATATAGACGTATATAATGTCCCCACCGAGAAGTACTGGCCGACACGACCGGGATTTTGTAAAACATTACCAGCGAGGGTCTAGATGGGTTAGGTTAGGTTATATTACGATATAGATGTATATAATGTGCCCACCGAGAAGTTGGGGCCGACGCGCCAGGAATGTTGGAAAATACTACATCCGAGATGTTAGGTTGCCTTAGGTTAGGATATATAACGTTATAAACGCATATAATGTCCGCACCGAGACATACGGGCCGACAGGACCGGGATTTTGTAAAACACTACCAGCGAGGGTCTAGATGGGTTAGGTTAGGTTACATTACGATATAGACGTATATAATATGCCCACCGAGAAGTAGGAGCCGACCCGCCAGGAATGTTGGAAAATACTACATCCAAGATGTTAGGTTCCCTTAGGTTAGGGTATATAACGTTATAGACTTATATAATGTCCGCACCGAGAAGTACGGGCCGACACGCCCCGGATTTTGTAAAACATTACCAGCGAGGGTCTAGATGGGTTAGGTTAGGTTATATTACGATATAGACGTATATAATGTGCCCACCGAGAAGATGGGGCCGACCCGCCAGGAATGTTGGGAAATATTACATCCGAGATGTTAAGTTGCCTTAGGTAAGGATATATAGCGTTATAAACGCATATAATGTCCGCACTGAGACGTACGGGCGACACGTCCGGGATTCTGTAAAACATTACCAGCGAGGGGCTAGATCGGTTGGGTTAGGTTATATTACGTTATAGAAGTATATAATGTTCCCACCGAGAAGTGCGGGCCGACCCGCCAGGAATGTTGTGAAATACTACATTCGAGATGTTAGGTAGCCTTAGGTTAGGGTATATAACGTTATAGACGTATATGATGTCCCCACCGAGAAGTACGGGCCGACACGACCGTGATTTTGTGAAACATTACCAGCGAGGGTCTAGATGGGTTAGGTTAGGTTATATTACGATATAGATGTATATAATGTGCCCACCGAGAAGTTGGGGCCGACGCGCCAGGAATGTTGGAAAATACTACATCCGAGATGTTAGGTTGCCTTAGGTTAGGATATATAACGTTATAAACGCATATAATGTCCGCACCGAGACATACGGGCCGACAGGACCGGGATTTTGTAAAACACTACCAGCGAGGGTCTAGATGGGTTAGGTTAGGTTACATTACGATATAGACGTATATAATATGCCCACCGAGAAGTAGGAGCCGACCCGCCAGGAATGTTGGAAAATACTACATCCAAGATGTTAGGTTCCCTTAGGTTAGGGTATATAACGTTATAGACTTATATAATGTCCGCACCGAGAAGTACGGGCCGACACGCCCCGGATTTTGTAAAACATTACCAGCGAGGGTCTAGATGGGTTAGGTTAGGTTATATTACGATATAGACGTATATAATGTGCCCACCGAGAAGATGGGGCCGACCCGCCAGGAATGTTGGGAAATATTACATCCGAGATGTTAAGTTGCCTTAGGTAAGGATATATAGCGTTATAAACGCATATAATGTCCGCACTGAGACGTACGGGCGACACGTCCGGGATTCTGTAAAACATTACCAGCGAGGGGCTAGATCGGTTGGGTTAGGTTATATTACGTTATAGAAGTATATAATGTTCCCACCGAGAAGTGCGGGCCGACCCGCCAGGAATGTTGTGAAATACTACATTCGAGATGTTAGGTAGCCTTAGGTTAGGGTATATAACGTTATAGACGTATATGATGTCCCCACCGAGAAGTACGGGCCGACACGACCGTGATTTTGTGAAACATTACCAGCGAGGGTCTAGATGGGTTAGGTTAGGTTATATTACGATATAGACGTATATAATGTTCCCACCGAGAATTGGCGCCGACCAGCCAGGAATGTTGTGAAATAATACATCCGCGATTATAGGTTCCCTTAGGTTAGGATATATAACGTTATAGACGTATATAATATCCCCACCGAGAAGCACGGGCCGACACGACCTGGATTTTGTAAAACATTACCAGCGAGGGTCTAGATGGGTTAGGTTTGGTTATATTACGACATAGACGTATATAATGTGCCCACCGAGAAGATGGGGCCGACCTGCCAGGAATGTTGGGAAATACTACATCCGAGATGTTAAGTTGCCTTAGGTTAGGATATATAACGTTATAGGCGTATATAATCTCCGCACCGAGACGTACGGGACGACACGACCGGGATTTTGTAAAACATTACCAGCAAGGGTCTAGATGGGTTAGGTTAGGTTATATTACGATATAGACGTATATAATGTGCCCACCGAGAACATGGGGCCCACCCGCCAGGAATGTGGGAAAATACTACATCCGAGATGTTAAGTTGCCTTAGGTTAGGATATATAACGTTATAAACGTATATAATGTCCCCACCGAGAAGTACGGGCCGGCACGACCGGGATTCTGTAAAACATTACCAGCGAGGGTCTAGATGGGTTAGGTTAGGTTATATTACGATATAGACGTATATAATCTGCCCACCGAGAAGTTGGGGCCGACTCGCCAGGAATTTTGGAAAATACTACATCCCAGATGTTAAGTTGCCTTAGGTTAGGATACGTAACGTTATAGACGTATATAATGTCCGCTCCGAGACGTACGGGACGACACGACCGGGATTTTGTAAAACATTACCAGCGAGGGTCTAGATGGGTTAGGTTAGGTTATACTACGATATAGACGTATATTATGTGCCCACCGAGAACATGGGGCCCACCCGCCAGGAATGTTGGAAAATACTACATCCGAGATGTTAAGTTGCCTTAGGTTAGGATATATAACGGTATAGACGTATATAATCTCCGCACCGAGACGTACGTGACGACACGACCGGGATTTTGTAAAACATTACCAGCGAGGGTCTAGATGGGTTAGGTTAGGTTACATTACGATATAGACGTATATAATGTGCCCACCGAGAACATGGGGCCCACCCGCCAGGAATGTTGGAAAATACTACATCCGAGATGTTAAGTTGCCTTAGGTTAGGATATATAACGTTATAAACGTATATAATGTCCCCACCGAGAAGTACGGGCCGGCACGACCGGGATTCTGTAAAACATTACCAGCGAGGGTCTAGATGGGTTAGGTTAGGTTATATTACGATATAGACGTATATAATCTGCCCACCGAGAAGTTGGGGCCGACTCGCCAGGAATTTTGGAAAATACTACATCCCAGATGTTAAGTTGCCTTAGGTTAGGATACGTAACGTTATAGACGTATATAATGTCCGCTCCGAGACGTACGGGACGACACGACCGGGATTTTGTAAAACATTACCAGCGAGGGTCTAGATGGGTTAGGTTAGGTTATTCTACGATATAGACGTATATTATGTGCCCACCGAGAACATGGGGCCCACCCGCCAGGAATGTTGGAAAATACTACATCCGAGATGTTAAGTTGCCTTAGGTTAGGATATATAACGGTATAGACGTATATAATCTCCGCACCGAGACGTACGTGACGACACGACCGGGATTTTGTAAAACATTACCAGCGAGGGTCTAGATGGGTTAGGTTAGGTTACATTACGATATAGACGTATATAATATGCCCACCGAGAAGTAGGAGCCGACCCGCCAGGAATGTTGGAAAATACTACATCCAAGATGTTAGGTTCCCTTAGGTTAGGGTATATAACGTTATAGACTTATATAATGTCCGCACCGAGAAGTACGGGCCGACACGCCCCGGATTTTGTAAAACATTACCAGCGAGGGTCTAGATGGGTTAGGTTAGGTTATATTACGATATAGACGTATATAATGTGCCCACCGAGAAGATGGGGCCGACCAGTCGGGAATGTTGTGAAATACTACATCCGCGATGTTAGGTTCCCTTAGGTTAGGATATATAACATTATAGACGTATATAATGTCCGAACCGAGACGTACGGGACGACACGACCGGGATTTTGTAAAACATTACCAGCGAGGGTCTAGATGGGTTAGGTTAGGTTATATTACGATATAGACGTATATAATGTGCCCACCGAGAAGATGGGGCCGACCCGCCAGGAATGTTGGGAAATATTACATCCGAGATGTTAAGTTGCCTTAGGTTAGGATATATAGCGTTATAAACGCATATAATGTCCGCACTGAGACGTACGGGCGACACGTCCGGGATTCTGTAAAACATTACCAGCGAGGGGCTAGATCGGTTGGGTTAGGTTATATTACGTTATAGAAGTATATAATGTTCCCACCGAGAAGTGCGGGCCGACCCGCCAGGAATGTTGTGAAATACTACATTCGAAATGTTAGGTAGCCTTAGGTTAGGGTATATAACGTTATAGACGTATATGATGTCCCCACCGAGAAGTACGGGCCGACACGACCGTGATTTTGTGAAACATTACCAGCGAGGTTCTAGATGGGTTAGGTTAGGTTATATTACGATATAGACGTATATAATGTTCCCACCGAGAATTGGCGCCGACCAGCCAGGAATGTTGTGAAATAATACATCCGCGATTATAGGTTCCCTTAGGTTAGGATATATAACGTTATAGACGTATATAATGTCCCCACCGAGAAGCACGGGCCGACACGACCGGGATTTTGTAAAACATTACCAGCGAGGGTCTATATGGGTTAGGTTTGGTTATATTACGATATAGACGAATATAATGTGCCCACCGAGATGATGGGGCCGACCTGCCAGGAATGTTGGGAAATACTACATCCGAGATGTTAAGTTGCCTTAGGTTAGGATATATAACGTTATAGACGTATATAATCTCCGCACCGAGACGTACGGGACGACACGACAGGGATTTTGTAAAAAAATTACCAGCGAGGGTCTAGATGGGTTAGGTTAGGTTATATTACGATATAGACGTATATAATGTGCCCACCGAGAAGATGGGGCCGACCCGCCAGGAATGTTGGAAAATACTACATCCGAGATGTTAAGTTGCCTTAGGTTAGAATATATAACGTTATAGACGTATATAATGTCCCCACCGAGAAGTACGGGCCGACACGACCGGGATTATGTAAAACATTACCAGCGAGGGTCTAGATGGGTTAGGTTAGGTTATATTACGATATAGATGTATATAATGTGCACACCGAGAAGCACGGGCCGACACGACCGGGATTTTATAAAACATTACCAGCGAGGGTCTAGATGGGTTGGGTTAGGTTATATTACGATATAGACGTATATAATGTCCCCACCGAGAATTGGCGCCGACCAGCCAGGAATGTTGTGAAATAATACATCCGCGATTATAGGTTCCCTTAGGTTAGGATATATAACGTTATAGACGTATATAATATCCCCACCGAGAAGCACGGGCCGACACGACCTGGATTTTGTAAAACATTACCAGCGAGGGTCTAGATGGGTTAGGTTTGGTTATATTACGACATAGACGTATATAATGTGCCCACCGAGAAGATGGGGCCGACCTGCCAGGAATGTTGGGAAATACTACATCCGAGATGTTAAGTTGCCTTAGGTTAGGATATATAACGTTATAGGCGTATATAATCTCCGCACCGAGACGTACGGGACGACACGACCGGGATTTTGTAAAACATTACCAGCAAGGGTCTAGATGGGTTAGGTTAGGTTATATTACGATATAGACGTATATAATGTGCCCACCGAGAACATGGGGCCCACCCGCCAGGAATGTTGGAAAATACTACATCCGAGATGTTAAGTTGCCTTAGGTTAGGATATATAACGTTATAAACGTATATAATGTCCCCACCGAGAAGTACGGGCCGGCACGACCGGGATTCTGTAAAACATTACCAGCGAGGGTCTAGATGGGTTAGGTTAGGTTATATTACGATATAGACGTATATAATCTGCCCACCGAGAAGTTGGGGCCGACTCGCCAGGAATTTTGGAAAATACTACATCCCAGATGTTAAGTTGCCTTAGGTTAGGATACGTAACGTTATAGACGTATATAATGTCCGCTCCGAGACGTACGGGACGACACGACCGGGATTTTGTAAAACATTACCAGCGAGGGTCTAGATGGGTTAGGTTAGGTTATACTACGATATAGACGTATATTATGTGCCCACCGAGAACATGGGGCCCACCCGCCAGGAATGTTGGAAAATACTACATCCGAGATGTTAAGTTGCCTTAGGTTAGGATATATAACGGTATAGACGTATATAATCTCCGCACCGAGACGTACGTGACGACACGACCGGGATTTTGTAAAACATTACCAGCGAGGGTCTAGATGGGTTAGGTTAGGTTACATTACGATATAGACGTATATAATGTGCCCACCGAGAACATGGGGCCCACCCGCCAGGAATGTTGGAAAATACTACATCCGAGATGTTAAGTTGCCTTAGGTTAGGATATATAACGTTATAAACGTATATAATGTCCCCACCGAGAAGTACGGGCCGGCACGACCGGGATTCTGTAAAACATTACCAGCGAGGGTCTAGATGGGTTAGGTTAGGTTATATTACGATATAGACGTATATAATCTGCCCACCGAGAAGTTGGGGCCGACTCGCCAGGAATTTTGGAAAATACTACATCCCAGATGTTAAGTTGCCTTAGGTTAGGATACGTAACGTTATAGACGTATATAATGTCCGCTCCGAGACGTACGGGACGACACGACCGGGATTTTGTAAAACATTACCAGCGAGGGTCTAGATGGGTTAGGTTAGGTTATTCTACGATATAGACGTATATTATGTGCCCACCGAGAACATGGGGCCCACCCGCCAGGAATGTTGGAAAATACTACATCCGAGATGTTAAGTTGCCTTAGGTTAGGATATATAACGGTATAGACGTATATAATCTCCGCACCGAGACGTACGTGACGACACGACCGGGATTTTGTAAAACATTACCAGCGAGGGTCTAGATGGGTTAGGTTAGGTTACATTACGATATAGACGTATATAATATGCCCACCGAGAAGTAGGAGCCGACCCGCCAGGAATGTTGGAAAATACTACATCCAAGATGTTAGGTTCCCTTAGGTTAGGGTATATAACGTTATAGACTTATATAATGTCCGCACCGAGAAGTACGGGCCGACACGCCCCGGATTTTGTAAAACATTACCAGCGAGGGTGTAGATGGGTTAGGTTAGGTTATATTACGATATAGACGTATATAATCTGCCCACCGAGAAGTTGGGGCCGACTTGCCAGGAATTTTGGAAAATACTACATCCCAGATGTTAAGTTGCCTTAGGTTAGGATACGTAACGTTATAGACGTATATAATGTCCGCTCCGAGACGTACGGGACGACACGACCGGGATTTTGTAAAACATTACCAGCGAGGGTCTAGATGGGTTAGGTTTGGTTATACTACGATATAGACGTATATTATCTGCCCACCGAGAACATGGGGCCCACCCGCCAGGAATGTTGGAAAATACTACATCCGAGATGTTAAGTTGCCTTAGGTTAGGATATATAACGTTATAGACGTATATAATGTCCCCACCGAGAAGTACGGGTCGGCACGACCGGGATTCTGTAAAACATTACCAGCGAGGGTCTAGATGGGTTAGGTTAGGTTATATTACGATATAGATGTATATAATGTGCCCACCGAGAAGCACGGGCCGACACGACCGGGATTTTGTAAAACATTACCAGCGAGGGTCTAGATGGGTTAGGTTAGGTTATATTACGATATAGACGTATATAATGTCCCCACCGAGAAGTACTGGCCGACACGACCGGGATTTTGTAAAACATTACCAGCGAGGGTCTAGATGGGTTAGGTTAGGTTACATTACGATATAGACGTATATAATATGCCCACCGAGAAGTAGGAGCCGACCCGCCAGGAATGTTGGAAAATACTACATCCAAGATGTTAGGTTCCCTTAGGTTAGGGTATATAACGTTATAGACTTATATAATGTCCGCACCGAGAAGTACGGGCCGACACGCCCCGGATTTTGTAAAACATTACCAGCGAGGGTCTAGATGGGTTAGGTTAGGTTATATTACGATATAGACGTATATAATGTGCCCACCGAGAAGATGGGGCCGACCAGTCGGGAATGTTGTGAAATACTACATCCGCGATGTTAGGTTCCCTTAGGTTAGGATATATAACATTATAGACGTATATAATGTCCGAACCGAGACGTACGGGACGACACGACCGGGATTTTGTAAAACATTACCAGCGAGGGTCTAGATGGGTTAGGTTAGGTTATATTACGATATAGACGTATATAATGTGCCCACCGAGAAGATGGGGCCGACCCGCCAGGAATGTTGGGAAATATTACATCCGAGATGTTAAGTTGCCTTAGGTTAGGATATATAGCGTTATAAACGCATATAATGTCCGCACTGAGACGTACGGGCGACACGTCCGGGATTCTGTAAAACATTACCAGCGAGGGGCTAGATCGGTTGGGTTAGGTTATATTACGTTATAGAAGTATATAATGTTCCCACCGAGAAGTGCGGGCCGACCCGCCAGGAATGTTGTGAAATACTACATTCGAGATGTTAGGTAGCCTTAGGTTAGGGTATATAACGTTATAGACGTATATGATGTCCCCACCGAGAAGTACGGGCCGACACGACCGTGATTTTGTGAAACATTACCAGCGAGGTTCTAGATGGGTTAGGTTAGGTTATATTACGATATAGACGTATATAATGTTCCCACCGAGAATTGGCGCCGACCAGCCAGGAATGTTGTGAAATAATACATCCGCGATTATAGGTTCCCTTAGGTTAGGATATATAACGTTATAGACGTATATAATGTCCCCACCGAGAAGCACGGGCCGACACGACCGGGATTTTGTAAAACATTACCAGCGAGGGTCTATATGGGTTAGGTTTGGTTATATTACGATATAGACGAATATAATGTGCCCACCGAGATGATGGGGCCGACCTGCCAGGAATGTTGGGAAATACTACATCCGAGATGTTAAGTTGCCTTAGGTTAGGATATATAACGTTATAGACGTATATAATCTCCGCACCGAGACGTACGGGACGACACGACAGGGATTTTGTAAAAAAATTACCAGCGAGGGTCTAGATGGGTTAGGTTAGGTTATATTACGATATAGACGTATATAATGTGCCCACCGAGAAGATGGGGCCGACCCGCCAGGAATGTTGGAAAATACTACATCCGAGATGTTAAGTTGCCTTAGGTTAGAATATATAACGTTATAGACGTATATAATGTCCCCACCGAGAAGTACGGGCCGACACGACCGGGATTATGTAAAACATTACCAGCGAGGGTCTAGATGGGTTAGGTTAGGTTATATTACGATATAGATGTATATAATGTGCACACCGAGAAGCACGGGCCGACACGACCGGGATTTTATAAAACATTACCAGCGAGGGTCTAGATGGGTTGGGTTAGGTTATATTACGATATAGACGTATATAATGTCCCCACCGAGAAGTACTGGCCGACACGACCGGGATTTTGTAAAACATTACCAGCGAGGGTCTAGATGGGTTAGGTTAGGTTATATTACGATATAGACGTATATAATCTGCCCACCGAGAAGTTGGGGCCGACTCGCCAGGAATTTTGGAAAATACTACATCCCAGATGTTAAGTTGCCTTAGGTTAGGATACGTAACGTTATAGACGTATATAATGTCCGCTCCGAGACGTACGGGACGACACGACCGGGATTTTGTAAAACATTACCAGCGAGGGTCTAGATGGGTTAGGTTTGGTTATACTACGATATAGACGTATATTATGTGCCCACCGAGAACATGGGGCCCACCAGCCAGGAATGTTGGAAAATACTACATCCGAGATGTTAAGTTGCCTTAGGTTAGGATATATAACGTTATAGACGTATATAATGTCCCCACCGAGAAGTACGGGCCGGCACGACCGGGATTCTGTAAAACATTACCAGCGAGGGTCTAGATGGGTTAGGTTAGGTTATATTACGATATAGATGTATATAATGTGCCCACCGAGAAGCACGGGCCGACACGACCGGGATTTTGTAAAACATTACCAGCGAGGGTCTAGATGGGTTAGGTTAGGTTATATTACGATATAGACGTATATAATGTCCCCAGCGAGAAGTATTGGCCGACACGACCGGGATTTTGTAAAACATTACCAGCGAGGGTCTAGATGGGTTAGGTTAGGTTATATTATGATATAGACGTATATAATGTGCCCACCGAGAAGTTGGGGCCGACCCGCCAGGAATGTTGGAAAATACTACATCCCAGATGTTAAGTTGCCTTAGGTTAGGATACATAAAGTTATAGACGTATATAATGTCCGCGCCGAGACATACGGGACGACACGACCGGGATTATGTAAAACATTACCGGCGAGGGTCTAGATGGGTTAGGTTAGGTTATATTACGATATAGATGTATATAATGTGCCCACCGAGAAGCACGGGCCGACACGACCGGGATTTTGTAAAACATTACCAGCGAGGGTCTAGATGGGTTAGGTTAGGTTATATTACGATATAGACGTATATAATGTCCCCACCGAGAAGTACTGGCCGACACGACCGGGATTTTGTAAAACATTACCAGCGAGGGTGTAGATGGGTTAGGTTAGGTTATATTACGATATAGACGTATATAATCTGCCCACCGAGAAGTTGGGGCCGACTTGCCAGGAATTTTGGAAAATACTACATCCCAGATGTTAAGTTGCCTTAGGTTAGGATACGTAACGTTATAGACGTATATAATGTCCGCTCCGAGACGTACGGGACGACACGACCGGGATTTTGTAAAACATTACCAGCGAGGGTCTAGATGGGTTAGGTTTGGTTATACTACGATATAGACGTATATTATCTGCCCACCGAGAACATGGGGCCCACCCGCCAGGAATGTTGGAAAATACTACATCCGAGATGTTAAGTTGCCTTAGGTTAGGATATATAACGTTATAGACGTATATAATGTCCCCACCGAGAAGTACGGGTCGGCACGACCGGGATTCTGTAAAACATTACCAGCGAGGGTCTAGATGGGTTAGGTTAGGTTATATTACGATATAGATGTATATAATGTGCCCACCGAGAAGCACGGGCCGACACGACCGGGATTTTGTAAAACATTACCAGCGAGGGTCTAGATGGGTTAGGTTAGGTTATATTACGATATAGACGTATATTATGTGCCCACCGAGAACATGGGGCCCACCCGCCAGGAATGTTGGAAAATACTACATCCGAGATGTTAAGTTGCCTTAGGTTAGGATATATAACGGTATAGACGTATATAATCTCCGCACCGAGACGTACGTGACGACACGACCGGGATTTTGTAAAACATTACCAGCGAGGGTCTAGATGGGTTAGGTTAGGTTACATTACGATATAGACGTATATAATATGCCCACCGAGAAGTAGGAGCCGACCCGCCAGGAATGTTGGAAAATACTACATCCAAGATGTTAGGTTCCCTTAGGTTAGGGTATATAACGTTATAGACTTATATAATGTCCGCACCGAGAAGTACGGGCCGACACGCCCCGGATTTTGTAAAACATTACCAGCGAGGGTCTAGATGGGTTAGGTTAGGTTATATTACGATATAGACGTATATAATGTGCCCACCGAGAAGATGGGGCCGACCAGTCGGGAATGTTGTGAAATACTACATCCGCGATTATAGGTTCCCTTAGGTTAGGATATATAACGTTATAGACGTATATAATGTCCCCACCGAGAAGCACGGGCCGACACGACCGGGATTTTGTAAAACATTACCAGCGAGGGTCTATATGGGTTAGGTTTGGTTATATTACGATATAGACGAATATAATGTGCCCACCGAGATGATGGGGCCGACCTGCCAGGAATGTTGGGAAATACTACATCCGAGATGTTAAGTTGCCTTAGGTTAGGATATATAACGTTATAGACGTATATAATCTCCGCACCGAGACGTACGGGACGACACGACAGGGATTTTGTAAAAAAATTACCAGCGAGGGTCTAGATGGGTTAGGTTAGGTTATATTACGATATAGACGTATATAATGTGCCCACCGAGAAGATGGGGCCGACCCGCCAGGAATGTTGGAAAATACTACATCCGAGATGTTAAGTTGCCTTAGGTTAGAATATATAACGTTATAGACGTATATAATGTCCCCACCGAGAAGTACGGGCCGACACGACCGGGATTATGTAAAACATTACCAGCGAGGGTCTAGATGGGTTAGGTTAGGTTATATTACGATATAGATGTATATAATGTGCACACCGAGAAGCACGGGCCGACACGACCGGGATTTTATAAAACATTACCAGCGAGGGTCTAGATGGGTTGGGTTAGGTTATATTACGATATAGACGTATATAATGTCCCCACCGAGAAGTACTGGCCGACACGACCGGGATTTTGTAAAACATTACCAGCGAGGGTCTAGATGGGTTAGGTTAGGTTATATTACGATATAGACGTATATAATCTGCCCACCGAGAAGTTGGGGCCGACTCGCCAGGAATTTTGGAAAATACTACATCCCAGATGTTAAGTTGCCTTAGGTTAGGATACGTAACGTTATAGACGTATATAATGTCCGCTCCGAGACGTACGGGACGACACGACCGGGATTTTGTAAAACATTACCAGCGAGGGTCTAGATGGGTTAGGTTTGGTTATACTACGATATAGACGTATATTATGTGCCCACCGAGAACATGGGGCCCACCAGCCAGGAATGTTGGAAAATACTACATCCGAGATGTTAAGTTGCCTTAGGTTAGGATATATAACGTTATAGACGTATATAATGTCCCCACCGAGAAGTACGGGCCGGCACGACCGGGATTCTGTAAAACATTACCAGCGAGGGTCTAGATGGGTTAGGTTAGGTTATATTACGAT
The DNA here is from genome assembly GCA_963969225.1 of Xylocopa violacea. NCBI lineage: Eukaryota > Metazoa > Arthropoda > Insecta > Hymenoptera > Apidae > Xylocopa > Xylocopa violacea. Next base: position 1,317,584 of record CAXAJV010000732.1, read on the forward strand.
ATAGATGTATATAATGTGCCCACCGAGAAGCACGGGCCGACACGACCGGGATTTTGTAAAACATTACCAGCGAGGGTCTAGATGGGTTAGGTTAGGTTATATTACGATATAGACGTATATAATGTCCCCAGCGAGAAGTATTGGCCGACACGACCGGGATTTTGTAAAACATTACCAGCGAGGGTCTAGATGGGTTAGGTTAGGTTATATTATGATATAGACGTATATAATGTGCCCACCGAGAAGTTGGGGCCGACCCGCCAGGAATGTTGGAAAATACTACATCCCAGATGTTAAGTTGCCTTAGGTTAGGATACATAAAGTTATAGACGTATATAATGTCCGCGCCGAGACATACGGGACGACACGACCGGGATTATGTAAAACATTACCGGCGAGGGTCTAGATGGGTTAGGTTAGGTTATATTACGATATAGATGTATATAATGTGCCCACCGAGAAGCACGGGCCGACACGACCGGGATTTTGTAAAACATTACCAGCGAGGGTCTAGATGGGTTAGGTTAGGTTATATTACGATATAGACGTATATAATGTCCCCACCGAGAAGTACTGGCCGACACGACCGGGATTTTGTAAAACATTACCAGCGAGGGTGTAGATGGGTTAGGTTAGGTTATATTACGATATAGACGTATATAATCTGCCCACCGAGAAGTTGGGGCCGACTTGCCAGGAATTTTGGAAAATACTACATCCCAGATGTTAAGTTGCCTTAGGTTAGGATACGTAACGTTATAGACGTATATAATGTCCGCTCCGAGACGTACGGGACGACACGACCGGGATTTTGTAAAACATTACCAGCGAGGGTCTAGATGGGTTAGGTTTGGTTATACTACGATATAGACGTATATTATCTGCCCACCGAGAACATGGGGCCCACCCGCCAGGAATGTTGGAAAATACTACATCCGAGATGTTAAGTTGCCTTAGGTTAGGATATATAACGTTATAGACGTATATAATGTCCCCACCGAGAAGTACGGGTCGGCACGACCGGGATTCTGTAAAACATTACCAGCGAGGGTCTAGATGGGTTAGGTTAGGTTATATTACGATATAGATGTATATAATGTGCCCACCGAGAAGCACGGGCCGACACGACCGGGATTTTGTAAAACATTACCAGCGAGGGTCTAGATGGGTTAGGTTAGGTTATATTACGATATAGACGTATATTATGTGCCCACCGAGAACATGGGGCCCACCCGCCAGGAATGTTGGAAAATACTACATCCGAGATGTTAAGTTGCCTTAGGTTAGGATATATAACGGTATAGACGTATATAATCTCCGCACCGAGACGTACGTGACGACACGACCGGGATTTTGTAAAACATTACCAGCGAGGGTCTAGATGGGTTAGGTTAGGTTACATTACGATATAGACGTATATAATATGCCCACCGAGAAGTAGGAGCCGACCCGCCAGGAATGTTGGAAAATACTACATCCAAGATGTTAGGTTCCCTTAGGTTAGGGTATATAACGTTATAGACTTATATAATGTCCGCACCGAGAAGTACGGGCCGACACGCCCCGGATTTTGTAAAACATTACCAGCGAGGGTCTAGATGGGTTAGGTTAGGTTATATTACGATATAGACGTATATAATGTGCCCACCGAGAAGATGGGGCCGACCAGTCGGGAATGTTGTGAAATACTACATCCGCGATGTTAGGTTCCCTTAGGTTAGGATATATAACATTATAGACGTATATAATGTCCGAACCGAGACGTACGGGACGACACGACCGGGATTTTGTAAAACATTACCAGCGAGGGTCTAGATGGGTTAGGTTAGGTTATATTACGATATAGACGTATATAATGTGCCCACCGAGAAGATGGGGCCGACCCGCCAGGAATGTTGGGAAATATTACATCCGAGATGTTAAGTTGCCTTAGGTTAGGATATATAGCGTTATAAACGCATATAATGTCCGCACTGAGACGTACGGGCGACACGTCCGGGATTCTGTAAAACATTACCAGCGAGGGGCTAGATCGGTTGGGTTAGGTTATATTACGTTATAGAAGTATATAATGTTCCCACCGAGAAGTGCGGGCCGACCCGCCAGGAATGTTGTGAAATACTACATTCGAGATGTTAGGTAGCCTTAGGTTAGGGTATATAACGTTATAGACGTATATGATGTCCCCACCGAGAAGTACGGGCCGACACGACCGTGATTTTGTGAAACATTACCAGCGAGGTTCTAGATGGGTTAGGTTAGGTTATATTACGATATAGACGTATATAATGTTCCCACCGAGAATTGGCGCCGACCAGCCAGGAATGTTGTGAAATAATACATCCGCGATTATAGGTTCCCTTAGGTTAGGATATATAACGTTATAGACGTATATAATGTCCCCACCGAGAAGCACGGGCCGACACGACCGGGATTTTGTAAAACATTACCAGCGAGGGTCTATATGGGTTAGGTTTGGTTATATTACGATATAGACGAATATAATGTGCCCACCGAGATGATGGGGCCGACCTGCCAGGAATGTTGGGAAATACTACATCCGAGATGTTAAGTTGCCTTAGGTTAGGATATATAACGTTATAGACGTATATAATCTCCGCACCGAGACGTACGGGACGACACGACAGGGATTTTGTAAAAAAATTACCAGCGAGGGTCTAGATGGGTTAGGTTAGGTTATATTACGATATAGACGTATATAATGTGCCCACCGAGAAGATGGGGCCGACCCGCCAGGAATGTTGGAAAATACTACATCCGAGATGTTAAGTTGCCTTAGGTTAGAATATATAACGTTATAGACGTATATAATGTCCCCACCGAGAAGCACGGGCCGACACGACCGGGATTTTGTAAAACATTACCAGCGAGGGTCTATATGGGTTAGGTTTGGTTATATTACGATATAGACGAATATAATGTGCCCACCGAGATGATGGGGCCGACCTGCCAGGAATGTTGGGAAATACTACATCCGAGATGTTAAGTTGCCTTAGGTTAGGATATATAACGTTATAGACGTATATAATCTCCGCACCGAGACGTACGGGACGACACGACAGGGATTTTGTAAAAAAATTACCAGCGAGGGTCTAGATGGGTTAGGTTAGGTTATATTACGATATAGACGTATATAATGTGCCCACCGAGAAGATGGGGCCGACCCGCCAGGAATGTTGGAAAATACTACATCCGAGATGTTAAGTTGCCTTAGGTTAGAATATATAACGTTATAGACGTATATAATGTCCCCACCGAGAAGTACTGGCCGACACGACCGGGATTTTGTAAAACATTACCAGCGAGGGTCTAGATGGGTTAGGTTAGGTTATATTACGATATAGACGTATATAATCTGCCCACCGAGAAGTTGGGGCCGACTCGCCAGGAATTTTGGAAAATACTACATCCCAGATGTTAAGTTGCCTTAGGTTAGGATACGTAACGTTATAGACGTATATAATGTCCGCTCCGAGACGTACGGGACGACACGACCGGGATTTTGTAAAACATTACCAGCGAGGGTCTAGATGGGTTAGGTTTGGTTATACTACGATATAGACGTATATTATGTGCCCACCGAGAACATGGGGCCCACCCGCCAGGAATGTTGGAAAATACTACATCCGAGATGTTAAGTTGCCTTAGGTTAGGATATATAACGTTATAGACGTATATAATGTCCTCACCGAGAAGTACGGGCCGGCACGACCGGGATTCTGTAAAACATTACCAGCGAGGGTCTAGATGGGTTAGGTTAGGTTATATTACGATATAGATGTATATAATGTGCCCACCGAGAAGCACGGGCCGACACGACCGGGATTTTGTAAAACATTACCAGCGAGGGTCTAGATGGGTTAGGTTAGGTTATATTACGATATAGACGTATATAATGTCCCCAGCGAGAAGTATTGGCCGACACGACCGGGATTTTGTAAAACATTACCAGCGAGGGTCTAGATGGGTTAGGTTAGGTTATATTATGATATAGACGTATATAATGTGCCCACCGAGAAGTTGGGGCCGACCCGCCAGGAATGTTGGAAAATACTACATCCCAGATGTTAAGTTGCCTTAGGTTAGGATACATAAAGTTATAGACGTATATAATGTCCGCGCCGAGACATACGGGACGACACGACCGGGATTATGTAAAACATTACCGGCGAGGGTCTAGATGGGTTAGGTTAGGTTATATTACGATATAGATGTATATAATGTGCCCACCGAGAAGCACGGGCCGACACGACCGGGATTTTGTAAAACATTACCAGCGAGGGTCTAGATGGGTTAGGTTAGGTTATATTACGATATAGACGTATATAATGTCCCCACCGAGAAGTACTGGCCGACACGACCGGGATTTTGTAAAACATTACCAGCGAGGGTGTAGATGGGTTAGGTTAGGTTATATTACGATATAGACGTATATAATCTGCCCACCGAGAAGTTGGGGCCGACTTGCCAGGAATTTTGGAAAATACTACATCCCAGATGTTAAGTTGCCTTAGGTTAGGATACGTAACGTTATAGACGTATATAATGTCCGCTCCGAGACGTACGGGACGACACGACCGGGATTTTGTAAAACATTACCAGCGAGGGTCTAGATGGGTTAGGTTTGGTTATACTACGATATAGACGTATATTATCTGCCCACCGAGAACATGGGGCCCACCCGCCAGGAATGTTGGAAAATACTACATCCGAGATGTTAAGTTGCCTTAGGTTAGGATATATAACGTTATAGACGTATATAATGTCCCCACCGAGAAGTACGGGTCGGCACGACCGGGATTCTGTAAAACATTACCAGCGAGGGTCTAGATGGGTTAGGTTAGGTTATATTACGATATAGATGTATATAATGTGCCCACCGAGAAGCACGGGCCGACACGACCGGGATTTTGTAAAACATTACCAGCGAGGGTCTAGATGGGTTAGGTTAGGTTATATTACGATATAGACGTATATAATGTCCCCACCGAGAAGTACTGGCCGACACGACCGGGATTTTGTAAAACATTACCAGCGAGGGTCTAGATGGGTTAGGTTAGGTTATATTACGATATAGATGTATATAATGTGCCCACCGAGAAGTTGGGGCCGACGCGCCAGGAATGTTGGAAAATACTACATCCGAGATGTTAGGTTGCCTTAGGTTAGGATATATAACGTTATAAACGCATATAATGTCCCCACCGAGAAGTACGGGCCGGCACGACCGGGATTCTGTAAAACATTACCAGCGAGGGTCTAGATGGGTTAGGTTAGGTTATATTACGATATAGACGTATATAATCTGCCCACCGAGAAGTTGGGGCCGACGCGCCAGGAATGTTGGAAAATACTACATTCGAGATGTTAGGTTGCCTTAGGTTAGGATATATAACGTTATAAACGCATATAATGTCCGCTCCGAGACGTACGGGACGACACGACCGGGATTTTGTAAAACATTACCAGCGAGGGTCTAGATGGGTTAGGTTAGGTTACATTACGATATAGACGTATATAATATGCCCACCGAGAAGTAGGAGCCGACCCGCCAGGAATGTTGGAAAATACTACATCCAAGATGTTAGGTTCCCTTAGGTTAGGGTATGTAACGTTATAGACTTATATAATGTCCGCACCGAGAAGTACGGGCCGACACGCCCCGGATTTTGTAAAACATTACCAGCGAGGGTCTAGACGGGTTAGGTTAGGTTATATTACGATATAGACGTATATAACGTGCCCACCGAGAAGCACGGGCCGACACGACCGGGATTTTGTCAACCATTACCAGCGAGGGTCTAGATGGGTTAGGTTAGGTTATATTACGATATAGACGTATATAATGTCCCCACCGAGAAGATGGGGCCGACCCGCCAGGAATGTTGGGAAATATTACATCCGAGATGTTAAGTTGCCTTAGGTAAGGATATATAGCGTTATAAACGCATATAATGTCCGCACTGAGACGTACGGGCGACACGTCCGGGATTCTGTAAAACATTACCAGCGAGGGGCTAGATCGGTTGGGTTAGGTTATATTACGTTATAGAAGTATATAATGTTCCCACCGAGAAGTGCGGGCCGACCCGCCAGGAATGTTGTGAAATACTACATTCGAGATGTTAGGTAGCCTTAGGTTAGGGTATATAACGTTATAGACGTATATGATGTCCCCACCGAGAAGTACGGGCCGACACGACCGTGATTTTGTGAAACATTACCAGCGAGGGTCTAGATGGGTTAGGTTAGGTTATATTACGATATAGACGTATATAATGTTCCCACCGAGAATTGGCGCCGACCAGCCAGGAATGTTGTGAAATAATACATCCGCGATTATAGGTTCCCTTAGGTTAGGATATATAACGTTATAGACGTATATAATGTCCCCACCGAGAAGCACGGGCCGACACGACCGGGATTTTGTAAAACATTACCAGCGAGGGTCTAGATGGGTTAGGTTTGGTTATATTACGATATAGACGTATATAATGTGCCCACCGAGAAGATGGGGCCGACCTGCCAGGAATGTTGGGAAATACTATATCCGAGATGTTAAGTTGCCTTAGGTTAGGATACGTAACGTTATAGACGTATATAATGTCCGCTCCGAGACGTACGGGACGACACGACCGGGATTTTGTAAAACATTACCAGCGAGGGTCTAGATGGGTTAGGTTAGGTTATATTACGATATAGACGTATATAATGTGCCCACCGAGAAGATGGGGTCGACCCGCCAGGAATGTTGGAAAATACTACATCCGAGATGTTAAGTTGCCTTAGGTTAGAATATATAACGTTATAGACGTATATAATGTCCCCACCTAGAAGTACGGGCCGACACGACCGGGATTTTGTAAAACATTACCAGCGAGGGTCTAGATGGGTTAGGTTAGGTTATATTACGATATAGACGTATATAATGTCCCCACCGAGAAGTACTGGCCGACACGACCGGGATTTTGTAAAACATTACCAGCGAGGGTTTAGATGGGTTAGGTTAGGTTATATTACGATATAGACGTATATAATCTGCCCACCGAGAAGTTGGGGCCGACTCGCCAGGAATTTTGGAAAATACTACATCCCAGATGTTAAGTTGCCTTAGGTTAGGATACGTAACGTTATAGACGTATATAATGTCCGCTCCGAGACGTACCGGACGACACGACCGGGATTTTGTAAAACATTACCAGCGAGGGTCTAGATGGGTTAGGTTAGGTTATACTACGATATAGACGTATATTATGTGCCCACCGAGAACATGGGGCCCACCCGCCAGGAATGTTGGAAAATACTACATCCGAGATGCTAAGTTGCCTTAGGTTAGGATATATAACGTTATAGACGTATATAATGTCCCCACCGAGAAGTACGGGCCGGCACGACCGGGATTCTGGAAAACATTACCAGCGAGGGTCTAGATGGGTTAGGTTAGGTTATATTACGATATAGACGTATATAATGTGCCCACCGAGAAGTTGGGGCCGACTCGCCAGGAATGTTGGAAAATACTACATCCCAGATGTTAAGTTGCCTTAGGTTAGGATACATAACGTTATAGACGTATATATTCTCCGCACCGAGACGTACGGGACGACACGACCGGGATTCTGTAAAACATTACCAGCGAGGGTCTAGATGGGTTAGGTTAGGTTATATTACGATATAGATGTATATAATGTGCCCACCGAGAAGTTGGGGCCGACGCGCCAGGAATGTTGGAAAATACTACATCCGAGATGTTAGGTTGCCTTAGGTTAGGATATATAACGTTATAAACGCATATAATGTCCGCACCGAGACGTACGGGCCGACACGACCGGGATTTTGTAAAACATTACCAGCGAGGGTCTAGATGGGTTAGGTTAGGTTACATTACGATATAGACGTATATAATATGCCCACCGAGAAGTAGGAGCCGACCCGCCAGGAATGTTGGAAAATACTACATCCAAGATGTTAGGTTCCCTTAGGTTAGGGTATATAACGTTATAGACTTATATAATGTCCGCACCGAGAAGTACGGGCCGACACGCCCCGGATTTTGTAAAACATTACCAGCGAGGGTCTAGATGGGTTAGGTTAGGTTATATTACGATATAGACGTATATTATGTGCCCACCGAGAACATGGGGCCCACCCGCCAGGAATGTTGGAAAATACTACATCCGAGATGTTAAGTTGCCTTAGGTTAGGATATATAACGTTATAGACGTATATAATGTCCCCACCGAGAAGTACGGGCCGGCACGACCGGGATTCTGTAAAACATTACCAGCGAGGGTCTAGATGGGTTAGGTTAGGTTATATTACGATATAGATGTATATAATGTGCCCACCGAGAAGCACGGGCCGACACGACCGGGATTTTGTAAAACATTACCAGCGAGGGTCTAGATGGGTTAGGTTAGGTTATATTACGATATAGACGTATATAATGTCCCCAGCGAGAAGTATTGGCCGACACGACCGGGATTTTGTAAAACATTACCAGCGAGGGTCTAGATGGGTTAGGTTAGGTTATATTATGATATAGACGTATATAATCTGCCCACCGAGAAGTTGGGGCCGACTCGCCAGGAATTTTGGAAAATACTACATCCCAGATGTTAAGTTGCCTTAGGTTAGGATACGTAACGTTATAGACGTATATAATGTCCGCACCGAGACGTACGGGACGACTTGACCGGGATTTTGTAAAACATTACCAGCGAGGGTCTAGATGGGTTAGGTTATGTTATATTACGATATAGACGTATATTATGTGCCCACCGAGAACATGGGGCCGACACGACCGGGATTTTGTAAAACATTACCAGCGAGGGTCTAGATGGGTTAGGTTAGGTTATATTACGATATAGACGTATATAATGTCCCCAGCGAGAAGTACTGGCCGACACGACCGGGATTTTGTAAAACATTACCAGCGAGGGTCTAGATGGGTTAGGTTAGGTTATATTATGATATAGACGTATATAATCTGCCCACCGAGAAGTTGGGGCCGACTCGCCAGGAATTTTGGAAAATACTACATCCCAGATGTTAAGTTGCCTTAGGTTAGGATACGTAACGTTATAGACGTATATAATGTCCGCACCGAGACGTACGGGACGACTTGACCGGGATATTGTAAAACATTACCAGCGAGGGTCTAGATGGGTTAGGTTATGTTATATTACGATATAGACGTATATTATGTGCCCACCGAGAACATGGGGCCGACACGACCGGGATTTTGTAAAACATTACCAGCGAGGGTCTAGATGGGTTAGGTTAGGTTATATTACGATATAGACGTATATAATGTCCCCACCGAGAAGTACTGGCCGACACGACCGGGATTTTGTAAAACATTACCAGCGAGGGTCTAGATGGGTTAGGTTAGGTTATATTACGATATAGACGTATATAATGTGCCCACCGAGAAGATGGGGCCGACCCGCCAGGAATGTTGGGAAATATTACATCCGAGATGTTAAGTTGCCTTAGGTTAGGATATATAGCGTTATAAACGCATATAATGTCCGCACTGAGACGTACGGGCGACACGTCCGGGATTCTGTAAAACATTACCAGCGAGGGGCTAGATCGGTTGGGTTAGGTTATATTACGTTATAGAAGTATATAATGTTCCCACCGAGAAGTGCGGGCCGACCCGCCAGGAATGTTGTGAAATACTACATTCGAGATGTTAGGTAGCCTTAGGTTAGGGTATATAACATTATAGACGTATATGACGTCCCCACCGAGAAGTACGGGCCGACACGACCGTGATTTTGTGAAACATTACCAGCGAGGGTCTAGATGGGTTAGGTTAGGTTATATTACGATATAGACGTATATAATGTTCCCACCGAGAATTGGCGCCGACCAGCCAGGAATGTTGTGAAATAATACATCCGCGATTATAGGTTCCCTTAGGTTAGGATATATAACGTTATAGACGTATATAATGTCCCCACCGAGAAGCACGGGCCGACACGACCGGGATTTTGTAAAACATTACCAGCGAGGGTCTATATGGGTTAGGTTTGGTTATATTACGATATAGACGTATATAATGTGCCCACCGAGAAGATGGGGCCGACCTGCCAGGAATGTTGGGAAATACTACATCCGAGATGTTAAGTTGCCTTAGGTTAGGATATATAACGTTATAGACGTATATAATCTCCGCACCGAGACGTACGGGACGACACGACCGGGATTTTGTAAAAAAATTACCAGCGAGGGTCTAGATGGGTTAGGTTAGGTTATATTACGATATAGACGTATATAATGTGCCCACCGAGAAGATGGGGTCGACCCGCCAGGAATGTTGGAAAATACTACATCCGAGATGTTAAGTTGCCTTAGGTTAGGATATATAACGTTATAGACGTATATAATCTCCGCACCGAGACGTACGGGACGACACGACCGGGATTCTGTAAAACATTACCAGCGAGGGTCTAGATGGGTTAGGTTAGGTTATATTACGATATAGATGTATATAATGTGCCCACCGAGAAGTTGGGGCCGACGCGCCAGGAATGTTGGAAAATACTACATCCGAGATGTTAGGTTGCCTTAGGTTAGGATATATAACGTTATAAACGCATATAATGTCCGCACCGAGACGTACGGGCCGACACGACCGGGATTTTGTAAAACATTACCAGCGAGGGTCTAGATGGGTTAGGTTAGGTTACATTACGATATAGACGTATATAATATGCCCACCGAGAAGTAGGAGCCGACCCGCCAGGAATGTTGGAAAATACTACATCCAAGATGTTAGGTTCCCTTAGGTTAGGGTATATAACGTTATAGACTTATATAATGTCCGCACCGAGAAGTACGGGCCGACACGCCCCGGATTTTGTAAAACATTACCAGCGAGGGTCTAGATGGGTTAGGTTAGGTTATATTACGATATAGACGTATATTATGTGCCCACCGAGAACATGGGGCCCACCCGCCAGGAATGTTGGAAAATACTACATCCGAGATGTTAAGTTGCCTTAGGTTAGGATATATAACGTTATAGACGTATATAATGTCCCCACCGAGAAGTACGGGCCGGCACGACCGGGATTCTGTAAAACATTACCAGCGAGGGTCTAGATGGGTTAGGTTAGGTTATATTACGATATAGATGTATATAATGTGCCCACCGAGAAGCACGGGCCGACACGACCGGGATTTTGTAAAACATTACCAGCGAGGGTCTAGATGGGTTAGGTTAGGTTATATTACGATATAGACGTATATAATGTCCCCAGCGAGAAGTATTGGCCGACACGACCGGGATTTTGTAAAACATTACCAGCGAGGGTCTAGATGGGTTAGGTTAGGTTATATTATGATATAGACGTATATAATCTGCCCACCGAGAAGTTGGGGCCGACTCGCCAGGAATTTTGGAAAATACTACATCCCAGATGTTAAGTTGCCTTAGGTTAGGATACGTAACGTTATAGACGTATATAATGTCCGCACCGAGACGTACGGGACGACTTGACCGGGATTTTGTAAAACATTACCAGCGAGGGTCTAGATGGGTTAGGTTATGTTATATTACGATATAGACGTATATTATGTGCCCACCGAGAACATGGGGCCGACACGACCGGGATTTTGTAAAACATTACCAGCGAGGGTCTAGATGGGTTAGGTTAGGTTATATTACGATATAGACGTATATAATGTCCCCAGCGAGAAGTACTGGCCGACACGACCGGGATTTTGTAAAACATTACCAGCGAGGGTCTAGATGGGTTAGGTTAGGTTATATTATGATATAGACGTATATAATCTGCCCACCGAGAAGTTGGGGCCGACTCGCCAGGAATTTTGGAAAATACTACATCCCAGATGTTAAGTTGCCTTAGGTTAGGATACGTAACGTTATAGACGTATATAATGTCCGCACCGAGACGTACGGGACGACTTGACCGGGATATTGTAAAACATTACCAGCGAGGGTCTAGATGGGTTAGGTTATGTTATATTACGATATAGACGTATATTATGTGCCCACCGAGAACATGGGGCCGACACGACCGGGATTTTGTAAAACATTACCAGCGAGGGTCTAGATGGGTTAGGTTAGGTTATATTACGATATAGACGTATATAATGTCCCCACCGAGAAGTACTGGCCGACACGACCGGGATTTTGTAAAACATTACCAGCGAGGGTCTAGATGGGTTAGGTTAGGTTATATTACGATATAGACGTATATAATGTGCCCACCGAGAAGATGGGGCCGACCCGCCAGGAATGTTGGGAAATATTACATCCGAGATGTTAAGTTGCCTTAGGTTAGGATATATAGCGTTATAAACGCATATAATGTCCGCACTGAGACGTACGGGCGACACGTCCGGGATTCTGTAAAACATTACCAGCGAGGGGCTAGATCGGTTGGGTTAGGTTATATTACGTTATAGAAGTATATAATGTTCCCACCGAGAAGTGCGGGCCGACCCGCCAGGAATGTTGTGAAATACTACATTCGAGATGTTAGGTAGCCTTAGGTTAGGGTATATAACATTATAGACGTATATGACGTCCCCACCGAGAAGTACGGGCCGACACGACCGTGATTTTGTGAAACATTACCAGCGAGGGTCTAGATGGGTTAGGTTAGGTTATATTACGATATAGACGTATATAATGTTCCCACCGAGAATTGGCGCCGACCAGCCAGGAATGTTGTGAAATAATACATCCGCGATTATAGGTTCCCTTAGGTTAGGATATATAACGTTATAGACGTATATAATGTCCCCACCGAGAAGCACGGGCCGACACGACCGGGATTTTGTAAAACATTACCAGCGAGGGTCTATATGGGTTAGGTTTGGTTATATTACGATATAGACGTATATAATGTGCCCACCGAGAAGATGGGGCCGACCTGCCAGGAATGTTGGGAAATACTACATCCGAGATGTTAAGTTGCCTTAGGTTAGGATATATAACGTTATAGACGTATATAATCTCCGCACCGAGACGTACGGGACGACACGACCGGGATTTTGTAAAAAAATTACCAGCGTGGGTCTAGATGGGTTAGGTTAGGTTATATTACGATATAGACGTATATAATGTGCCCACCGAGAAGATGGGGTCGACCCGCCAGGAATGTTGGAAAATACTACATCCGAGATGTTAAGTTGCCTTAGGTTAGAATATATAACGTTATAGACGTATATAATGTCCCCACCTAGAAGTACGGGCCGACACGACCGGGATTTTGTAAAACATTACCAGCGAGGGTCTAGATGGGTTAGGTTAGGTTATATTACGATATAGACGTATATAATGTCCCCACCGAGAAGTACTGGCCGACACGACCGGGATTTTGTAAAACATTACCAGCGAGGGTTTAGATGGGTTAGGTTAGGTTATATTACGATATAGACGTATATAATCTGCCCACCGAGAAGTTGGGGCCGACTCGCCAGGAATTTTGGAAAATACTACATCCCAGATGTTAAGTTGCCTTAGGTTAGGATACGTAACGTTATAGACGTATATAATGTCCGCTCCGAGACGTACCGGACGACACGACCGGGATTTTGTAAAACATTACCAGCGAGGGTCTAGATGGGTTAGGTTAGGTTATACTACGATATAGACGTATATTATGTGCCCACCGAGAACATGGGGCCCACCCGCCAGGAATGTTGGAAAATACTACATCCGAGATGCTAAGTTGCCTTAGGTTAGGATATATAACGTTATAGACGTATATAATGTCCCCACCGAGAAGTACGGGCCGGCACGACCGGGATTCTGGAAAACATTACCAGCGAGGGTCTAGATGGGTTAGGTTAGGTTATATTACGATATAGACGTATATAATGTGCCCACCGAGAAGTTGGGGCCGACTCGCCAGGAATGTTGGAAAATACTACATCCCAGATGTTAAGTTGCCTTAGGTTAGGATACATAACGTTATAGACGTATATATTCTCCGCACCGAGACGTACGGGACGACACGACCGGGATTCTGTAAAACATTACCAGCGAGGGTCTAGATGGGTTAGGTTAGGTTATATTACGATATAGATGTATATAATGTGCCCACCGAGAAGTTGGGGCCGACGCGCCAGGAATGTTGGAAAATACTACATCCGAGATGTTAGGTTGCCTTAGGTTAGGATATATAACGTTATAAACGCATATAATGTCCGCACCGAGACGTACGGGCCGACACGACCGGGATTTTGTAAAACATTACCAGCGAGGGTCTAGATGGGTTAGGTTAGGTTACATTACGATATAGACGTATATAATATGCCCACCGAGAAGTAGGAGCCGACCCGCCAGGAATGTTGGAAAATACTACATCCAAGACGTTAGGTTCCCTTAGGTTAGGGTATATAACGTTATAGACTTATATAATGTCCGCACCGAGAAGTACGGGCCGACACGCCCCGGATTTTGTAAAACATTACCAGCGAGGGTCTAGATGGGTTAGGTTAGGTTATATTACGATATAGACGTATATTATGTGCCCACCGAGAACATGGGGCCCACCCGCCAGGAATGTTGGAAAATACTACATCCGAGATGTTAAGTTGCCTTAGGTTAGGATATATAACGTTATAGACGTATATAATGTCCCCACCGAGAAGTACGGGCCGGCACGACCGGGATTCTGTAAAACATTACCAGCGAGGGTCTAGATGGGTTAGGTTAGGTTATATTACGATATAGATGTATATAATGTGCCCACCGAGAAGCACGGGCCGACACGACCGGGATTTTGTAAAACATTACCAGCGAGGGTCTAGATGGGTTAGGTTAGGTTATATTACGATATAGACGTATATAATGTCCCCAGCGAGAAGTATTGGCCGACACGACCGGGATTTTGTAAAACATTACCAGCGAGGGTCTAGATGGGTTAGGTTAGGTTATATTATGATATAGACGTATATAATCTGCCCACCGAGAAGTTGGGGCCGACTCGCCAGGAATTTTGGAAAATACTACATCCCAGATGTTAAGTTGCCTTAGGTTAGGATACGTAACGTTATAGACGTATATAATGTCCGCACCGAGACGTACGGGACGACTTGACCGGGATTTTGTAAAACATTACCAGCGAGGGTCTAGATGGGTTAGGTTATGTTATATTACGATATAGACGTATATTATGTGCCCACCGAGAACATGGGGCCGACACGACCGGGATTTTGTAAAACATTACCAGCGAGGGTCTAGATGGGTTAGGTTAGGTTATATTACGATATAGACGTATATAATGTCCCCAGCGAGAAGTACTGGCCGACACGACCGGGATTTTGTAAAACATTACCAGCGAGGGTCTAGATGGGTTAGGTTAGGTTATATTATGATATAGACGTATATAATCTGCCCACCGAGAAGTTGGGGCCGACTCGCCAGGAATTTTGGAAAATACTACATCCCAGATGTTAAGTTGCCTTAGGTTAGGATACGTAACGTTATAGACGTATATAATGTCCGCACCGAGACGTACGGGACGACTTGACCGGGATATTGTAAAACATTACCAGCGAGGGTCTAGATGGGTTAGGTTATGTTATATTACGATATAGACGTATATTATGTGCCCACCGAGAACATGGGGCCGACACGACCGGGATTTTGTAAAACATTACCAGCGAGGGTCTAGATGGGTTAGGTTAGGTTATATTACGATATAGACGTATATAATGTCCCCACCGAGAAGTACTGGCCGACACGACCGGGATTTTGTAAAACATTACCAGCGAGGGTCTAGATGGGTTAGGTTAGGTTATATTACGATATAGATGTATATAATGTGCCCACCGAGAAGCACGGGCCGACACGACCGGGATTTTGTAAAACATTACCAGCGAGGGTCTAGATGGGTTAGGTTAGGTTATATTACGATATAGAGGTATATAATGTCCCCACCGAGAAGTACTGGCCGACACGACCGGAATTTTGTAAAACATTACCAGCGAGGGTCTAGATGGGTTAGGTTAGGTTATATTACGATATAGATGTATATAATGTGCCCACCGAGAAGTGGGGGCCGACGCGCCAGGAATGTTGGAAAATACTACATCCGAGATGTTAGGTTGCCTTGGGTTAGGATATATAACGTTATAAACGCATATAATGTCCGCACCGAGACGTACGAGCCGACACGACCGGGATTTTGTAAAACATTACCAGCGAGGGTCTAGATGGGTTAGGTTAGGTTACATTACGATATAGACGTATATAATGTGCCCACCGAGAAGATGGGGCCGACCAGCCGGGAATGTTGTGAAATACTACATCCGCGATGTTAGGTTCCCTTAGGTTAGGATATATAACATTATAGACGTATATAATGTCCGAACCGAGACGTACGGGACGACACGACCGGGATTTTGTAAAACATTACCAGCGAGGGTCTAGATGGGTTAGGTTAGGTTATATTACGATATAGACGTATATAATGTGCCCACCGAGAAGATGGGGCCGACCCGCCAGGAATGTTGGAAAATAATACATCCAAGAAGTTAGTTTCCCTTAGGTTAGGGTATATAACGTTATAGACGTATACAATGTCCGCACCCAGAAGTACGGGCCGGCACGCCCGGGATTTTGTAAAACATTACCAGCGAGGGTCTAGATGGGTTAGGTTAGGTTATACTACGATATAGACGTATATAATGTGCCCACCGAGAAGATGGGGCCGACACGCCAGGAATGTTGGAAAATACTACATCCGAGATGTTAAGTTGCCTTAGGTTAGGATATATAACGTTATAGACGTATACAATGTCCCCACCGAGAAGTACGGGCCGACACGACCGGGATTTTGTAAAACATTACCAGCGAGGGTCTAGATGGGTTAGGTTAGGTTATATTACGATATAGATGTATATAATGTGCCCACCGAGAAGTTGGGGCCGACCCGCCAGGAATGTTGGAAAATACTACATCCGAGATGTTAAGTTGCGTTAGGTTAGGATATATAGCGTTATAGACGCATATAATGTCCGCACCGAGACGTACGGGCGACACGTCCGGGATTCTGTAAAACATTACCAGCCAGGGGCTAGATCGGTTGGGTTAGGTTATATTACGTTATGCACGTATATAATGTTCCCACCGAGAATTGGCGCCGACCAGCCAGGAATGTTGTGAAATAATACATCCGCGATGTTAGGTTCCCTTAGGTTAGGAGATATAAGGTTATAGACGTATATAATGTCCCTACCGAGAAGCACGGGCCGACACGACCGGGATTTTGTAAAACATTACCAGCGAGGGTCTAGATGGGTTAGGTTAGGTTATATTACGATATAGACGTATATAATGTCCCCACCGAGAAGTACTGACCGACACGACCGGGATTTTGTAAAACATTACCAGCGAGGGTCTAGATGGGTTAGGTTAGGTTATATTACGATATAGAAATATATAATGTGCCCACCGAGAAGTTGGGGCCGACGCGCCAGGAATGTTGGAAAATACTACATCCGAGATGTTAGGTTGCCTTAGGTTAGGATATATAACGTTATAAACGCATATAATGTCCGCACCGAGACGTACGAGCCGACATGGCCGGGATTTTGTAAAACATTTCCAGCGAGGGTCTAGATGGGTTAGGTTAGGTTATATTACGATATAGACGTATATAATGTGCCCACCGAGAAGATGGGGCCGACCCGCCAGGAATGTTGGAAAATACTACATCCAAGAAGTTAGGTTCC
The DNA here is from genome assembly GCA_963969225.1 of Xylocopa violacea. Lineage (NCBI taxonomy): Eukaryota > Metazoa > Arthropoda > Insecta > Hymenoptera > Apidae > Xylocopa > Xylocopa violacea. Next base: position 1,335,332 of record CAXAJV010000732.1, read on the forward strand.
CTTAGGTTAGGTTATATTACGATATAGATGTATATAATGTGCCCACCGAGAAGCACGGGCCGACACGACCGGGATTTTGTAAAACATTACCAGCGAGGGTCTAGATGGGTTAGGTTAGGTTATATTACGATATAGACGTATATAATGTCCCCACCGAGAAGTACTGGCCGACGCGACCGGGATTTTGTAAAACATTACCAGCGAGGGTCTAGATGGGTTAGGTTAGGTTATATTACGATATAGACGTATATAATGTCCCCACCGAGAAGTACTGGCCGACGCGACCGGGATTTTGTAAAACATTACCAGCGAGAGTCTAGATGGGTTAGGTTAGGTTATATTACGATATAGATGTATATAATGTGCCCACCGAGAAGTTGGGGCCGACGCGCCAGGAATGTTGGAAAATACTACATTCGAGATGTTAGCTTGCCTTAGGTTAGGATATATAACGTTATAAACGCATATAATATCCGCATTGAGACGTACGGGCCGACACGACCGGCATTTTGTAAAACATTACCAGCGAGGGTCTAGATGGGTTAGGTTAGGTTACATTACGATATAGACGTATATAATATGCCCACCGAGAAGTAGGAGCCGACCCGCCAGGAATGTTGGAAAATACTACATCCAAGATGTTAGGTTCCCTTAGGTTAGGGTATGTAACGTTATAGACTTATATAATGTCCGCACCGAGAAGTACGGGCCGACACGCCCCGGATTTTGTAAAACATTACCAGCGAGGGTCTAGACGGGTTAGGTTAGGTTATATTACGATATAGACGTATATAACGTGCCCACCGAGTAGCACGGGCCGACACGACCGGGATTTTGTCAAACATTACCAGCGAGGGTCTAGATGGGTTAGGTTAGGTTATATTACGATATAGACGTATATAATGTCCCCACCGAGAAGTACTGGCCGACACGACCGGGATTTTGTAAAACATTACCAGCGAGGGTCTAGATGGGTTAGGTTAGGTTATATTACGATATAGATGTATATAATGTGCCCACCGAGAAGTTGGGGCCGACGCGCCAGGAATGTTGGAAAATACTACATCCGAGATGTTAGGTTGCCTTAGGTTAGGATATATAGCGTTATAGACGCATATAATGTCCGCACCGAGACGTACGGGCCGACAGGACCGGGATTTTGTAAAACATTACCAGCGAGGGTCTAGACGGGTTAGGTTAGGTTATATTACGATATAGACGTATATAACGTGCCCACCGAGTAGCACGGGCCGACACGACCGGGATTTTGTCAAACATTACCAGCGAGGGTCTAGATGGGTTAGGTTAGGTTATATTACGATATAGACGTATATAATGTCCCCACCGAGAAGTACTGGCCGACACGACCGGGATTTTGTAAAACATTACCAGCGAGGGTCTAGATGGGTTAGGTTAGGTTATATTACGATATAGATGTATATAATGTGCCCACCGAGAAGTTGGGGCCGACGCGCCAGGAATGTTGGAAAATACTACATCCGAGATGTTAGGTTGCCTTAGGTTAGGATATATAGCGTTATAGACGCATATAATGTCCGCACCGAGACGTACGGGCCGACAGGACCGGGATTTTGTAAAACATTACCAGCGAGGGTCTAGATGGGTTAAGTTTGGTAACATTACGATATAGACGTATATAATATGCCCACCGAGAAGTAGGAGCCGACCCGCCAGGAATGTTGGAAAATACTACATCCAAGATGTTAGGTTCCCTTAGGTTAGGGTATATAACGTTATAGACTTATATAATGTCCGCACCGAGAAGTACGGGCCGACACGCCCCGGATTTTGTAAAACATTACCAGCGAGGGTCTAGATGGGTTAGGTTAGGTTATATTACGATATAGACGTATATAATGTGCCCACCGAGAAGATGGGGCCGACACGCCAGGAATGTTGGAAAATACTACATCCGAGATGTTAAGTTGCCTTAGGTTACGATATATAACGTTATAGACGTATACAATGTCCCCACCGAGAAGTACGGGCCGACACGACCGGGATTTTGTAAAACATTACCAGCGAGGTTCTAGATGGGTTAGATTAGGTTATATTACGATATAGAAATATATAATGTGCCCACCGAGAAGTTGGGGCCGACGCGCCAGGAATGTTGGAAAATACTACATCCGAGATGTTAGGTTGCCTTAGGTTAGGATATATAACGTTATAAACGCATATAATGTCCGCACCGAGACGTACGAGCCGACATGGCCGGGATTTTGTAAAACATTACCAGCGAGGGTCTAGATGGGTTAGGTTAGGTTATATTACGATATAGACGTATATAATGTGCCCACCGAGAAGATGGGGCCGACCCGCCAGGAATGTTGGAAAATACTACATCCGAGATGTTAGGTTGCCTTAGGTTAGGATATATAGCGTTATAGACGCATATAATGTCCGCACCGAGACGTACGGGCCGACAGGACCGGGATTTTGTAAAACATTACCAGCGAGGGTCTAGATGGGTTAAGTTTGGTAACATTACGATATAGACGTATATAATATGCCCACCGAGAAGTAGGAGCCGACCCGCCAGGAATGTTGGAAAATACTACATCCAAGATGTTAGGTTCCCTTAGGTTAGGGTATATAACGTTATAGACTTATATAATGTCCGCACCGAGAAGTACGGGCCGACACGCCCCGGATTTTGTAAAACATTACCAGCGAGGGTCTAGATGGGTTAGGTTAGGTTATATTACGATATAGACGTATATAATGTGCCCACCGAGAAGATGGGGCCGACACGCCAGGAATGTTGGAAAATACTACATCCGAGATGTTAAGTTGCCTTAGGTTACGATATATAACGTTATAGACGTATACAATGTCCCCACCGAGAAGTACGGGCCGACACGACCGGGATTTTGTAAAACATTACCAGCGAGATTCTAGATGGGTTAGATTAGGTTATATTACGATATAGAAATATATAATGTGCCCACCGAGAAGTTGGGGCCGACGCGCCAGGAATGTTGGAAAATACTACATCCGAGATGTTAGGTTGCCTTAGGTTAGGATATATAACGTTATAAACGCATATAATGTCCGCACCGAGACGTACGAGCCGACATGGCCGGGATTTTGTAAAACATTACCAGCGAGGGTCTAGATGGGTTAGGTTAGGTTATATTACGATATAGACGTATATAATGTGCCCACCGAGAAGATGGGGCCGACCCGCCAGGAATGTTGGAAAATACTACATCCAAGAAGTTAGGTTCCCTTAGGTTAGGTTATATTACGATATAGACGTATATAATCTGCCCACCGAGAAGTTGGGGCCGACTCGCCAGGAATTTTGGAAAATACTACATCCCAGATGTTAAGTTGCCTTAGGTTAGGATACGTAACGTTATAGACGTATATAATGTCCGCTCCGAGACGTACGGGACGACACGACCGGGATTTTGTAAAACATTACCAGCGAGGGTCTAGATGGGTTAGGTTAGGTTATACTACGATATAGACGTATATTATGTGCCCACCGAGAACATGGGGCCCACCCGCCAGGAATGTTGGAAAATACTACATCCGAGATGTTAAGTTGCCTTAGGTTAGGATATATAACGGTATAGACGTATATAATCTCCGCACCGAGACGTACGTGACGACACGACCGGGATTTTGTAAAACATTACCAGCGAGGGTCTAGATGGGTTAGGTTAGGTTACATTACGATATAGACGTATATAATATGCCCACCGAGAAGTAGGAGCCGACCCGCCAGGAATGTTGGAAAATACTACATCCAAGATGTTAGGTTCCCTTAGGTTAGGGTATATAACGTTATAGACTTATATAATGTCCGCACCGAGAAGTACGGGCCGACACGCCCCGGATTTTGTAAAACATTACCAGCGAGGGTCTAGATGGGTTAGGTTAGGTTATATTACGATATAGACGTATATAATGTGCCCACCGAGAAGATGGGGCCGACCAGTCGGGAATGTTGTGAAATACTACATCCGCGATGTTAGGTTCCCTTAGGTTAGGATATATAACATTATAGACGTATATAATGTCCGAACCGAGACGTACGGGACGACACGACCGGGATTTTGTAAAACATTACCAGCGAGGGTCTAGATGGGTTAGGTTAGGTTATATTACGATATAGACGTATATAATGTGCCCACCGAGAAGATGGGGCCGACCCGCCAGGAATGTTGGGAAATATTACATCCGAGATGTTAAGTTGCCTTAGGTTAGGATATATAGCGTTATAAACGCATATAATGTCCGCACTGAGACGTACGGGCGACACGTCCGGGATTCTGTAAAACATTACCAGCGAGGGGCTAGATCGGTTGGGTTAGGTTATATTACGTTATAGAAGTATATAATGTTCCCACCGAGAAGTGCGGGCCGACCCGCCAGGAATGTTGTGAAATACTACATTCGAGATGTTAGGTAGCCTTAGGTTAGGGTATATAACGTTATAGACGTATATGATGTCCCCACCGAGAAGTACGGGCCGACACGACCGTGATTTTGTGAAACATTACCAGCGAGGTTCTAGATGGGTTAGGTTAGGTTATATTACGATATAGACGTATATAATGTTCCCACCGAGTAATTGGCGCCGACCAGCCAGGAATGTTGTGAAATAATACATCCGCGATTATAGGTTCCCTTAGGTTAGGATATATAACGTTATAGACGTATATAATGTCCCCACCGAGAAGCACGGGCCGACACGACCGGGATTTTGTAAAACATTACCAGCGAGGGTCTATATGGGTTAGGTTTGGTTATATTACGATATAGACGAATATAATGTGCCCACCGAGATGATGGGGCCGACCTGCCAGGAATGTTGGGAAATACTACATCCGAGATGTTAAGTTGCCTTAGGTTAGGATATATAACGTTATAGACGTATATAATCTCCGCACCGAGACGTACGGGACGACACGACCGGGATTTTGTAAAAAAATTACCAGCGAGGGTCTAGATGGGTTAGGTTAGGTTATATTACGATATAGACGTATATAATGTGCCCACCGAGAAGATGGGGCCGACCCGCCAGGAATGTTGGAAAATACTACATCCGAGATGTTAAGTTGCCTTAGGTTAGAATATATAACGTTATAGACGTATATAATGTCCCCACCGAGAAGTACGGGCCGACACGACCGGGATTATGTAAAACATTACCAGCGAGGGTCTAGATGGGTTAGGTTAGGTTATATTACGATATAGATGTATATAATGTGCCCACCGTGAAGCACGGGCCGACACGACCGGGATTTTGTAAAACATTACCAGCGAGGGTCTAGATGGGTTGGGTTAGGTTATATTACGATATAGACGTATATAATGTCCCCACCGAGAAGTACTGGCCGACACGACCGGGATTTTGTAAAACATTACCAGCGAGGGTCTAGATGGGTTAGGTTAGGTTATATTACGATATAGACGTATATAATCTGCCCACCGAGAAGTTGCGGCCGACTCGCCAGGAATTTTGGAAAATACTACATCCCAGATGTTAAGTTGCCTTAGGTTAGGATACGTAACGTTATAGACGTATATAATGTCCGCTCCGAGACGTACGGGACGACACGACCGGGATTTTGTAAAACATTACCAGCGAGGGTCTAGATGGGTTAGGTTTGGTTATACTACGATATAGACGTATATTATGTGCCCACCGAGAACATGGGGCCCACCCGCCAGGAATGTTGGAAAATACTACATCCGAGATGTTAAGTTGCCTTAGGTTAGGATATATAACGTTATAGACGTATATAATGTCCCCACCGAGAAGTACGGGCCGGCACGACCGGGATTCTGTAAAACATTACCAGCGAGGGTCTAGATGGGTTAGGTTAGGTTATATTACGATATAGATGTATATAATGTGCCCACCGAGAAGCACGGGCCGACACGACCGGGATTTTGTAAAACATTACCAGCGAGGGTCTAGATGGGTTAGGTTAGGTTATATTACGATATAGACGTATATAATGTCCCCAGCGAGAAGTATTGGCCGACACGACCGGGATTTTGTAAAACATTACCAGCGAGGGTCTAGATGGGTTAGGTTAGGTTATATTATGATATAGACGTATATAATCTGCCCACCGAGAAGTTGGGGCCGACTCGCCAGGAATTTCGGAAAATACTACATCCCAGATGTTAAGTTGCCTTAGGTTAGAATATATAACGTTATAGACGTATATAATGTCCCCACCGAGAAGTACGGGCCGACACGACCGGGATTATGTAAAACATTACCAGCGAGGGTCTAGATGGGTTAGGTTAGGTTATATTACGATATAGATGTATATAATGTGCCCACCGAGAAGCACGGGCCGACACGACCGGGATTTTGTAAAACATTACCAGCGAGGGTCTAGATGGGTTAGGTTAGGTTATATTACGATATAGACGTATATAATGTCCCCACCGAGAAGTACTGGCCGACACGACCGGGATTTTGTAAAACATTACCAGCGAGGGTGTAGATGGGTTAGGTTAGGTTATATTACGATATAGACGTATATAATCTGCCCACCGAGAAGTTGGGGCCGACTTGCCAGGAATTTTGGAAAATACTACATCCCAGATGTTAAGTTGCCTTAGGTTAGGATACGTAACGTTATAGACGTATATAATGTCCGCTCCGAGACGTACGGGACGACACGACCGGGATTTTGTAAAACATTACCAGCGAGGGTCTAGATGGGTTAGGTTAGGTTACATTACGATATAGACGTATATAATATGCCCACCGAGAAGTAGGAGCCGACCCGCCAGGAATGTTGGAAAATACTACATCCAAGATGTTAGGTTCCCTTAGGTTAGGATATATAACATTATAGACGTATATAATGTCCGAAGCGAGACGTACGGGACGACACGACCGGGATTTTGTAAAACATTACCAGCGAGGGTCTAGATGGGTTAGGTTAGGTTATATTACGATATAGACGTATATAATGTGCCCACCGAGAAGATGGGGCCGACCAGCCGGGAATGTTGTGAAATACTACATCCGCGATGTTAGGTTCCCTTAGGTTAGGATATATAACATTATAGACGTATATAATGTCCGAACCGAGACGTACGGGACGACACGACCGGGATTCTGTAAAACATTACCAGCGAGGGTCTAGATGGGTTAGGTTTGGTTATATTACGATATAGACGTATATAATGTGCCCACCGAGAAGATGGGGCCGACCTGCCAGGAATGTTGGGAAATACTACATCCGAGATGTTAAGTTGCCTTAGGTTAGGATATATAACGTTATAGACGTATATAATCTCCGCACCGAGACGTACGGGACGACACGACCGGGATTTTGTAAAACATTACCAGCGAGGGTCTAGATGGGTTAGGTTTGGTTATATTACGATATAGACGTATATAATGTGCCCACCGAGAACATGGGGCCCACCCGCCAGGAATGTTGGAAAATACTACATCCGAGATGTTAAGTTGCCTTAGGTTAGGATATATAACGTTATAAACGTATATAATGTCCCCACCGAGAAGTACGGGCCGGCACGACCGGGATTCTGTAAAACATTACCAGCGAGGGTCTAGATGGGTTAGGTTAGGTTATATTACGATATAGACGTATATAATCTGCGCACCGAGAAGTTGGGGCCGACGCGCCAGGAATGTTGGAAAATACTACATTCGAGATGCTAGGTTGCCTTAGGTTAGGATATATAACGTTATAAACGCATATAATGTCCGCTCCGAGACGTACGGGACGACACGACCGGGATTTTGTAAAACATTACCAGCGAGGGTCTAGATGGGTTAGGTTAGGTTACATTACGATATAGACGTATATAATATGCCCACCGAGAAGTAGGAGCCGACCCGCCAGGAATGTTGGAAAATACTACATCCAAGATGTTAGGTTCCCTTAGGTTAGGGTATGTAACGTTATAGACTTATATAATGTCCGCACCGAGAAGTACGGGCCGACACGCCCCGGATTTTGTAAAACATTACCAGCGAGGGTCTAGACGGGTTAGGTTAGGTTATATTACGATATAGACGTATATAACGTGCCCACCGAGAAGCACGGGCCGACACGACCGGGATTTTGTCAACCATTACCAGCGAGGGTCTAGATGGGTTAGGTTAGGTTATATTACGATATAGACGTATATAATGTCCCCACCGAGAAGTACTGGCCGACACGACCGGGATTTTGTAAAACATTACCAGCGAGGGTCTAGATGGGTTAGGTTAGGTTATATTACGATATAGATGTATATAATGTGCCCACCGAGAAGTTGGGGCCGACGCGCCGGGAATGTTGGAAAATACTACATCCGAGATGTTAGGTTGCCTTAGGTTAGGATATATAACGTTATAAACGCATATAATGTCCGCACCGAGACATACGGGCCGACAGGACCGGGATTTTGTAAAACATTACCAGCGAGGGTCGAGATGGGTTAGGTTAGGTTACATTACGATATAGACGTATATAATATGCCCACCGAGAAGTAGGAGCCGACCCGCCAGGAATGTTGGAAAATACTACATCCAAGATGTTAGGTTCCCTTAGGTTAGGGTATATAACGTTATAGACTTATATAATGTCCGCACCGAGAAGTACGGGCCGACACGCCCCGGATTTTGTAAAACATTACCAGCGAGGGTCTAGATGGGTTAGGTTAGGTTATATTACGATATAGACGTATATAATGTGCCCACCGAGAAGATGGGGCCGACCAGCCGGGAATGTTGTGAAATACTACATCCGCGATGTTAGGTTCCCTTAGGTTAGGATATATAACATTATAGACGTATATAATGTCCGAACCGAGACGTACGGGACGACACGACCGGGATTTTGTAAAACATTACCAGCGAGGGTCTAGATGGGTTAGGTTAGGTTATATTACGATATAGACGTATATAATGTGCCCACCGAGAAGATGGGGCCGACCCGCCAGGAATGTTGGGAAATATTACATCCGAGATGTTAAGTTGCCTTAGGTAAGGATATATAGCGTTATAAACGCATATAATGTCCGCACTGAGACGTACGGGCGACACGTCCGGGATTCTGTAAAACATTACCAGCGAGGGGCTAGATCGGTTGGGTTAGGTTATATTACGTTATAGAAGTATATAATGTTCCCACCGAGAAGTGCGGGCCGACCCGCCAGGAATGTTGTGAAATACTACATTCGAGATGTTAGGTAGCCTTAGGTTAGGGTATATAACGTTATAGACGTATATGATGTCCCCACCGAGAAGTACGGGCCGACACGACCGTGATTTTGTGAAACATTACCAGCGAGGGTCTAGATGGGTTAGGTTAGGTTATATTACGATATAGACGTATATAATGTTCCCACCGAGAATTGGCGCCGACCAGCCAGGAATGTTGTGAAATAATACATCCGCGATTATAGGTTCCCTTAGGTTAGGATATATAACGTTATAGACGTATATAATGTCCCCACCGAGAAGCACGGGCCGACACGACCGGGATTTTGTAAAACATTACCAGCGAGGGTCTAGATGGGTTAGGTTTGGTTATATTACGATATAGACGTATATAATGTGCCCACCGAGAAGATGGGGCCGACCTGCCAGGAATGTTGGGAAATACTACATCCGAGATGTTAAGTTGCCTTAGGTTAGGATATATAACGTTATAGACGTATATAACCTCCGCACCGAGACGTACGGGACGACACGACCGGGATTTTGTAAAACATTACCAGCGAGGGTCTAGATGGGTTAGGTTAGGTTATATTACGATATAGACGTATATAATGTGCCCACCGAGAAGGTGGGGCCGACCCGCCAGGAATGTTGGGAAATATTACATCCGAGATGTTAAGTTGCCTTAGGTTAGGATATATAGCGTTATAAACGCATATAATGTCCGCACTGAGACGTACGGGCGACACGTCCGGGATTCTGTAAAACATTACCAGCGAGGGGCTAGATCGGTTGGGTTAGGTTATATTACGTTATAGAAGTATATAATGTTCCCACCGAGAAGTGCGGGCCGACCCGCCAGGAATGTTGTGAAATACTACATTCGAGATGTTAGGTAGCCTTAGGTTAGGGTATATAACGTTATAGACGTATATGACGTCCCCACCGAGAAGTACGGGCCGACACGACCGTGATTTTGTGAAACATTACCAGCGAGGGTCTAGATGGGTTAGGTTAGGTTATATTACGATATAGACGTATATAATGTTCCCACCGAGAATTGGCGCCGACCAGCCAGGAATGTTGTGAAATAATACATCCGCGATTATAGGTTCCCTTAGGTTAGGATATATAACGTTATAGACGTATATAATGTCCCCACCGAGAAGCACGGGCCGACACGACCGGGATTTTGTAAAACATTACCAGCGAGGGTTTATATGGGTTAGGTTTGGTTATATTACGATATAGACGTATATAATGTGCCCACCGAGAAGATGGGGCCGACCTGCCAGGAATGTTGGGAAATACTACATCCGAGATGTTAAGTTGCCTTAGGTTAGGATATATAACGTTATAGACGTATATAATCTCCGCACCGAGACGTACGGGACGACACGACCGGGATTTTGTAAAAAAATTACCAGCGAGGGTCTAGATGGGTTAGGTTAGGTTATATTACGATATAGACGTATATAATGTGCCCACCGAGAAGATGGGGTCGACCCGCCAGGAATGTTGGAAAATACTACATCCGAGATGTTAAGTTGCCTTAGGTTAGAATATATAACGTTATAGACGTATATAATGTCCCCACCTAGAAGTACGGGCCGACACGACCGGGATTTTGTAAAACATTACCAGCGAGGGTCTAGATGGGTTAGGTTAGGTTATATTACGATATAGACGTATATAATGTCCCCACCGAGAAGTACTGGCCGACACGACCGGGATTTTGTAAAACATTACCAGCGAGGGTTTAGATGGGTTAGGTTAGGTTATATTACGATATAGACGTATATAATCTGCCCACCGAGAAGTTGGGGCCGACTCGCCAGGAATTTTGGAAAATACTACATCCCAGATGTTAAGTTGCCTTAGGTTAGGATACGTAACGTTATAGACGTATATAATGTCCGCTCCGAGACGTACCGGACGACACGACCGGGATTTTGTAAAACATTACCAGCGAGGGTCTAGATGGGTTAGGTTAGGTTATACTACGATATAGACGTATATTATGTGCCCACCGAGAACATGGGGCCCACCCGCCAGGAATGTTGGAAAATACTACATCCGAGATGCTAAGTTGCCTTAGGTTAGGATATATAACGTTATAGACGTATATAATGTCCCCACCGAGAAGTACGGGCCGGCACGACCGGGATTCTGGAAAACATTACCAGCGAGGGTCTAGATGGGTTAGGTTAGGTTATATTACGATATAGACGTATATAATGTGCCCACCGAGAAGTTGGGGCCGACTCGCCAGGAATGTTGGAAAATACTACATCCCAGATGTTAAGTTGCCTTAGGTTAGGATACGTAACGTTATAGACGTATATAATGTCCGCACCGAGACGTACGGGACGACTTGACCGGGATTTTGTAAAACATTACCAGCGAGGGTCTAGATGGGTTAGGTTATGTTATATTACGATATAGACGTATATTATGTGCCCACCGAGAACATGGGGCCGACACGACCGGGATTTTGTAAAACATTACCAGCGAGGGTCTAGATGGGTTAGGTTAGGTTATATTACGATATAGACGTATATAATGTCCCCAGCGAGAAGTACTGGCCGACACGACCGGGATTTTGTAAAACATTACCAGCGAGGGTCTAGATGGGTTAGGTTAGGTTATATTATGATATAGACGTATATAATCTGCCCACCGAGAAGTTGGGGCCGACTCGCCAGGAATTTTGGAAAATACTACATCCCAGATGTTAAGTTGCCTTAGGTTAGGATACGTAACGTTATAGACGTATATAATGTCCGCACCGAGACGTACGGGACGACTTGACCGGGATATTGTAAAACATTACCAGCGAGGGTCTAGATGGGTTAGGTTATGTTATATTACGATATAGACGTATATTATGTGCCCACCGAGAACATGGGGCCGACACGACCGGGATTTTGTAAAACATTACCAGCGAGGGTCTAGATGGGTTAGGTTAGGTTATATTACGATATAGACGTATATAATGTCCCCACCGAGAAGTACTGGCCGACACGACCGGGATTTTGTAAAACATTACCAGCGAGGGTCTAGATGGGTTAGGTTAGGTTATATTACGATATAGACGTATATAATGTCCCCACCGAGAAGTACTGACCGACACGACCGGGATTTTGTAAAACATTACCAGCGAGGGTCTAGATGGGTTAGGTTAGGTTATATTACGATATAGAAATATATAATGTGCCCACCGAGAAGTTGGGGCCGACGCGCCACGAATGTTGGAAAATACTACATCCGAGATGTTAGGTTGCCTTAGGTTAGGATATATAACGTTATAAACGCATATAATGTCCGCACCGAGACGTACGAGCCGACATGGCCGGGATTTTGTAAAACATTACCAGCGAGGGTCTAGATGGGTTAGGTTAGGTTATATTACGATATAGACGTATATAATGTCCCCACCGAGAAGTACTGGCCGACACGACCGGGATTTTGTAAAACATTACCAGCGAGGGTCTAGATGGGTTAGGTTAGGTTATATTACGATATAGACGTATATAATGTGCCCACCGAGAAGTTGGGGCCGACTCGCCAGGAATGTTGGAAAATATTACATCCCAGATGTTAAGTTGCCTTAGGTTAGGATACATAACGTTATAGACGTATATAATCTCCGCACCGAGACGTACGGGACGACACGACCGGGATTCTGTAAAACATTACCAGCGAGGGTCTAGATGGGTTAGGTTAGGTTATATTACGATATAGATGTATGTAATGTGCCCACCGAGAAGTTGGGGCCGACGCGCCAGGAATGTTGGAAAATACTACATCCGAGATGTTAGGTTCCCTTAGGTTAGGATATATAACGTTATAAACGCATATAATGTCCGCACCGAGACGTACGGGCCGACACGACCGGGATTTTGTAAAACATTACCAGCGAGGGTCTAGATGGGTTAGGTTAGGTTACATTACGATATAGACGTATATAATATGCCCACCGAGAAGTAGGAGCCGACCCGCCAGGAATGTTGGAAAATACTACATCCAAGATGTTAGGTTCCCTTAGGTTAGGGTATATAACGTTATAGTCTTATATAATGTCCGCACCGAGAAGTACGGGCCGACACGCCCCGGATTCTGTAAAACATTACCAGCGAGGGTCTAGATGGGTTAGGTTAGGTTATATTACGATATAGACGTATATAATGTGCCCACCGAGAAGATGGGGCCGACCAGCCGGGAATGTTGTGAAATACTACATCCGCGATGTTAGGTTCCCTTAGGTTAGGATATATAACATTATAGACGTATATAATGTCCGAATCGAGACGTACGGGTCGACACGACCGGGATTTTATAAAACATTACCAGCGAGGGTCTAGATGGGTTAGGTTAGGTTATATTACGATATAGACGTATATAATGTGCCCACCGAGAAAATGGGGCCAACCCGCCAGGAATGTTGGGAAATATTACATCCGAGATGTTAAGTTGCCTTAGGTTAGGATATATAGCGTTATAAACGCATATAATGTCCGCACTGAGACGTACGGGCGACACGTCCGGGATTCTGTAAAACATTACCAGCGAGGGGCTAGATCGGTTGGGTTAGGTTATATTACGTTATAGAAGTATATAATGTTCCCACCGAGAAGTGCGGGCCGACCCGCCAGGAATGTTGTGAAATACTACATTCGAGATGTTAGGTAGCCTTAGGTTAGGGTATATAACGTTATAGACGTATATGATGTCCCCACCGAGAAGTACGGGCCGACACGACCGTGATTTTGTAAAACATTACCAGCGAGGGTCTAGATGGGTTAGGTTAGGTTACATTACGATATAGACGTATATAATATGCCCACCGAGAAGTAGGAGCCGACCCGCCAGGAATGTTGGAAAATACTACATCCAAGATGTTAGGTTCCCTTAGGTTAGGGTATATAACGTTATAGACTTATATAATATCCGCACCGAGAAGTACGGGCCGACACGCCCCGGATTTTGTAAAACATTACCAGCGAGGGTCTAGATGGGTTAGGTTAGGTTATATTACGATATAGACGTATATAATGTGCCCACCGAGAAGATGGGGCCGACCAGCCGGGAATGTTGTGAAATACTACATCCGCGATGTTAGGTTCCCTTAGGTTAGGATATATAACATTATAGACGTATATAATGTCCGAACCGAGACGTACGGGACGACACGATCGGGATTTTGTAAAACATTACCAGCGAGGTTCTAGATGGGTTAGGTTTGGTTATATTACGATATAGACGTATATAATGTGCCCACCGAGAAGATGGGGCCGACCTGCCAGGAATGTTGGGAAATACTACATCCGAGATGTTAAGTTGCCTTAGGTTAGAATATATAACGTTATAGACGTATATAATGTCCCCACCGAGAAGTACGGGCCGACACGACCGGGATTATGTAAAACATTACCAGCGAGGGTCTAGATGGGTTAGGTTAGGTTATATTACGATATAGATGTATATAATGTGCCCACCGAGACGCACGGGCCGACACGACCGGGATTTTGTAAAACATTACCAGCGAGGGTCTAGATGGGTTAGGTTAGGTTATATTACGATATAGACGTATATAATGTCCCCACCGAGAAGTACTGGCCGACACGACCGGGATTTTGTAAAACATTACCAGCGAGGGTCTAGATGGGTTAGGTTAGGTTATATTACGATATAGACGTATATAATCTGCCCACCGAGAAGTTGGGGCCGACTCGCCAGGAATTTTGGAAAATACTACATCCCAGATGTTAAGTTGCCTTAGGTTAGGATACGTAACGTTATAGACGTATATAATGTCCGCTCCGAGACGTACGGGACGACACGACCGGGATTTTGTAAAACATTACCAGCGAGGGTCTAGATGGGTTAGGTTAGGTTATATTACGATATAGACGTATATAATGTGCCCACCGAGAAGTTGGGGCCGACTCGCCAGGAATGTTGGAAAATACTACATCCCAGATGTTAAGTTGCCTTAGGTTAGGATACATAACGTTATAGACGTATATAATCTCCGCACCGAGACGTACGGGACGACACGACCGGGATTCTGTAAAACATTACCAGCGAGGGTCTAGATGGGTTAGGTTAGGTTATATTACGATATAGATGTATATAATGTGCCCACCGAGAAGATGGTGCCGACCAGCCGGGAATGTTGTGAAATACTACATCCGCGATGTTAGGTTCCCTTAGGTTAGGATATATAACATTATAGACGTATATAATGTCCGAACCGAGACGTACGGGACGACACGACCGGGATTTTGTAAAACATTACCAGCGAGGGTCTAGATGGGTTAGGTTTGGTTATATTACGATATAGATGTATATAATGTGCCCACCGAGAAGCACGGGCCGACACGACCGGGATTTTGTAAAACATTACCAGCGAGGGTCTAGATGGGTTAGGTTAGGTTATATTACGATATAGACGTATATAATATGCCCACCGAGAAGTAGGAGCCGACCCGCCAGGAATGTTGGAAAATACTACATCCAAGATGTTAGGTTCCCTTAGGTTAGGGTATATAACGTTATAGACTTATATAATATCCGCACCGAGAAGTACGGGCCGACACGCCCCGGATTTTGTAAAACATTACCAGCGAGGGTCTAGATGGGTTAGGTTAGGTTATATTACGATATAGACGTATATAATGTGCCCACCGAGAAGATGGGGCCGACCAGCCGGGAATGTTGTGAAATACTACATCCGCGATGTTAGGTTCCCTTAGGTTAGGATATATAACATTATAGACGTATATAATGTCCGAACCGAGACGTACGGGACGACACGATCGGGATTTTGTAAAACATTACCAGCGAGGTTCTAGATGGGTTAGGTTTGGTTATATTACGATATAGACGTATATAATGTGCCCACCGAGAAGATGGGGCCGACCTGCCAGGAATGTTGGGAAATACTACATCCGAGATGTTAAGTTGCCTTAGGTTAGAATATATAACGTTATAGACGTATATAATGTCCCCACCGAGAAGTACGGGCCGACACGACCGGGATTATGTAAAACATTACCAGCGAGGGTCTAGATGGGTTAGGTTAGGTTATATTACGATATAGATGTATATAATGTGCCCACCGAGACGCACGGGCCGACACGACCGGGATTTTGTAAAACATTACCAGCGAGGGTCTAGATGGGTTAGGTTAGGTTATATTACGATATAGACGTATATAATGTCCCCACCGAGAAGTACTGGCCGACACGACCGGGATTTTGTAAAACATTACCAGCGAGGGTCTAGATGGGTTAGGTTAGGTTATATTACGATATAGACGTATATAATCTGCCCACCGAGAAGTTGGGGCCGACTCGCCAGGAATTTTGGAAAATACTACATCCCAGATGTTAAGTTGCCTTAGGTTAGGATACGTAACGTTATAGACGTATATAATGTCCGCTCCGAGACGTACGGGACGACACGACCGGGATTTTGTAAAACATTACCAGCGAGGGTCTAGATGGGTTAGGTTAGGTTATATTACGATATAGACGTATATAATGTGCCCACCGAGAAGTTGGGGCCGACTCGCCAGGAATGTTGGAAAATACTACATCCCAGATGTTAAGTTGCCTTAGGTTAGGATACATAACGTTATAGACGTATATAATCTCCGCACCGAGACGTACGGGACGACACGACCGGGATTCTGTAAAACATTACCAGCGAGGGTCTAGATGGGTTAGGTTAGGTTATATTACGATATAGATGTATATAATGTGCCCACCGAGAAGATGGTGCCGACCAGCCGGGAATGTTGTGAAATACTACATCCGCGATGTTAGGTTCCCTTAGGTTAGGATATATAACATTATAGACGTATATAATGTCCGAACCGAGACGTACGGGACGACACGACCGGGATTTTGTAAAACATTACCAGCGAGGGTCTAGATGGGTTAGGTTTGGTTATATTACGATATAGATGTATATAATGTGCCCACCGAGAAGCACGGGCCGACACGACCGGGATTTTGTAAAACATTACCAGCGAGGGTCTAGATGGGTTAGGTTAGGTTATATTACGATATAGACGTATATAATGTCCCCACCGAGAAGTACTGGCCGACACGACCGGGATTTTGTAAGACATTACCAGCGAGGGTCTAGATGGGTTAGGTTAGGTTATATTACGATATAGATGTATATAATGTGCCCACCGAGAAGTTGGGGCCGACGCGCCAGGAATGTTGGAAAATACTACATCCGAGATGTTAGGTTGCCTTAGGTTAGGATATATAACGTTATAAACGCATATAATGTCCGCACCGAGACGTACGGGCCGACAGGACCGGGATTTTGTAAAACATTACCAGCGAGGGTCCAGATGGGTTAAGTTAGGTTACATTACGATATAGACGTATATAATATGCCCACCGAGAAGTAGGAGCCGACCCGCCAGGAATGTTGGAAAATACTACATCCAAGATGTTAGGTTCCCTTAGGTTAGGGTATATAACGTTACAGACTTATATAATGTCCGCACCGAGAAGTACGGGCCGACACGCCCCGGATTTTGTAAAACATTACCAGCGAGTGTCTAGATGGGTTAGGTTAGATTATATTACGATATAGATGTATATAATGTGCCCACCGAGAAGTTGGGGCCGACGCGCCAGGAATGTTGGAAAATACTACATCCGAGATGTTAGGTTGCCTTAGGTTAGGATATATAACGTTATAAACGCATATAATGTCCGCACCGAGACGTACGGGCCGACAGGACCGGGATTTTGTAAAACATTACCAGCGAGGGTCTAGATGGGTTAAGTTAGGTTACATTACGATATAGACGTATATAATATGCCGACCGAGAAGTAGGAGCCGACCCGCCAGGAATGTTGGAAAATACTACATCCAAGATGTTAGGTTCCCTTAGGTTAGGGTATATAACGTTATAGACTTATATAATGTCCGCACCGAGAAATACGGGCCGACACGCCCCGGATTTTGTAAGACATTACCAGCGAGTGTCTAGATGGGTTAGGTTAGGTTATATTACGATATAGACGTATATAATGTGCCCACCGAGAAGTTGGGGCCGACTCGCCAGGAATGTTGGAAAATACTACATCCCAGATGTTAAGTTGCCTTAGGTTAGGATACATAACGTTATAGACGTATATAATCTCCGCACCGAGACGTACGGGACGACACGACCGGGATTCTGTAAAACATTACCAGCGAGGGTCTAGATGGGTTAGGTTAGGTTATATTACGATATAGATGTATATAATGTGCCCACCGAGAAGCACGGGCCGACACGACCGGGATTTTGTAAAACATTACCAGCGAGGGTCTAGATGGGTTAGGTTAGGTTATATTACGATATAGACGTATATAATGTCCCCACCGAGAAGTACTGGCCGACACGACCGGAATTTTGTAAAACATTACCAGCGAGGGTCTAGATGGGTTAGGTTAGGTTATATTACGATATAGATGTATATAATGTGCCCACCGAGAAGTTGGGGCCGACGCGCCAGGAATGTTGGAAAATACTACATCCGAGATGTTAGGTTCCCTTAGGTTAGGGTATATAACGTTATAGACGTATACAATGTCCGCACCGAGAAGTACGGGCCGGCACGCCCGGGATTTTGTAAAACATTACCAGCGAGGGCCTAGATGGGTTAGGTTAGGTTATACTACGATATAGACGTGTATAATGTGCCCACCGAGAAGATGGGGCCGACACGCCAGGAATGTTGGAAAATACTACATCCGAGATGTTAAGTTGCCTTAGGTTAGGATATATAACGTTATAGACGTATACAATGTCCCCACCGAGAAGTACGGGCCGACACGACCGGGATTTTGTAAAACATTACCAGCGAGGGTCTAGATGGGTTAGGTTAGGTTATATTACGATATAGATGTATATAATGTGCCCACCGAGAAGTTGGGGCCGACCCGACAGGAATGTTGGAAAATACTACATCCGAGATGTTAAGTTGCGTTAGGGTAGGATATATAGCGTTATAGACGCATATAATGTCCGCACCGAGACGTACGGGCCGACAGGACCGGGATTTTGTAAAACATTACCAGCGAGGTTCTAGATGGGTTAAGTTAGGTTACATTACGATATAGACGTATATAATATGCCCACCGAGAAGTAGGAGCCGACCCGCCAGGAATGTTGGAAAATACTACATCCAAGATGTTAGGTTCCCTTAGGTTAGGGTATATAACGGTATAGACTTATATAATGTCCGCACCGAGAAGTACGGGCCGACACGCCCCGGATTTTGTAAAATATTACCAGCGAGGGTCTAGATGGGTTAGGTTAGGTTATATTACGATATAGACGTATATAATGTGCCCACCGAGAAGATGGGGCCGAACACGCCAGGAATGTTGGAAAATACTACATCCGAGATGTTAAGTTGCCTTAGGTTACGATATATAACGTTATAGACGTATACAATGTCCCCACCGAGAAGTACGGGCCGACACGACCGGGATTTTGTAAAACATTACCAGCGAGGTTCTAGATGGGTTAGGTTAGGTTATATTACGATATAGATGTACATAATGTGCCCACCGAGAAGTTGGGGCCGACCCGCCAGGAATGTTGGAAAATACTACATCCGAGATGTTAAGTTGCCTTAGGTTAGGATATATAGCGTTATAGACGCATATAATGTCCGCACCGAGACGTACGGGCGACACGTCCGGGATTCTGTAAAACATTACCAGCCAGGGGCTAGATCGGTTGGGTTAGGTTATATTACGTTATGGACGTATATAATGTTCCCACCGAGAATTGGCGCCGACCAGCCAGGAATGTTGTGAAAGAATACATCCGCGATGTTAGGTTCCCTTAGGTTAGGATATATAAGGTTATAGACGTATATAATGTCCCCACCGAGAAGCACGGGCCGACACGACCGGGATTTTGTAAAACATTACCAGCGAGGGTCTAGATGGGTTAGGTTAGGTTATATTACGATATAGACGTATATAATGTCCCCACCGAGAAGTACTGGCCGACACGACCGGGATTTTGTAAAACATTACCAGCGAGGGTCTAGATGGGTTAGGTTAGGTTATATTACGATATAGACGTATATAATGTGCCCACCGAGAAGATAGGGCCGACACGCCAGGAATGTTGGAAAATACTACGTCCGAGATGTTAAGTTGCCTTAGGTTAGGATAGATAACGTTATAGACATATATAATGTCCGCACCGAGACGTACGGGACGATACGACCGGAATTCTGTAAAACATTACCAGCGAGGGGCTAGATGGGTTAGGTTAGGTTAAATTACGATATAGACGTATATAATGTGTCCACCGAGAAGTAGGGGCCGACCCGTCAGGAATGTTGGAAAATACTACATCCGAGATGTTAAGTTGCCTTAGGTTAGGATATATAACGTTATAAACGCATATAATGTCCGCACCGAGACGTACGGGCCGACACGACCGGGATTTTGTGAAACATTACCAGCAAGGGTCCAGATGGGTTAGGTTAGGTTATATTACCATATAGACGTATATAATGTTCCCACCGAGAATTGGCGCCGACCAGCCAGGAATGTTGGAAAATACTACATCCAAGATGTTAGGTTCCCTTATGTTAGGATATATAACATTATAGACGTATATAATGTCCCCACCGAGAAGCACGGTCCGACACGACCGGGATTTTGTAAAACATTACCAGCGAGCGTCTGGATGGGTTAGGTTAGGTTATATTACGCTATAGACCTATAAAATGTTCCCACCGAGAAATAGGGGCCGACCCGCCAGGAATGTTGGAATATACTACATCCGAGATGTTAGGTTCCCTTAGGTTAGGATATATAACGTTATAGACGTATATAATGTCCGCACCGAGACGTACGGGACGACACGACCGGGATTATGTAAAACATTACCAGCGAGGGGCTAGATCGGTTAGGTTAGATTATATTACGTTATAGACGTATATAATGTTCCCACCGAGAAGTGGGGCCGACCCGCCATGAATGTTGGAAAATACTACATCCCAGATGTTAAGTTTCCTTAGGTTAGGATATATAACGTTATAGACGTATATAATGACCCCACTGAGAAGTACGAGCCGACAAAACCGGGATTTTGTAAAATATTACAAGCAAGGTTCTAGATGGGTTAGGTTAGGTTATATTACGATATATATGTATATAATGTGCCCACCGAGAAGTTGGGGCCGACCCGCCAGGAATGTTGGAAAATACTACATCCCAGATGTTAAGTTGCCTTAGGTTAGGATATATAACGTTATAAATCCATATAATGTCCGCACCGAGACGTACGGGACGACACGACCGGGATTCTGTAAAACTACCAGCGAGGGGCTAGATCGGTTAGGTTAGGTTATATTACGTTATAGACGTACATAATGTTCCCACCGAGAAGTGGGGCCGACCCGCCAGGAATGTTGTGAGAAACTACATCCGAGATGTTAAGTTGCCTTAGGTTAGGATATATAACGTTATAAACGCATATAATGTCCGCACCGAGACGTACGGGCCGACACGACCGGGGTTTTGTGAAACATTACCAGCGAGGGTCCAGATGGGTTAGGTTAGGTTATATTACGATATAGACGTATATAATGTTCCCACCGAGAATTGCCGCCGACCAGCCAGGAATGTTGTGAAATACTACATCCGCGATGTTAGGTTCCCTTAGGTTAGGATATATAACATTATAGACGTATATAATGTCCGCACCGAGACGTACGGGACGACACGACCGGGATTTTGTAAAACATTACCAGCGAGCGTCTGGATGGGTTAGGTTAGGTTATATTACGCTATAGACGTATATAATGTTCCCACCGAGAAGTAGGGGCCGACCCGCCAGGAATGTTGGAATATACTACATCCGAGATGTTAGGTTCCCTTAGGTTAGGATATATAACGGTATAGACGTATATAATGTCCGCACCGAGACGTACGGGACGACACGACCGGGATTATGTAAAACATTACCAGCGATGGGCTAGATCGGTTAGGTTAGATTATATTACGTTATAGACGTATATAATGTTCCCACTGAGAAGTGGGGCCGACCCGTCATGAATGTTGGAAAATACTACATCCCAGATGTTAAGTTGCCTTTGGTTAGGATATATAACGTTATAGACGTATATAATGACCCCACTGAGAAGTACGGGCCGACAAAACCGGGATTTTGTAAAATATTACCAGCAAGGTTCTAGATGGGTTAGGTTAGGTTATATTACGATATAGACGTATATAATGTGCCCACCGAGAAGTAGGGGCCGACCCGCCAGGAATGTTGGAAAATACTAAATCCCAGATGTTAATTTGCCTTAGGTTAGGATACATAACGTTATAGACGTATATAATGTCCGCACCGAGAAGTACGGGCCGGCACGCCCGGGATTTTGTAAAACATTACCAGCGAGGGTCTAGATGGGTTAGGTTAGGTTATATTACGATATAGACGTATATAATGTGCCCACCGAGAAGATAGGGCCGACACGCCAGGAATGTTGGAAAATACTACATACGAGACGTTAAGTTGCCTTAGGTTAGGATAGATAACGTTATAGACATATATAATGTCCGCACCGAGACGTACGGGACGATACGACCGGAATTCTGTAAAACATTACCAGCGAGGTGCTAGATGGGTTAGGTTAGGTTATATTACGATATAGACGTATATAATGTGTCCACCGAGAAGTAGGGGCCGACCCGCCAGGAATGTTGGAAAATACTACATCCGAGATGTTAAGTTGCCTTAGGTTAGGATATATAACGTTATAAACGCATATAATGTCCGCACCGAGACGTACGGGCCAACACGACCGGGATTTTGTGAAACATTACCAGCGAGGGTCCAGATGGGTTAGGTTAGGTTATATTACGATATAGACGTATATAATGTCCGCACCGAGACGTACGGGACGACACGACCGGGATTTTGTAAAACATTACCAGCGAGCGTCTGGATGGGTTAGGTTAGGTTATATTACGCTATAGACGTATATAATGTTCCCACCGAGAAGTAGGGGCCGACCCGCTAGGAATGTTGGAATATACTACATCCGAAATGTTAGGTTCCCTTAGGTTAGGATATATAACGTTATAGACGTATATAATGTCCGAACCGAGACGTACGGGACGACACGACCGGGATTATGTAAAACATTACCAGCGAGGGTCTAGATGGGTTAGGTTAGGTTATATTACGATATAGATGTATATAATGTGCCCACCGAGAAGCACGGGCCGACACGACCGGGATTTTGTAAAACATTACCAGCGAGGGTCTAGATGGGTTAGGTTAGGTTATATTACGATATAGACGTATATAATGTCCCCACCGAGAAGTACGGCCGACACGACCGGAATTTTGTAAAACATTACCAGCGAGGGTCTAGATGGGTTAGGTTAGGTTATATTACGATATAGATGTATATAATGTGCCCACCGAGAAGTTGGGGCCGACGCGCCAGGAATGTTGGAAAATACTACATCCGAGATGTTAGGTTGCCGTGGGTTAGGATATATAACGTTATAAACGCATATAATGTCCGCACCGAGACGTACGAGCCGACACGATCGGGATTTTGTAAAACATTACCAGCGAGGGTCTAGATGGGTTAGGTTAGGTTACATTACGATATAGACGTATATAATGTGCCCACCGAGAAGATGGGGCCGACCAGCCGGCAATGTTGTGAAATACTACATCCGCGATGTTAGGTTCCCTTAGGTTAGGATATATAACATTATAGACGTATATAATGTCCGAACCGAGACGTACGGGACGACACGACCGGGATTTTGTAAAACATTACCAGCGAGGGTCTAGATGGGTTAGGTTAGGTTATATTACGATATAGACGTATATAATGTGCCCACCGAGAAGATCGGGCCGACCCGCCAGGAATGTTGGAAAATAATACATCCAAGAAGTTAGGTTCCCTTAGGTTAGGGTATATAACGTTATAGACGTATACAATGTCCGCACCGAGAAGTACGGGCCGGCACGCCCGGGATTTTGTAAAACATTACCAGCGAGGGTCTAGATGGGTTAGGTTAGGTTATACTACGATATAGACGTGTATAATGTGCCCACCGACAAGATGGGGCCGACACGCCAGGAATGTTGGAAAATACTACATCCGAGATGTTAAGTTGCCTTAGGTTAGGATATATAACGTTATAGACGTATACAATGTCCCCACCGAGAAGTACGGGCCGACACGACCGGGATTTTGTAAAACATTACCAGCGAGGGTCTAGATGGGTTAGGTTAGGTTATATTACGATATAGATGTATATAATGTGCCCACCGAGAAGTTGGGGCCGACCCGACAGGAATGTTGGAAAATACTACATCCGAGATGTTAAGTTGCGTTAGGGTAGGATATATAGCGTTATAGACGCATATAATGTCCGCACCGAGACGTACGGGCCGACAGGACCGGGATTTTGTAAAACATTACCAGCGAGGTTCTAGATGGGTTAAGTTAGGTTACATTACGATATAGACGTATATAATATGCCCACCGAGAAGTAGGAGCCGACCCGCCAGGAATGTTGGAAAATACTACATCCAAGATGTTAGGTTCCCTTAGGTTAGGGTATATAACGGTATAGACTTATATAATGTCCGCACCGAGAAGTACGGGCCGACACGCCCCGGATTTTGTAAAATATTACCAGCGAGGGTCTAGATGGGTTAGGTTAGGTTATATTACGATATAGACGTATATAATGTGCCCACCGAGAAGATGGGGCCGACACGCCAGGAATGTTGGAAAATACTACATCCGAGATGTTAAGTTGCCTTAGGTTACGATATATAACGTTATAGACGTATACAATGTCCCCACCGAGAAGTACGGGCCGACACGACCGGGATTTTGTAAAACATTACCAGCGAGGTTCTAGATGGGTTAGGTTAGGTTATATTACGATATAGATGTACATAATGTGCCCACCGAGAAGTTGGGGCCGACCCGCCAGGAATGTTGGAAAATACTACATCCGAGATGTTAAGTTGCCTTAGGTTAGGATATATAGCGTTATAGACGCATATAATGTCCGCACCGAGACGTACGGGCGACACGTCCGGGATTCTGTAAAACATTACCAGCCAGGGGCTAGATCGGTTGGGTTAGGTTATATTACGTTATGGACGTATATAATGTTCCCACCGAGAAGTACTGGCCGACACGACCGGGATTTTGTAAAACATTACCAGCGAGGGTCTAGATGGGTTAGGTTAGGTTATATTACGATATAGACGTATATAATGTGCCCACCGAGAAGATAGGGCCGACACGCCAGGAATGTTGGAAAATACTACGTCCGAGATGTTAAGTTGCCTTAGGTTAGGATAGATAACGTTATAGACATATATAATGTCCGCACCGAGACGTACGGGACGATACGACCGGAATTCTGTAAAACATTACCAGCGAGGGGCTAGATGGGTTAGGTTAGGTTAAATTACGATATAGACGTATATAATGTGTCCACCGAGAAGTAGGGGCCGACCCGTCAGGAATGTTGGAAAATACTACATCCGAGATGTTAAGTTGCCTTAGGTTAGGATATATAACGTTATAAACGCATATAATGTCCGCACCGAGACGTACGGGCCAACACGACCGGGATTTTGTGAAACATTACCAGCGAGGATCCAGATGGGTTAGGTTAGGTTATATTACGATATAGACGTATATAATGTTCCCACCGAGAATTGCCGCCGACCAGCCAGGAATGTTGTGAAATACTACATCCGCGATGTTAGGTTCCCTTAGGTTAGGATATATAACATTATAGACGTATATAATGTTCGCACCGAGACGTACGGGACGACACGACCGGGATTTTGTAAAACATTACCAGCGAGCGTCTGGATGGGTTAGGTTAGGTTATATTACGCTATAGACGTATATAATGTTCCCACCGAGAAGTAGGGGCCGACCCGCCAGGAATGTTGTGAAAAACTACATTCGAGATGTTAGGTAGCCTTAGGTTAGGGTATATAACCTTATAGACGTATATGATGTCCCCACCGGGAAGTACGGGCCGACACGACCGGGATTTTGTGAAACATTACCAGCAAGGGTCCAGATGGGTTAGGTTAGGTTATATTACCATATAGACGTATATAATGTTCCCACCGAGAATTGGCGCCGACCAGCCAGGAATGTTGGAAAATACTACATCCAAGATGTTAGGTTCCCTTATGTTAGGATATATAACATTATAGACGTATATAATGTCCCCACCGAGAAGCACGGTCCGACACGACCGGGATTTTGTAAAACATTACCAGCGAGCGTCTGGATGGGTTAGGTTAGGTTATATTACGCTATAGACCTATAAAATGTTCCCACCGAGAAATAGGGGCCGACCCGCCAGGAATGTTGGAATATACTACATCCGAGATGTTAGGTTCCCTTAGGTTAGGATATATAACGTTATAGACGTATATAATGTCCGCACCGAGACGTACGGGACGACACGACCGGGATTATGTAAAACATTACCAGCGAGGGGCTAGATCGGTTAGGTTAGATTATATTACGTTATAGACGTATATAATGTTCCCACCGAGAAGTGGGGCCGACCCGCCATGAATGTTGGAAAATACTACATCCCAGATGTTAAGTTGCCTTAGGTTAGGATATATAACGTTATAGACGTATATAATGACACCACTGAGAAGTACGAGCCGACAAAACCGGGATTTTGTAAAATATTACAAGCAAGGTTCTAGATGGGTTAGGTTAGGTTATATTACGATATATATGTATATAATGTGCCCACCGAGAAGTTGGGGCCGACCCGCCAGGAATGTTGGAAAATACTACATCCCAGATGTTAAGTTGCCTTAGGTTAGGATATATAACGTTATAAATCCATATAATGTCCGCACCGAGACGTACGGGACGACACGACCGGGATTCTGTAAAACATTACCAGCGAGGGGCTAGATCGGTTAGGTTAGGTTATATTACGTTATAGACGTACATAATGTTCCCACCGAGAAGTGGGGCCGACCCGCCAGGAATGTTGTGAGAAACTACATTCGAGATGTTAGGTAGCCTTAGGTTAGGGTATATAACATTATAGACGTATATGATGTCCCCACCGGGAAGTACGGGCCGATACGACCGGGATTTTGTGAAACATTACCAGCGAGGGTCCAGATGGGTTAGGTTAGGTTATATTACCATATAGACGTATATAATGTTCCCACCGAGAATTGGCGCCGACCAGCCAGGAATGTTGTGAAATACTACATCCACGATGTTAGGTTCCCTTATGTTAGGATATATAACATTATAGACGTATATAATGTCCCCACCGAGAAGCACGGTCCGACACGACCGGGATTTTGTAAAACATTGCCACCGAGGGTCTAGATGGGTTAGGTTAGGTTATATTACGATATAGACGTATATAATGTGCCCACCGAGAAGTAGGGTCCGACCCGCCAGGAATGTTGGAAAATACTACATCCGAGATGTTAAGTTGCCTTAGGTTGGGATATATAACGTTATAGACGTGTATAATGTCCGCACCGAGCCGTACGGGACGACACGACCGGGATTCTGTAAAACATTACCAGCGAGGGTCTACATGGGTTAGGTTAGGTTATATTACGATATAGATGTATATAATGTGCCCACCGAGAAGTTGGGGCCGACCCGCCAGGAATGTTGGAAAATACTACATCCGAGATGTTAAGTTGCCTTAGGTTAGGATATATAACGTTATAAACGCATATAATGTCCGCACCGAGACGTACGGGCCGACACGACCGGGATTTTGTGAAACATTACCAGCGAGGGTCCAGATGGGTTAGGTTAGGTTATATTACGATATAGACGTATATAATGTTCCCACCGAGAATTGCCGCCGACCAGCCAGGAATGTTGTGAAATACTACATCCGCGATGTTAGGTTCCCTTAGGTTAGGATATATAACATTATAGACGTATATAATGTCCGCACCGAGACGTACGGGACGACACGACCGGGATTTTGTAAAACATTACCAGCGAGCGTCTGGATGGGTTAGGTTAGGTTATATTACGCTATAGACGTATATAATGTGCCCACCGAGAAGTTGGGGCCGACCCGCCAGGAATGTTGGAAAATACTACATCCGAGATGTTAAGTTGCCTTAGGTTAGGATATATAACGTTATAAACGCATATAATGTCCGCACCGAGACGTACGGGCCGACACGACCGGGATTTTGTGAAACATTACCAGCGAGGGTCCAGATGGGTTAGGTTAGGTTATATTACGATATAGACGTATATAATGTTCCCACCGAGAATTGCCGCCGACCAGCCAGGAATGTTGTGAAATACTACATCCGCGATGTTAGGTTCCCTTAGGTTAGGATATATAACATTATAGACGTATATAATGTCCGCACCGAGACGTACGGGACGACACGACCGGGATTTTGTAAAACATTACCAGCGAGCGTCTGGATGGGTTAGGTTAGGTTATATTACGCTATAGACGTATATAATGTTCCCACCGAGAAGTAGGGGCCGACCCGCCAGGAATGTTGGAATATACTACATCCGAGATGTTAGGTTCCCTTAGGTTAGGATATATAACGGTATAGACGTATATAATGTCCGCACCGAGACGTACGGGACGACACGACCGGGATTATGTAAAACATTACCAGCGATGGGCTAGATCGGTTAGGTTAGATTATATTACGTTATAGACGTATATAATGTTCCCACTGAGAAGTGGGGCCGACCCGTCATGAATGTTGGAAAATACTACATCCCAGATGTTAAGTTGCCTTTGGTTAGGATATATAACGTTATAGACGTATATAATGACCCCACTGAGAAGTACGGGCCGACAAAACCGGGATTTTGTAAAATATTACCAGCAAGGTTCTAGATGGGTTAGGTTAGGTTATATTACGATATAGACGTATATAATGTGCCCACCGAGAAGTAGGGGCCGACCCGCCAGGAATGTTGGAAAATACTAAATCCCAGATGTTAATTTGCCTTAGGTTAGGATACATAACGTTATAGACGTATATAATGTCCGCACCGAGAAGTACGGGCCGGCACGCCCGGGATTTTGTAAAACATTACCAACGAGGGTCTAGATGGGTTAGGTTAGGTTATATTACGATATAGACGTATATAATGTGCCCACCGACAAGATAGGGCCGACACGCCAGGAATGTTGGAAAATACTACATACGAGATGTTAAGTTGCCTTAGGTTAGGATAGATAACGTTATAGACATATATAATGTCCGCACCGAGACGTACGGGACGATACGACCGGAATTCTGTAAAACATTACCAGCGAGGTGCTAGATGGGTTAGGTTAGGTTATATTACGATATAGACGTATATAATGTGTCCACCGAGAAGTAGGGGCCGACCCGCCAGGAATGTTGGAAAATACTACATCCGAGATGTTAAGTTGCCTTAGGTTAGGATATATAACGTTATAAACGCATATAATGTCCGCACCGAGACGTACGGGCCAACACGACCGGGATTTTGTGAAACATTACCAGCGAGGGTCCAGATGGGTTAGGTTAGGTTATATTACGATATAGACGTATATAATGTTCCCACCGAGAATTGCCGCCGACCAGCCAGGAATGTTGTGAAATACTACATCCGCGATGTTAGGTTCCCTTAGGTTAGGATATATAACATTATAGACGTATATAATGTCCGCACCGAGACGTACGGGACGACACGACCCGGATTTTGTAAAACATTACCAGCGAGCGTCTGGATGGGTTAGGTTAGGTTATATTACGCTTTAGACGTATATAATGTTCCCACCGCGAAGTAGGGGCCGACCCGCCAGGAATGTTGGAATATACTACATCCGAGATGTTAGGTTCCCTTAGGTTAGGATATATAACGTTATAGACGTATATAATGTCCGCACCGAGACGTACGGGACGACACGACCGGGATTATGTAAAACATTACCAGCGAGGGGCTAGATCGGTTAGGTTAGATTATATTACGTTATAGACGTATATAATGTTCCCACCGAGAAGTGGGGCCGACCCGCCATGAATGTTGGAAAATACTACATCCCAGCTGTTAAGTTGCCTTAGGTTAGGATATATAACGTTATAGACGTATATAATGACCCCACTGAGAAGTACGAGCCGACAAAACCGGGATTTTGTAAAATATTACCAGCAAGGTTCTAGATGGGTTAGGTTAGGTTATATTATGATATAGACGTATATAATGTGCCCACCGAGAAGTAGGGGCCGACCCGCCAGGAATGTTGGAAAATACTACATCCCAAATGTTAATTTGCCTTAGGTTAGGATACATAACGTTATAGACGTATATAATGTCCGCACCGAGACGTACGGGACGACACGACCGGGATTCTGTAAAACATTACCAGCGAGAGTCTAGATGGGTTAGGTTAGGTTATATTACGATATATATGTATATAATGTGCCCACCGAGAAGTTGGGGCCGACCCGCCAGGAATGTTGGAAAATACTACATCCCAGATGTTAAGTTGCCTTAGGTTAGGATATATAACGTTATAAACCCATATAATGTCCGCACCGAGAAGTACGGGACGACACGACCGGGATTCTGTAAAACATTACCAGCGAGGGGCTAGATCGGTTATGTTAGGTTATATTACGATATAGACGTATATAATGTGTCCACCGAGAAGTAGGGGCCGACCCGCCAGGAATGTTGGAAAATACTACATCCGAGATGTTATGTTCCCTTAGGTTAGGATATATAACGTTATGGACGTATATAATGACCCCACTGAGAAGTACGGGCCGACAAAACCGGGATTTTGTAAAATATTACCAGCAAGGTTCCAGATGGGTTAGGTTAGGTTATATTATGATATAGACGTATATAATGTGCCCACCGAGAAGTAGGGTCCGACCCGCCAGGAATGTTGGAAAATACTACATCCCAAATGTTAATTTGCCTTAGGTTAGGATACATAACGTTATAGACGTATATAATGTCCGCACCGAGACGTACGGGACGACACGACCGGGATTCTGTAAAACATTACCAGCGAGAGTCTAGATGGGTTAGGTTAGGTTATATTACGATATATATGTATATAATGTGCCCACCGAGAAGTTGGGGCCGACCCGCCAGGAATGTTGGAAAATACTACATCCCAGATGTTAAGTTGCCTTAGGTTAGGATATATAACGTTATAAACCCATATAATGTCCGCACCGAGAAGTACGGGACGACACGACCGGGATTCTGTAAAACATTACCAGCGAGGGGCTAGATCGGTTATGTTAGGTTATATTACGATATAGACGTATATAATGTGTCCACCGAGAAGTAGGGGCCGACCCGCCAGGAATGTTGGAAAATACTACATCCGAGATGTTATGTTCCCTTAGGTTAGGATATATAACGTTATGGACGTATATAATGACCCCACCGAGAAGTACGGGCCGACACGACCGGGATTTTGTAAAACAGTACCAGCGGGTGTTTAGATGGGTTAATTTAGGTTATATTACCATATAGACGTATATAATGTGCCCACCGAGAAGTACGGGCCGACCCGCCAGGAATGTTGGAAAATACTACATCCGAGATGTTAAGTTGCCTTAGGTTAGGATATATAACGTTATAGACGTATATAATGTCCGCACCGAGACGTACGGGACGACACGACCGGGATTATGTAAAACATTACCAGCGAGGGGCTAGATCGGTTAGGTTAGATTATATTACGTTATAGACGTATATAATGTTCCCACCGAGAAGTAGGGCCGACCCGCCATGAATGTTGGAAAATACTACATCCCAGATGTTAATTTGCCTTTGGTTAGGATATATAACGTTATAGACGTATATAATGACGCCACTGAGAAGTACGGGCCGACACGACCGGGATTTTGTAAAACATTACCAGCGAGGTTCTAGATGGGTTAGGTTAGGTTATATTACGATATAGATGTACATAATGTGCCCACCGAGAAGTTGGGGCCGACCCGCCAGGAATGTTGGAAAATACTACATCCGAGATGTTAAGTTGCCTTAGGTTAGGATATATAGCGTTATAGACGCATATAATGTCCGCACCGAGACGTACGGGCGACACGTCCGGGATTCTGTAAAACATTACCAGCCAGGGGCTAGATCGGTTGGGTTAGGTTATATTACGTTATGGACGTATATAATGTTCCCACCGAGAATTGGCGCCGACCAGCCAGGAATGTTGTGAAAGAATACATCCGCGATGTTAGGTTCCCTTAGGTTAGGATATATAAGGTTATAGACGTATATAATGTCCCCACCGAGAAGCACGGGCCGACACGACCGGGATTTTGTAAAACATTACCAGCGAGGGTCTAGATGGGTTAGGTTAGGTTATATTACGATATAGACGTATATAATGTCCCCACCGAGAAGTACTGGCCGACACGACCGGGATTTTGTAAAACATTACCAGCGAGGGTCTAGATGGGTTAGGTTAGGTTATATTACGATATAGACGTATATAATGTGCCCACCGAGAAGATAGGGCCGACACGCCAGGAATGTTGGAAAATACTACGTCCGAGATGTTAAGTTGCCTTAGGTTAGGATAGATAACGTTATAGACATATATAATGTCCGCACCGAGACGTACGGGACGATACGACCGGAATTCTGTAAAACATTACCAGCGAGGGGCTAGATGGGTTAGGTTAGGTTAAATTACGATATAGACGTATATAATGTGTCCACCGAGAAGTAGGGGCCGACCCGTCAGGAATGTTGGAAAATACTACATCCGAGATGTTAAGTTGCCTTAGGTTAGGATATATAACG